>JBAMIG010000017.1:15978949-15990339 GCA_037177335.1 Kiunga ballochi | reverse complement strand
TTAGAATCATTTTATTTGTATAATTATTTGTTTATTATTTTATTTGAATCATTTTATTATTTTATTTTATTTAGAATAATTTTATTTGTATAATTATTTGTTTATTATTTTATTTGAATCATTTTATTATTTTATTTTATTTAGAATCATTTTATTATTTTATTTAGAATCATTTTATTGTTAATTCTCCACCTTGAGCAGAGGTATTCATGAATGCTACTTTGACATATACCACCCACTTAAAAGCTTCTGTAAATCGAGCACACGACGAATGCAAGGGAAAAAAAGGCCCAAAACCGAAGTGGCATCCAAATTGGCCAGATCCCAACCCGATCCAGCATCCATCTAGATGAGCCCAATCCACGGAGGCTCGGCTTTGTCAAGCATAAAACCCAAAGGAACCACAGCAACTCACCACAGTGGAGCTGAAGAAACACACCCCTGACACTTTAACAACCATATGCGTCTGAAATTCCTTTCAAAGATGAAAGTTATGTTCTGACACCTGACATGAAATTAACAAGCCCACACATCACAACAACAACAATAAAAAGAACAACTAACCACACAGAATAAGCGTAGCTTGCTTAGAGGTGCTGGCATGCACTGCTCCATTACCTGACTCACAAGAAAGAGGTCCATGTAAGAAACAGTCAACTTCACTAAGTGGGTTGAAAAGTCAACAACTTTGAGCAGAGCTCTCAGGCAGAACAGTGTCAGGGAGGAAGTACAGCTATCCTGCAGCACTTAGCGCCGTCGCTGCTCGACTGTTGCTCGACTAAGTGCTGTTATGTAACTTAACAATAAGGAGATTGACCTGAGACAAAATATGTGTGTGGAGCCGGAGGAGAGGAGGAGGAAAAGAGGACAACGTCTCATACACACATGTGAATAACAAAAAAAATACACAACGCTTGAGACCGTCTGGCTCAGTGTGACTCGCTCTGTCCAACACACTCAGTTGTAGTTGGTAAATCATGTTCACAGGTTCCCGACAAGCCGAGTTAGATCCTGACAAGGGATTCAATTCCTTACTATGTCCTTCTATTCTTAGTAATGTGATTTTTATATATATTTGAATCATAATTATAATTATAAGGGCTGTAAAAGCACTTTTTAATTATTATTATTATTATTATTATTATTATGGATAATTGTATTAACTTAGATGTAAATATGAGATATTACAATGTACAGCACATCTGCACATCATAAAGCATCCTTTAATATTCCTGTTCTTAACTAACATTTTAAAAAAGGGCACAATTTTACAAACATTTAACCAAATGTAAAGGTCAATCTTAAATTGGAAATCCATGCTTCAGGGTATATTAAGGGCAGAAGATGATCAGATCTTTATTTCTGACCGGCTCTGCTCAAGAGACTCTTCTGTGTGTGCGTTTGAAATTACAACCTGTAGGCTACTCTCTGAAAAAACACACAGACTAGCAACTAGTAGAAAGAAAGAAACAAGCTGACCACCTGAAATTTAAGAAAGAAAACATAAATTATTTGTTTTAATTAGGATAAGGGTGACAGGTGGCTCCAGCATAGCAGGTAAAGCATTACCTGTGTGCGACCTGTAGTAAGGCTGCAAACAGCATCAAACCAGTGCTAACCAGCTGCACATATAATGCATGTTTCACTCTTTAACAAACTGAAAATATATAAACTATTTTTGCATACGATGTCGATTTTTTTTAAAAAAAACTCATACTCCTCATGAGAAACTTTTTACTACACCTGATAAGATTAAAACCATTATTTTTAGTTTAAATGTGAATAAATTGATCTTATTACTAAACAATAATCCCTTACTTGCTTTCCCACATCCTTTTAAAGCAGTTTTTTAATCATACCACCAGCCAATCAATTTAAAGAGAAAACACCGACATGTGCTCATGCAATCCAGCTCCAGTGTGACGAAGGTGATTTACAGAGCGGGACAAACGAAGAAGCCACTTCTTGACGCTAACTGCTTGAAATTGAATTGCACAGCAAGTCAGTGGACAGGGGGATACCCAGCAGTCAACATTTTGAGGACGGATAGTGAAGCACCTGCCTACAAGCCTGATTTATATCCCTAAAGATGCAGGGTAGCAGAAAAAGATGAAACAGAGAGAGAAGGGTTGTTAGGGTTTCTCTTCCCTCATTAATCTGATAGTTGGGGATCTGAGTGGCACGTAAAGCTGCCACTCACACTGCTGATTTAGATCTTCCTCCTCCCTGCCAACCTTCTATCATCATATGTAAATTCACCAGGCACTGACAGTTACACCTCAGCATTTTTTTTCTACCTCTTCATCATCATCATCATCATCACAATCCCTAAAGTCTGCCCATCCATCTGGGCCTTTCTCCATTTACCCTATTTTGCACATCCTGGCAGCCTCTGGCAAACAGCATCCTTTTCATTCCCCATTCTTTACTTTACTCTGTATTTTATCCAAAACACCCCCCCTCTCTCTCTCTCTCTCCTTTCTCTCAGATTCTCTCCATCTTTCTCTCCTCTCAGCTCTAAATAAAATGAGACTGCAGCTCTACTAACTGCTGACTTGGGCTAATGCACAATTTTGTATTAATGCCTATTCGTTTAAGTCACCCGGGAAACACATAACGGTGGCGTTACAGTGCACAGTAGCCTTTTTGCTAAGCTCATCCTCCTCCCCCTTTCTATGGCTCCTTAACACTAATTATGTAAAACAAAGTCTGCCATCATGAATTTATTTCTTACTTAACAGGCTACATACTAAAAACATATAACTGATATAAATGCAGCAACAGAATAGATATAAAATACACACACTCACACAAATAATCACATCTAAACCTTTAGTACTTACATTGACATTTGAAAGGTTATTTCTAAGATGGTTTTATTGGGATAATAAATCTGTCTTTTCCACTTTCCAGTTGACACTCAACATAATGACAATGACCTCAGGCCTGTTTTGTGATAGACAAAGATCACCACACACACACACACACACACACTATATTTAAAGGTATTAATATACTTAACTGGTTTGAGGCAGCTTCTTGTCAAGATTATTATGGAAAAAGCAAAGAATGTCATGTTGATACCTGCTTATGATGTTCACTGCTACTAAGTTTAACGAGTCACCTGAGGTTTAAGTATTTTGTTCCCACTGAGGAACTACTATTTACTTTATTGATTGGCTATGATGGGCTGGCGTCCTGTCCAGGATGTACCTGCCTGGGATCAGCTCCAGCTTCACTGCAACCATGAATTGGATTAAGCAGTATAGAAAATGAATAAATGATTGGCAATTGATTGGATCTGAACATTTAAAATGAATGATTTAGGTAAATAATGCAAGACTTTTAGACCTTCACCAACCTATCAAAGAGACTGTACACTTCAGTGCACCGTGCACACATCATAAGTGAGCCTGTAATATGGGTGTTAACCCTCTTATAAATCTGCACAGTATGTTTTATCTATTTATCAAGTATTTTGGGGGTCTAATACAAACTTTTGATAGGATTATGCTTTTATTCATCTTTTAATTCTGCAAATTTGCTAAATAAACATTTATAATATGTGAAGAGAAAACACAAAGAGGTAAAAAAAAGTAAGATCTTTCAGAGATGACTTTTCCCCCCTTTAAATCCATTTGATTATGCTAAAATATATGATGAGTAAACAATTCAAGAAGTAAATAATTGTTAGTGTCATTTCCAAACAAAGATGTTATTTGGTAGCTTTTTTTTTTTAAAGTTTCTTATACTTCTAACTCACTAACACCTTCTTTGAACTGTTTATATATTATATTGGTTTATGTCATAGGGGCTTCAGTCGCTCCTGAAGTATACAAAATTAGAGCTTGAGTTGTGGATGTCATATTATTATGTCATATATTAAATGACTGACAAACCTGTAGCTAAGAGCTAAATGCTAAAAGCTAAGTGAGCTAACGCAGATCTAACAGGAGCTAACTGGCTAACAGAAGTAGGCTAAGGTGCACTCTTGGCCAGTCTAAAGCCATTAAAAGGACACAAAGGCCCTAAATTATGTCAAATGTTAAAATCTAATAACATCTAAATATAAAAACATCATATTTGAGGGGCTTTTATTTAACTTGGACCAGCAAGACCGGCTGCATTGGCATGCCATGCTCCTTGCCTCCATGTTTGCCTCTAAAGACCTGAATCATGTTCTCACTTCACAGAAGCTGCTCCTCAACAGACCCAAAGCTCTAAAGACGTATGAAGAGACTGTTTGCCATGCAGACAGTTACAGCTAAACAAATTTGTCTCGAATCTGTTAAGTTCATTGCTCTTACTGTGCTGCAGTGTGAGGCAGTTGCTTTCAATGTGTTTACATGCTCAGCCAAGAGGAGGCATAAAAACAAACTTAGTCTGTGACACATTGTTGTCAACAGGCTATGTGAAACTGTTATCAGATGGTATGTTTGCCATCTGACCTTCTTCTGAGCTGTGAAGTATACTTCATTTTCTTAACCAACAATTAGTTTTCACAAAGCAAAAACATTTTTTTTATTATTGTTTAGTAACATTGACTGAAAATATCTACTCTTTTGCTATGTCATTTCTTAAAAATCTCCTGAATTTAATGGAAACCCAACAGAACAAAGATGAGCAACAAGAATGCAATTGCAGAGATATGAAGTAATTATGCATCAAGGACCTTCAAGTTCTTCCTTCAAAAAAGGAGAGGAATAAAAAGATGAATGTTGAAATAAGGTCAATCACTTCAAGCAGAGGCGGGTTGAGGAATGAAGGAGCCGGTGTCTCTTTTCTTGTTAACATTCTCAAAAAGACAAGATCGACTAACAAGAGACTGTAAAAACGGCTTTCTGTGGCCCTGCGACCGCAGTAACTGTTAATGAAACTAAAAACCTGACTGAAAACAACCAGTTTCATTTGTTATAATGATCTAAATCAGGGGTTAGCTTTAAACCCCTCCATCAATGCTCCTACACAACTGTTTTGCGTTTTTCCAGAGGGACACAAAACAAGCACAACAATGTCCTTATGAGGGAATGCAAAACAACCTCAAAGACTTTTCACAAAGACATGAAAAATAAATCCACACAGTGACACAAATACCCACTAAACAACCCCCAAGATACATAAGTGGACAATAAAGACACGAAACAAACAAAAGCAAATGTGTAACAGCCAACTAAAGCTGTAAAACAACTGTAAAACTGTCAAAAAGACACCATAAACAACAAATGAAAGAAAAACTCAACATCTAAATGAGTTGACAAAAGTGCAATGAAAGGCAAAAACCAAAAAGGATGATAGAGTGGTAAACACTTCAGCCAGCTACCTCGTTCATCATATATAAACAATAGAGCAGGGCTGCTCATTCCAGTCTGATGAGAGACACAATCCAGCAGGTTTCCATGCTTCCCTGCTCCAACACACATCAATCTAATTATTTCATTATGCCAAATTCTGTAGGCTGTTCTTGTTAAGTTTTTCCAGGTATGTTGAAAAGCTGTTGGATTGTGGCTTTTTTCAGACTTTTTCTCCCTTTGGTTCTTTATTTTGTTATATCTGCATTCACACTGTAAGCGACGAGCACTCGGGTTCACTTGCAGTGTTTCCATGACAAGTAGAACATAGTCAAGTAGAAAATGTCTGTTAAGAAAAGTCTCAACTATCACTAAAAACGTTTTTCTGGTCCCATGAGGAGTGCTTTTTTAGGCGTTTTGATATGGAGGTATGTTCCAAAAGTAATGGAATAATATGGAAGTGATGAGGGGGGTCATGTGATTGGTTCAATTCCAGTTGAGATGGTGGTGTATGGGGCAAGAAATGCTGAGTTTTACCATAAATTGAAAAAGGAAATGAGCCATGGGGAATGTGCCACAACAAGTAGAAAACCCCCAAATAACGCCAAGTGACGTCGATTCCCACCAGCCGCACAAGGTTTAAAGCTAAATACGGCTCATGCCCAAGCTCTGTCCAATGGAAAGACCTGAAAAGCGGAAACTGTTATTTGCCCAAACATTTACAAAATGTTATTTTCTGAAAAACTGCAATGAAAAATCAATTTACCATCACAATTAACAAGTGATGTATCACACACACACACACAAACAATAATACTGCATTAATTTTCTCTTTGTAGAAATGCAACTTGTGAAAAGACAAACTCCAGTTTAGGACCAGTGTTTGCTTGTTTGGTCTGCAACACACAAAACAGTGTGAACGAGCGCTCATACAACTCTAAAACCATTAAAACGGGAAAAGGAAAAGGTTGGTTTGAAACATACTGAGCAGCGATTATCTAAATGCTCCCTGAGAGACTTCAAACTTCAGCTTTTCTTTATTAACAAGTTAAATCACCAGCCCTAGTTTTACAGAAACAATATCATTTTGGCTGATTAAAGCCAAAATAATCATTACATAAAATGATGATGAGAATGAGATAAGATGAATTAAACAGATCAACAAAATAATTTATCTCTGTTTTGTCTGACAGGAGACATATATGCAGACCTTTTTTTTCCCCTAGCAGTAATATCAGAGTAATTACATATACACTTGAGTTTTTTTGTTAGTTGAGGTTGACCGATGCCAGTTTTAATTGGTTAACTTGATGAGCTGCCTTTTTGAACTAATTAACATTTAAGCACCTGATGAATATGCAACAACTGCTAAAAGCATTTAAACAGCAAATTACCTGTAAAAACGAGTTCATAATGACTGCTTTCATTTACAAATTACCATTGAGAGGGTCATTATACAGATATGTAATCCCATTTAAGGTGAGTTCATTTGTTCACATTGAGAACATGTCATTTATAAAATGTTAAAGAATAAAGACTGATTTTAACATGTAAACTGAATAGAGATTAATTCTATTTAGGTAGTAAAAAAATTTGTTTAATTACATTTTTATTGTAAATAATGAATGTTGGCCTGTTTAATCAGCAGAATACACATATTTAATACTTCTAGAAAATGCTTTAAACATAGCTTTTTTTATCTTTTTGTGATCTTTTAGGTATTTGTAGCTGACATCAGCAGATTATGAAAGAATCAGTGGAGGCCAAATTTCCATTCCTGACCGCATTTGGGAGACAGTAGAGTTTTTTTAACTAGAAGAGTGATTCAACAGCTCAACACAGTCAGTGTGCTGCTGTATGTCTTATTTCCACCAACCTGCCGCGATAAAGCGTAACTTACAACAAACCGATCGCTGATTCATACTTATCTTTATAGGTAGGGACTGATACAAACATCTCTTCTCAGCTTTTACCCTGCAGTGTTGTTACATCTACACTTCTGTTGTGCACACACTCTTTTTTTTCTCTCTCTCTGAAATCTCTGAACACTTTAACATTGTGTCTCTGCAACACCTTAAAAAAGACAAGATGTGGCAACAAGCCACAGTTGAAGGTCTTGTCAGATTCTTAACGGTAACATACATACAAGTCGCTAGTAACTTAGAGTAAATGGTGAGTAAATAGGGTTAAGGAAAGGGCAATCATGCCTGAGAGGCCAGATCGCCATAGGCTGAGCACCATTGACCTAGATTAATATCAACCACAGCAGCACCAGGACTATTAAACACACCCTGGTTTCCTGTATCCTGCCTTTCTGTCTGTGTGTGAAATGATTCCATCTGTCAGTCTCAGCTGGGCTGTGAGAACACGGCTGAACGCTGCTGCTGCCCCCACACACACACACTTATACACACCGACACCAAAAAACCCAGACGTGTCGACTGGGAACTGAGGCCAAGGTGGGTGTCTGGCTGCATTGTGCCTCCAGGGAAGAGCGTGAGGGACTCTGCTTTAAGAGTCTTTATCATTCCAGGGATGGAAACCGACTGCAGATAAAATTTGGCTTCAAAGCAATCTGAAAAGATTTCTTTTTAGTGACAGCGAATTTGGTCTGCTCATTTCACCCCTGATGAGTTGCAGTAATCCATTTTCTCCTTCTTGTTTGGCAAATTTATCATAATGTACTTTATTTTTCGGTGTATGTGTGTAGGTATTTGACAGTTTTCACTTGCTGTAATGTCTGATTCTAAATACTAAATACTAGAAATGTTGTTCTGTGCATTTATTTCTACTTAATACCAGACAGAACAAATTTAGAGGAACAGCAGCAAAGAGCCAGCAAAGACATCAGCCACCTGAGAGCAGTCACAGCGATGCAACTGAGGAAAACTGAAAGTAGTAAGACAAGGGTACTGACGGATAGGAAGACATTGAGAGGAAAAGAAAAAGAAGAAAAGGTTGAGAGGTCCTGGATGAGGATGGAGTCTGGGAGAAAAGAGATAGACCTCTGGAGGAAAAGTCTTTGTAGGTATTAAGAAAGTTCTAACAGTTTGAAGTTAAAAACATCTGAAAGCATCTGATGAGTCTATTTCACAGCTGTACACAGTGAAATGAGACACTTTTTGATATCACTGATAAACAAAAGATGACAAAAAGTCTGGAAAATATAGCAAAATGTGAAATATATATCATTTCCGACACAATAAATAATAACTAGAAATATGTTAATCTGATTAAAGATCTTTTTAGGTTGGAAATAAACCTGTATCTGGTAAATATGACTCTTTAACAGCATTATGTCTCAGCCAAAGTATTAAGGATGCAGAAACTTTGAAACAGCATCTACTTAGGCTTAATTGAAACCCCAAACACACACATTTCCAAACTCAAAAGAACATAACAAACAAGTCTCGGAGGCCTGAGGATGAGGAAGGAAAAATGTGTCTTCTCTCAGGCTCTGTGACACATGAATCCACACCCAACCCTTTTTGTTCAGGACCAGGAGGTCTTACATCTCCATATGCGTGAAAATCAAACATGTCTTTGTGCAAACGAGCTGATGAGTTGAAAAGCTCTACTATCCCACTGAGCTTCTCAGCAGCACAGAATCAAAGAATTGGCCTCAGGCAAGCCAAACACTGCTAATGTCTATTATAGATAGCGAAGGTGATAAAAACTCATTTGCTCAGCTCACAGGCTCTGTCAACACTCCCCCAGTTGTAAGCAACAAGCTGATAAAATAAGACTTTTCACAACAGATGAGTGATGAGCAACAGGATGACAGCGATCCCGGTTTAGGTACAGTAACAGCAACAAACAGATATGCTTTTGTATCTGTTAGATAGAAAAGTTTGTGATTGTGTGTGTGCATTACTGATGATGACAATTTTCTGCAATAGCCACCATGCTGACGTCCAATGCTCATTTAAGTCAAAGAGAAGTGCAGTCACTCACTTAACAGTGTGTTTAGGAGTCGAATAGTTTTGTGGCAATCGGCCAGATTTTCCCTTTTGGACTCCTGCCAGTATTTGAGCAGGCAAAGAGGCTGTTAGATGCATGAAAGTGTGGTATGTTAGCAGTTTTCACTTTGTCCAGAGGAATAAGCTTATAACATTAAAAGACTAAAGGGTGGCTTGTCTTATTGGCCTAAGAGCCCAAACATACAAACATTAAAACTGTGCTTTTTCAGAGCAAATTTACTTCATAGCAGCAATCATCAGGGGATTCATTCAAGAGTCAAAGGAGGAATATGCAAAGATACGTTTGGCTTTGCCAAGAGGAGGCCTTTTAAAAACAGCAGCATTGCTCACAGAAGAAACAAAAAGGCTTCCAGTGTCCAAAACAGTGATAAATGAGATTGAACTGTAATGTGACTAATCCTGGCACATTCAACTTTTCTAGCATGTTAACACTCAAACATTGCACGAGTTATAAGTAGTGAATATTGTAAGCAAGGACAGCAAATTTAAGCAGACAAAGAGGGGATTGCATTTTATTAAATGGTAAAGCATAATCACACGAGTGTTCCATATCTCCTGCTCTATAAATTACCTGTTTATTATTTGGTGTGTAAAAAATTCCCATTCCCACATAATTAGATTGTACAATTTAGACTTCCTGATACCAGAAAGTATACAGGACAAAAAAAATCTAACAAATTTGACATCTAAAATCTGCTGAAAAGATTAGCAAGGCAGACACACAAGGTTACGAAGTGGTGCCAGTTAGCATTATTAGCTCGTTTTAGCTAGTCTTTTCCCAATGAAAAGATGTAAACTGATGTTCATCTGTTATAGTCCTCCCACAGGGTTTTAACATTTAAATCATGCATGAGAGGCTTTGGCAAATATTATGCCTGTTTTCTGAATCCAGGTTTCATGTTTGCTACACTCCACAGTCAAAGAAAAACCATTAAAGCTCCCATATGGAGCAAAATTTGCTTTCTAAGTCTCGTGTCTTTTCACATAGCCTGTGTATGAGGCCCAATAATTAAAAATTTTCACCTTTTTAGCTTGCTTCAGTTTTTTGCGAATCTGTGGAAAGGAAAATACGCCATAAGAAAATAAGCAAATCTGCTATTGACTAGCCCCTTGTCTAGCTGAGCCGAACTAACTGAATCACCAAACGAACACCAGGGACTAAATTTCTACATCTTTATTTTAAGTACGAGAGAGGGGACATGCTCAAAGTTATTGCACATTTTACTTCTAATGAGACCAATAATTACCATATATTGAAGAGAGAAAAGATAAAATGCTAAAACTCAATAAGAAAGTCCAAACGTGCACCCTATGCCCTAACCCCTCATTCACTACATAGGGCTGCACTATATAGCTTCCTACCTAGTGCCCTCATTCTGTTGCCAATTCGGACACGAAGCTCGCTACTTTCCCCTCGTCACAGATCACATGTCCACCGGCTGTCACCGTGGTAATCATAGCACACCTTAAGACGTATCAACTTTCAAAACAAATATTTTCTAAATATATAATAAACTAAATATTTTATATATTGTGTTTTTATATGGTATTTTATCGTCTTTGTTGCTAATTTTTTAAAAATAAAGAGTTTAAAGAGATCTATTTTGTTTTATTGTTCAACCCGCATTGAAAATTTGCGCCACTTGTCACTGAGGCATCTTCTAAGAGAGAAATGGCAGCAGCTGTGAATTTTAGCATTTTCTTATTAACAATATTTCAACATTTTATCGTCAAAATAAGACAAACAACGATCTCAACATTTTGGGATCCTGGCCGCAATGCATTGTGGTCTATTTCGACTCGTCCAGTGACCATAGATGCTCACTACTTTTCAAGATGCATTGTGGGTAATTTTGAGGGCACTACTTATTTCCGAAAGTACGTTCGGACACCCCTACAAAATGGCGTGTCCACTATATAGGGCACTATGTAGGGATTAGACCAGTGGTTCTCAGCCTTTTTGAAACACAGTACCCCATGAAAAATATTTTCCCAGCCAAGTACCCCCGACCACCGAAAAATATTTTTGGTTAAGAAAAAACAAAATAAATACAGCACTTTATTATTTGTGTTTGGTTTATTAGGCTTTAACCATACAAAACAATGGCAATTGTAAGTGCTT
>JBAMIG010000017.1:15943527-15966211 GCA_037177335.1 Kiunga ballochi | reverse complement strand
GTAGTGATCCATATATCCATCCCCAATGATGGAAATATCAGGAAGAAGGAGCATGAGAAACTGGAGAAATACCAAGCAACAGTGAAAGCAACAGTACTGCCCATAGTCATCAGACCACTGGGGACTTTTTATACTCATATATATATATATATATATATATATACGAAAGATGGCCATTATAATCCTCCCATGCTGCAGGCCCTTGGGGTTCCACCTGCTTTGAAGGGTTAATTCTTTTGGCAGCAAGAAAGTTATCTCCAGCTGCAATCACAAAAAGATCCTCATTTCACATCAACACTATTTTAAAAAAAGTGGCAGCTTGTAAGATTCACTTCTCCCTTTAGAAGTAAAACAAACTTCTACAAGGTTGGCACTGTATGCGAAAGAGATAATTACAACAGCTGACAGAAAGCTTGTGAGAAAAGTAGATCTCCCCAGTGAGTACTTAAAGATAGAAAGCAGCTGGTCAAAGCGCACTCTAGAGAAAACATCAGCTATTGGAGAGAGTGGTCGGGTATACTCTTCACTTAAGTGCTTTTTCTTTTTTTTTTCCCTGAGAAGTCTTCTCCATCACTCTCTCCCACGCTTTCTCTTCTTGTATGGGCTTTATACACACACATCCTTCCCTTTCATCCCCAGAGGTGAAATAAAGCCATCAATTATTACCCAAATCAAGCCTGATTTATTTCACATGCTTTAACTTACTTGTGTAACTTGTGTATTGGAAGAGCAGGATTTGATCATTTCACACACATCTCTCTTGTGTAGGTAATGTACATTGCACAAAGGTTTTGGTTATTAACACATCTCTCATCACTGTGGAGTGAGTCATTGACTCTGGGAAACGAGTGTAAACCTGCTGCCCCCAGCTGGAAAATCTGTGAACAGTTCTCATAAGGCTGATGGAGTATCTTTGTAGTATGTACTTCCATTACTTGCATGCTTTTGTAAATAAACGTACATAATAATATGTACTTTTTATGTAAAAGTAAAACAGTGATTAAGAATTGAACAACACTTCCAATGAGGTTGGGACATTGTGGAAAATGTAAATAAAAAGAAATTACAAGGATTTGCATATCAGTTTTAATTCGTTTTCATTTTTCAACAAATCAGAAAGACAAGAGATTTTTTTGTCCACAATAATAAACTGCTTAAAAAAACTCCAGTATGATCATTTCACAGGCTCAACAAAAAGGGAGTGTCATATCTGGTTATAAAAAGATCCCTAAAAGGCTTAGTTGGTAACAAGCAAGGATAGAGAGAGGCTCACCACTTTACAGTGAGCAATGTTCCAACTTATATTAAATAGACGAGAAGCAGGAGGAGCAGTTTGTTTATTTCCAGTACATGTAAGTACATCATGTCCCCTTCTATCCAATCAGAACCATTCACAAATCCTAACTCTGAAGCGCAATTAAGAGAAGCCAATTAAACATGCTTCCATGTAAACCTACATTAAAAATAGCTATTTCTATGTGAACTTGAAGAATACTTTAATTCAGAATGATTTGTTCTGGAATAATAAAATTAAAAACATCATGTAACTGTTGCCAATGTTTTACTAAATCATGAAACGCACATGAACCGTATGCATGACTATCGTCACTGCGTCATTTCTGTTAAAAGACCAACAATTCCACCGCTGTAAAGCTAAACTAATAATTTTTTAATCCCCTTTTTAAGACCCACGTCTATAAGTTTAACCCATTATTGCTGGGTTCTTTGTTTTTTTGTTTAACATTTTAATATTTTGAGTTATTTTATGTTCAGCACTTTGTTTACTGATTGCTGTCAGAAAATGCTTTATAAATCAAGCTGGCTTGGCTAATAAACCTCAATTCTATACGAGATCCGGTTATATATATATATATATATATATATATATAACTATATTCTGGTGAAAAGAAGGCACTGTGGTCTGTTTCTGGTTGACAAAAAAAAAAGAAAAATCAGACACCAGCAATTCATGGAATCAATAGTGAACCAAAAACCTTGAATGCACCTAATGTGGGTCATAATTATTCTGTATGCTAGCCCTAGTCTGACCGAACAAGACATATCCTTTACATTTGCGTTCGTAAAGTGTAGTAAAATTTTTATCCCATGAATGTTTTAATAATGGAAAATATTTGTTTTTATTTTGCACTAACATACTGGGACTTTTCTATAGAACATTAATAACTCATTTAATGGGTTGTTACTGACTTTAAGACAAATATTTGCAGGATATCTCTTCTTTGTAGTACATATTACATATTTCAAACTCCAGAGTCCTCACAATAGGAAATCTTATACCATAATGTTTAATTTCCTCTTTAATGGAAACTTTTCTGGGCGCTCTGTTTTCTGTGTCCCGTCACTGATGCCCTAAATGTGCTGAGGAGCTGCCTGCTCAGAAACGTTTGAGCTGGCGCGACCGAATCACACAAGTTTCTCTCCAGCTTGTGCCAAAGCTGCCTCTGCAGACTTCAGCTTGTGGTTGCGGGGGAACAGTCTGTTTCGGTGTGGAACATTATCAGCCTCCATCCCTGTGAAATCAGTCGTGTAGGTACTGAGGTTGGCTCTGGTCTCATCAGTGTTGGTTTCAGCTCCAATGTGACACAGACAGAAGTGGGAGTTGTTCTGTCTGACATCATCAGTACACTTCCTCCGCCCAGCACCCTGACATACACCCACATGAAAAACATGCAGTTATTCTTTATAAATGTGATAACTTTCAGTCTTTAAGTGTTGAAATTCTCACGATACTCACATGAGTGTAGACTGATATATCATTAATTAGGGCATATTTGTTGTTAAGGAAAGACAGAGGATACTCTCTGGATTTCTGTAAAAGAGGATACCTGTCTAAAGGCCTGACTCTATGTGAAGAATAGATGATTTTAAGCTTTGTGTGAAGGACATACACACCTGCTCAGCTTTCCATTTAGGGTAACGCTCGAAGTTTAAAGCCTGAGGCAGCGATGACTCAACCTGACTCAGCATTATCCCACTGCTTGTACAAGTTTCACGACATCTCGTCTCGCTTTCAGGTGAAACTGGGGAAGCAAACTGAAAGAAAAATGACAATATAATTTCATATCTAGATTTGAGTGTCAGAATTTGCAAGAATATTTTACCCATTTGACGTCAGTGCTCTTAAGAAAATGTCTTTTTCCACCTTTGAACATTTTTACACAGGTTTAGTCCACACACACAATGTCCAGAGGGACAGCCAGTGAACTGGTGACTAGTGGAAACAAACAATATGAAATCTGAATCCTCATCACCATGGAGATGTGAATCTTGAATTCTCACACCAAAGGTGGGGAAAAAAAAATCTTATTTATTTTTAAAAATATATTTTACAAATCAAATATCTAAATAAATGCAACAATTTGTGCACTCCAGCATCTAAAAGTAAACAGTGAAGCAAAAGTCCCAGAATGACATCACAATTTCTTGTTAAGATATAAACACAGATCAATATTGTCTCCAAAGCATCAAAAACCTAAACTCAAAATAGTACAAATAAAACAGCTCAAAATATTAAGATTTTCCCTTTTTTTCTTTTAAAAAATTGGGAGAGGCTCTTGGGGACATTCTGATACTTAATAAAAGAGTCTAAAAAAAGATGGCAATATTTGTCTTTTTCATCTAATTATGTTTCCAAAAAAAAAAAGAAAACTTTGATGTACACAGCCTAAGCTGCATTTATTATCTTGTGTTCCTCAACCAATAAGCTCCCTTTCTTATCCAACCCGTTTGCTTTTAATCCAGTTCTGTCCATCAGACAGAAGATCAGATAATTTCAGTGAATCCTGAAATCTATTACTATACACAAGTTGTAGAATTCCCCTCATGGCAACTAATTGCATTCTGGGGAAATATGCGTTTTGATTTGGAAAATTTTTAACTTCCAACTCTTCAAAAAGAAAAAAAAAATGGCTCTTGTGGTTCAAGACTGAAAATGTCTGAATTGTAAACAATTCCAAAATTTGTCACTTAAACTAAAAATGAACAAATGTGTAACATAAATCTCACTAGTTTCAATATATACACACCAGCTTATTGCCATTTCCTACTATGCAATGTTTATTCACACACCAGTAAAGCTTTTTGTAAGATTTGTTTTTAAAGATTTATAAAAAATTCTTTAAAAAGTTTCTCAGAAGGACAAAACAGAATTTCAATACAAGTTTATTTCTTTACAAGTTAAGACATTAAATACTAAATCAAACATCTGATTTTTAAAATAAATTTCTTTTAAATACATAAATTAGCACAATAGATTATCCATTTTTAAAACTTAAATTAATGTAAAGCACATGAGCAGAACTTCACAGACAGTCGCATTGTATGAAATAACTGGAGTGACTTCTAGGAGAACTTCAGACCTTTTTGTGTTTTTCCACATGTACAGTTCACTGGAACTTATCTAATGTTACATGGATAACAGTAACTGAGGTTATTTCACTAAATTTACATACTTTAACACCTTGACATTAGAACAAAAAATTATGTTTGATTAACAATAAAGATAAAAATTCTATATTAACCCTAAAATAAAAAAAATCCACAAAATCAGTGCTGCAAGTTCTTTTCCCCCCATCCATACACACTGACGAAGAGGTTTGCAACTGCAGAACACTGAAACATTTGCTGCAGCTGAGGCACAGTTGTATTATTGATTCCTGAAAACAAGAAAAACAAGTGAAAAAAGAAAAAAAGGTTACAAATAATATTGTTGGATGACAAAAAGTACAAGATGTTACCATTTATGTATGGGTGTCAGTAAAATATGAAATTGAAGCTACTGAACCAAAATGTGTTGCTGAGAAAAATAGCTGCTTACAGATGGAGTATTTAGTTATGTGTAAAGTCAGATTACAGAGTTTCCACCAGGAAGGTCAAAAGTATTTAGTAGATTTTGGTATAAATGTATCAAATCAATATGTTGAGAACACTTAAAAACCACTGTATCCCATTGGAAACTGTTAATGATGAAGATGAGTTGTATTTTTATAATTACCAGGAATAATAAGATTTTGGATAAAATGTGATAAATAAAACAGACAATGAAAAAGAGAATTTGAGTGAGAAACGTCTTACTCTGAATGACTGATGTGATCGTTTCTCTCGTCACGATGGGCACTCCCTCCTTTCTTCCTCTCCTTCTGGACGCGTTTTTTCAGCTGTTTGGCCAGATGTTGCCACCTGGTGAAAAGTTATTCCCAATATAATAAGAGTCTCCAACTTGACTGTGTTTCCTCATGTGTCCAAATAATTTTTAAAAAAGTGTCATTACTTTTCTGACCTTTCCTGTACGTCATTGTAGTTATTCAGCCTGTCCGCCTCCTCGCTCTTCTCCTCAATCCATCGCTGTAAAAGTCTTTCCTTGTCTCTTAGAGCTTGTGCAAGCGATACCTTCAGTCCTTTCTCCTCCAAACGTAGGGCTGATAATTCTTTTGACTGAGTCTCAATGGCAAACTCAAACTCTGAGATGGTTGCCTTTAGATTTTTACTCCGTTTGGCCAGAGTGAGTGCCTCCTGACGGTACTGAGACACACTGGGGAAACGATGCAATACACTTTTATTAAGGGATTGGCTTGACGTAGTGTTACTAAACATTTTTGGATTTTTTTTTTTTTTTTTTTTAAAGATCACAAATTGGACGACAGAAAAACAACTAGGTGGAGTTGCAGACTTGGAGCTTCTCATTTATAGGGTCTAGTCATTGCACCACTATGATAAACTGGAAAATTACCTTGACTGCCAGTACTGTAGTTCAGCCTCTTTCAGATACAGGACAGCAGTCAGATCAGATACAGTTTGAGACAACTAGACAAAACAATGGACATAATTATCAAATAATTGGAGGTTATTGCCTGTTTAAAATTTTGTATACAAGTTCTTTCCCAAGGTCATTATTATTTATGCAGTTAAAATGCAACAGAAATGTCACAAATGTTGTCAGAATGTCACATGCTTGTCTGATTATTCTCAGATATCTGCACGTACTGACTTTTTTAAAATTATGTTAATACATATAATTTTTGGGTTTACCCTCATTTGACCCACCTTGTCTGCCAGGTGTTCACTCTCTCTCAGCTGGAGTTGAATGAGTCTGGTGTTTTTCCCAACTTCATCCCCACTTCTTCCCAGACTGAAAAGAGCGTAAAATTCAGAGATGTTTGGGTTTTGAATGAGCATAAAACAGGATATTTATAGCCTGTAGCCTATAAGATCAGTGAAATTTGGCATATCTAACCTCTTACACGAAACATCCTCCAAAATATGTTGGCGAAATTCAAATCGTTCCTCCAGCTGCGACACTACGATTTACACAAACACATGCAGTTTTTTTGCTAAGACACAATATCACGAAATATTGTGGATTATATTAAACTTACAGGCTGTAAAAACGCCAGCAAATGGATGTTTTTCTTTGTGGTCTCTCTGCAGAAGTCGAACACGCACGTGATTCTTCCAACTGTCCATCGTAATGTGTGATGCGGTTTAGCGCAAAAAAGTCGCAAAGCGGCAGGCTGTGACTACAGGTCCTGTTAAATTCAACAAAGTGAAAGAAGTAGGTATTTTCAAGCAGACACCAATGCGAGATTTTACGCCAACAAAAGTTTTACAGCTCCTCCCTGTTGGTCAGCAGCTTTAACCCCACCTCTGCCCCGGTGTTACAACAAAATCTGTTACCCATTAGAATCTGTGACCACAGAGGGCGTTTGCATAGCCTACATTTTTAAAAAACGTTTTAACAAACAGTATCACTGACTAACAGCTTCTTTTTCTACAGGTGTGTGGAAATCCAGATGTCCTCAAACTGATACTTTAAAATGTGTAGTTAAACTTTATAACCATGATAAATTATTACAATACAGATCACAATATAAAGAGCAGTTATTTTGTTGCTGTCCAGCTGCCTTGGGTTAACAGTGTGTCAGCATGATGACCTAGTGACCTTTTGTTTATTCACGGGGGGAAAATAGAAAAGCATCTCATACAAGACAAGATCTTGAAAATAGCTACTATAATAAGAATAAAAAGGAAAACAAACAAAAACAAAATCAAACCCTGCATTGAAGTCTGGGTGTATCACTTCTGTTTCACATGTGAGCTTCACATAGGATCACAATTCCCATATCTGACTCCCACCAGAATGTGAATTTTATTTTTTTAACGGAATTTTCATTATATTGATTACAGTTTTTAATAATATTTTTAAATAAATGTTTTGTCATTCAACTTAAAAGTGTTTTCCACCCTTGTAAAACATATATTATGTCGAGAAATATGTGGTCACAGATCCTAATGGGTCACAGATTTTGTTGGAACACTTGGTCATAATATAATATAATATAATATAATATCGACTCTGAAGGTGGAAATCCAAAGAAAGAAGACATTTTGGTAATGTCATTATTTTGATCACATTGCTATCAGATCACATCCCATTCATGCAGATTTAGACCTGGATTAAAAAAAGTGTTTCCACTGATCTGAGGCTTTCTGGGAGTTTACTCCAGACATGTGAAGCATTGAAGCTAATTGCATTTGGTCACTGTAAGCAAGAACACAGACTCATACTGAACCCACACATACTTAATGGCTTTGGGATCTGAACTACAGGCAGGACATTCCATTTTTGTTTTAAAGTTCTGGTGGTGGTCTATAATAAACTTTGCTCTGTGGGAGTTAGTATTTCAGGTTTGGTTCATGCAGTACAGTTCTGTACCATAAAGTGGACATGGGTTTGCTACCTCATCTAGATAGCCAAAGTCTGAATAGCTTACCTGAAATGATAACAAATCTTGCTTTCCACATGAACTACATTTTGCCCTTTATCACTGTTTATCAATCCTGGCCAACAGGGACCACGACCCCATATATTTTAGAAGTAACCCTATTTTACCACACCTGACACAAATGAATGGCTCATTAATAGACTTGCAGAGGACCTGAGCAGTTTAATGAACCTGAATCAGCTGTGCTGGATCTGGAAGGAACTGAAACATACAGGGCTGTGGTCCCTGATTGAGAAAAACTGCCCTATACCACCATACTACCTCCACCAGTTACAGTTACCATGTCAGAACAACAAAACCGAGACTGACCATTTGGACCAATAAAAAGGCTGTAGCAGGCTGCAGTTGCTAATAAACATCTGATTGACAGCATTCGTGATACCATAAGCAAGAAAACAAGAATCAGTAGCAGAAATATTTTGGCATTGAGGATTAGGATCATAATGAGATTTAGGTTTTTCATGGAACAATTGATATAATTTACTCTGCTGCTCAGACCAACACCCCTTTCTTTACAAACGTAGCATGATATAAAAAAAGAAATAAATAGACTTTCAATAGGTTTAGAAACACAATTACAACAAAAAAAATAATTAAACTAATTATAATTTTTAGATCTTTCATATATAACTCATTGTCCTTGATTGCTAGCGAATCAGCAACTTTCAGTTTAAAAGCCCGGAGAAGAACATGCTCAACTTTTCCAGAAAGAACTTCTAAAACTACTTCCGGTTCGCATATGTTTTATCAATATTTATTCAAGGTTAAATATTTTATGGGAAAATCTTACATTTTACCCATTATCATTTTCATAGAAATTAAAATTCTTAAATAAAATTAGCAATAATTTTAAAATTGAAATGTACAAAAATAAAATTTTTTTTTTACCCGTGTAAACCTGATACCGGAAGTTGTAGCTTGTTTGCGGCTAACGTGGGATATGTACACAGAGTAGATGGAAAAAGAAACAAGAGAAGCTTCAGGATTGCGATACTACAAGCTAAACAGTTTTTATAATTCACAAAGTACCGACAAAGTATAATATAACGGCCTGGGTTTAATTTACTTTCTGGCTTGTATAGGTACAGTGTATCCTCTTTTTTTATACATATATATTTTTTACAGCTCTACGTGTCAGCGTCCGTTCTACGCTGAGCTAGCTTGACAAGCTGTTGATCTTTGTCGCTAAATTCCACAAAACGCAATTTAGAGTAAGAAAATGCCTTTTTATGTCGCGGATATCCAACTAGATTGATATGTTGCTCTGTTGTGAGGAATGTTAGAGGGAGTGAGCAGTCGTTTGTCCAGTATGAGCTCATTAGCTGGGGACAGAGAACCTGGAACCTCCTTGGATAATGTAAAAGAAGACATTGGTGGTCCCAACTGCTCAGGAGATTACAACCCACACGTAAGTACCTTGTTTAGAAAATCGTTATGGTAATAGTGTCTGTGTTCAACCTGCATTGACCAACATGATAGAGATACAAATGACGAAGTGATTTATCCTTAAAAAATACCTCATATATGGAGTTATAGGAAGGTTAAAGTATTATTTTTAACACGTCGTTGTTTTGTAGGATGTTGCAATATGTTCAGGCAACAGTGAAGTCAAGAGCCGTGCTGTGGTCAAGTATTCTGCTGCCCCACCTCCAGCTACATATGCCCTCTTGCAGGAGAAGACAGATCTGAAGTTACCACCTGCCAACTGGCTGAGAGAAAACCCCCAGCTCGGCACTGCAGGAACCACTGTTTTAGGCTCTAGCAGCAAAAGCAAACCCTTTTCAAGGTATAACCTTTGATTAGAGGCTGGTTATATTTGTTGCTTCGTCCTTTCTGCAAGAAAGTAGAAAAAAATCCTTTTGTGCTTCTGATAAGGGACCATTATTGTCGTTCCCTTCTTGAGGAGTAAGGCTGATTCATTGAATGGTGTACACAGATCTTTAAAAATAGAAGCTAATAGTAATATTGTCCTGTAAAGATATATCCCGATGTGGCTTTTTTAAGTTTGGGAGGAAGTGCTGCAATATCCAGAATATAATTTTAAAAATTAGGAATATTGGATTTTTTGTATAATACAAAAACCTTAAATCCATCATCATAATTTAGAGGTGAACTTAAATTGACCCCTTCTAAACTTTTAAATGCACATGTACTAAATTATAATGTGTAAGCTCTCATTTCTTAAACAACACACAAACCACCCTAAGTGTCCAGGCCACCACTTGACCACTAAATGAATGTTGTGAACAGCTTGTGTCAAAACACTCCTCTTCATCATCTTGTTCACCAAAGAGACATAGAACACATAATAATACATTGGCATTTTACATTGAAGTAAAACTTTTGTTATTATTCTCATAAAATCCTACTTTAATGTCCCATACCTGTATTCATGATGTAATATCAATGCTGCATCATCTCTTTGCATTTTCTGTACATTTTATCCTAAAGTTGAATATGTGCAACTTTTAAGTGAGTTTAAAACAGCTGGTTGTCTTTTTTTAGTGGATACGAGGGCAAACTGTGCCTTTTTGTTTTATCTTAAGCAGTTATTACAGTATTTTGGCCACTATTAATAACTATAAAATTTAGTTGTAACATAAAGTAAACTGTCAGAGAGGTTAATCAGAAACATAACAGGCTCACTGGAAAAAATAACCCTGGATTAAACTGATTTGACAAACTAGGTATGAATAAGCTTCATATGTCGTCTTGTCACTAAAGTATTCAGTTTTTCATGACAGAGTTCTGTTTTTACATAAGAGCTTCCCAATGGTACTGCTGGAGCAGAGCAACTACAATGCCATGACCTGGGCTTCTTGCAGCCAACTTGTTCCCACAAGGCCTAAATGCCATGTGACATAATGACTTTCTTTGGCATCAGCAAAAGTTCCACCGCACCATTACCCAGCATGCATTTTCCCCCCCCTAAGACCATCATGCATCTCGACTAATCGCTGCATCTAATCAAAGCATCTTTTGTCTGAGCAATATTTCTGGAACTGTACTAATGAAACAACAGAGTTGAACATATTGGTAGAACGTGAGCTGATACTCTGCTCTGCTTTGGCCAGGTTAAAGAACAAGCTTCTTATTTTGACACTTTTAAATTTGAACAAAAACTTCAGGTTTGATTTTGTACTTTTGTTCTAATACTGAGAAATTGTGACAACACAAATGACAGTTTTTGTTTACAGTTAATTAGTTGAATATTTAGAACATTTTTGTACTTAAAAGTAATGTAATTATTTATTAAGCTACTAGCCATTTATATAACAGCTGTTTCCTGAAAATAAACAAATGGCTTGTCCAAAGTGGAGTACAGGAAGGCTATAAGGCAATAAACTATAGCAGACAATTAGCTGTAAAAAAATAAAGTATTTCAAATGTGAAAATAAATAATTTTACCCAGCTAATTTCAAACAGATAAAGACACTTTTACCCAGGTAAAAGGTTGCTTGGGCATCTGGTTTGGATGCCTCCCTGGTGAGGTGTCCTAGGCAGGTCTTTGCAGGAGGAGACCCTGGGGAAGACCCAGGACACCTGGAGGGATTTTATGTCTTGACTGGTCTGGGAACACCTTGGGATCCCACTGATATGAATGGATGGAAAGATACTTTTAGACATTTTCTTACTAGAATTTTTATTTATCTCACATTATTGCTATGAGGATTAGATTTTTAGTAGTGACACGGACACTGGTCAGAATGTGCTGCAATCTGCTTTGCGTTAGTGCACTGCATACAGAGTTCTGGTTGAAACCGGCTGAAACGAGAAGCTATTGAAAGCTTTTCACTGTTCAATCAAATGTGACAATAGCAGTCAATTGATAATGTTTACATGTGTTTTTTAAGTGGATGTGCTTTATCACCTACGAGATAAACTAAGTTATGTTGAGTCTGTCTGAATTGATGAATTTTTTTCTCCTCTTTGCAGTTTTGGGATGGCCTATGACTTCATTGATTGCATCGGGGATGATGTTGATGTGGTATCAGACTCTGAGGTGTGGAGCTGGTCCTAAGCTATGTTTGTCCTTGTTTCTGACACATGCAGTTGTTGTTAACTCTTTGTATCTCTCCTACAGAACATCAAGAAACTTTTGAAAATTCCTTACAGCAAGTCACATGTTAGCATGGCCGTTCATCGTGTAGGGAGAACACTGCTTTTAGATGAGCTTGACATTCAAGAGCTTTTTAGAAGATCCTCTCAGGTACTTCAGAACATGTTCCATTTTCTGTTACTTCCATGATAATGGTTATAAATAACATCTGAACAGTGTTTAGTATATTTTCTGTGCTATGTGTTGCAGACAGGAGATTGGACATGGCTGAAAGATTTTTACCAACGGCTGATAGATCAGAAATGGCAGAGAAAAAAGAAAAGCAAGGAGCATTGGTATCAGAAGGCTATCTTGTCAAAGTTTCTCTACTACAGGTGAGTATTAGGCCTTGTTTATTTGAGCTTAGTTTACCATAGGAGTGAAATATTGCATTACTAGAAAATGCCAAACCTTTTTTCACAACAACTGGGTTTTCTGCAGCATAAATGGTGATGGGGCTGCAGAGCCTGTATCAGATATGAATGAAGATGAAGAGGAGAATGGAGCTGAAGAGTACAGTTCTTCATGGCCCACCACTTTCACCAGCACCACATCTGATGCAGAAGAACAAGATGCTTCCAAGGAGGTGACTCAGCCAGAATATATTCAGACAGTTTTCTCAGAGGGATGGGACGGATGTGATAAAAGCATCTAGGGAATATAATGAGTTGAACATTTTTGCCACTACTGATCTCTTAATACTAATATTGCTGTTATGGCAAACCCAAACAAATACTACATGCCTCTCACATGTACAAAAATAGCTCAAAATAAATATAGTTTTTTAATACCTGTACAGTTTTTCTTATCTTACCAATATTTAAAATAAATATAAAATATCTGCTGATACTGATATTAACATTTATATACTGTGCATCCTTATTAGCTTTAGTTTTGACAAGGAACTATAAGGTACTATTTGCACCTTCTTGAATCAAATGAATTGTATCATAAAGCAAACATGCTGTTTCTGTCTAATGTCCAGGAAAGTGTGTCTGTGGATAGCAAGTTTGCTCTGGATCCTGTGATGTCTGTACCCAAAGAACAAAACCTCCCTACTCTCTTTAATGAGGGCGAGAACAGTCAGGTAGCCATTATCTTCTGCTCTTTAGTATTATCATATTATCAGTCTTAAATATGAATAACCACTCTGCTACTTCACATTTGGTGTCTGTTGTTTGCAGGGTTTAAGAAATGACTTTGTGCGAAACATCATGTGGACGTTTGAGGATATCCACATGCTGGTTGGATCTAACATGCCTATATTTGGAGGTGGTCGCTATCCTGCAGTCAGCTTGAGACTCAGGTTGGAATTTTACTCCACTCATTATTTCTTTCATCAACTTAATCCGTAGATTGATTGATTGATTTTAACTTTTAAAAGATGAATTTCTAAAAATCATTTCCACACTTTCTGACTCTGTCACCTTCTAGATGTTTATTTTTTATGATAATGCAAAATGATGAACTATGAAATAGGATAAAGTTCTCAGGGAGTCAACTAAAAAACTTCACTTGATGATTGATTTGATTGACCTGATCGCACTCTAAGTGCTTTCATTGATTTTATATCCATTCACTTCACGTTCATTGTTGGTGATGGTAGGTTATCTCTATAGCCACTGCTGCCCTGGGGCAGATTGATGCTGTTGTGGCAGCTAATCTGCACCAATGGCCCTCTGACCACCACAGATCATTTATATGCATTCATACATTGTCCCCAAGGACACAATGGATTGATTAGGATGAAGCAAGATGCAGTTTGTGGCCACTTGAAATCATCCGTCGCATCATTACTTCTCAGTCTGATACTTCTTTCATATCTAACTCTCACTCTGTGTTTTTCAGGGACAACAATAAGCCAATCAACATTTTGACCGGTATCGACTACTGGCTTGACAATCTAATGTGCAATGTCCCTGAACTTGTCATGTGTTTCCATGTCAATGGTATTGTTCAGGTAAATTAATGTTTGATAGGAAGAGTTTATGTTTTACTTAAATTATTAAGACACTCGAATGAACGCACTGGCTGCCAGTTGTACCAGAGAGCTTCATGCTGCTGCTGCAGCTTTGGAGCATTTTGACTCAACTTTCATGTTGTAGTTGTGGAGTTTTGTGCGTTCTGAGTGCACGTCTGGAAAACTGTTTTTGGGGAACGTTTTGACGAGCATACCCTGCTAAATCAGCCCTCTGTATACAGGAAATTCAAAATATGTCTTTGGCAGCCAATGAGTTAATATTCAATGGTAAAATTATCTTTATTTGTTGAGACGGTATGTGAACCTGAAAGCTATTAGTAGTCTGAACATACATGTTCTGTTACATGTTACAATAATCCTCTGATGATTATTTGTTTTTGTTATTTTCCTTCCAGAAATACGAGATGATCAAAACAGAAGACATCCCTCATTTGGAGAATTCCACTTTCTCTACCAGAGTTGTGAAAGACATTGCTCAAAATATCCTCTCCTTCTTGAAATCTAACTGCACTAAAGAGGGACACACCTACTGGCTTTTCAAAGGTGAGAGGAAAAAATGTGTTTATTGTGAGTTATTAATGTTCTCTGCACGGTTTTTTAATGTTTTCTAATGTCACTTTTTGAATCCACAGCAAGTGGGAGTGATATTGTGAAGCTTTATGACCTCACTACCCTGTGTGAGGAAGCCGAAGAGGAGAAATATCAGAATCCTTTCACTCTTCCTGTCGCTGTCTTACTGTATAAGTATGTGTCTGTGGTATACAGAAATGAATCATCTCTGTGTTTTGTTGGACTTTTTTGCAGTGGTAAATAAATGTATTTTTTTTTCTTAGTGAATTAGATTAATATGTGTAAAATATGAGTAGAAATAATGCATCAGTGGCAGGTTTATGGAGTTAGCCTATCTAAACTGTTTCTTTCCTTTTCTTTATTTTGTGATCCAGAGTTGCCAGTAACTTACTGCTGAAAGCGCGGCAGAACAGGAAGCACAATGGCACAATCAGAACCTTGCTCTTAAACTGCGTTAAACTCCTCGATCAGGAGAGGCATCCCCAGGTAGATGGATTTGTAAAGATCTTTTTACCTTTGTGTTAATGTTAGAATTAGAGATGGGTAGGGAAAAAATCTTATTGCTAAATGACCTGATTACCAAAGTTTCTGTTAATGAATTCATACTTTTTTGCAGGTGGACGAGGATAAAACCTCTAAACTCAATTTACAAACTTTTTTGATGTGATTACAACTGACTCCTCCCTTATTGCCTCCTTTTTTTTGTGCCCAGATCATTGCCTCGGCCCACTACATGCTGTCAGAGCTCTTCCAGCTCGATGAGCCTCTCGAAGACGATGGAGGGGAATCTCTGCGTGCCGGTGGCTCAGAGGACAGCTACAGTGACGAAGACGGGGAAGAGGAGGATCTGACAGAAGATGATGAAAATGACTCCTACGGTAACTGCTCCAGGCCTCAGGATGATAGTAAAGCTGTGGCTGTGATTCGCTCTGTAGGAGAGCTGTCTGTCCCTGAGAAATACAAGTCAACCTACCAGATCAGAGTGAGTGGCTTTCTGCCCAAAATATGCCAGATTTTATTGCTAAAATATGTTGTAAACACAAAACGGTAACATTTATTTAAAATTCCTGCAGCCAAATAGTGGTTTTCCTGTTTCTCAAGACAAAGAGGAGCGATGCAGACACATTCTGAGCTACGTACTCAAGGCAAGTTTATCTTTCTATGATTAAAGTATATTTTCCTAATAATTTATCTAATTAACTGTATCTACAAGCATGAAGAAGTTCAACATAAGTTCTCAATCAAACATGCAAGATCTCAAATCATTGTGTGTAAATGTGTAATGAGAAAGCATCTCTGGAACAATCCGCAGGGATTGAAGGCAGTTGATGGCAGCATCAAGAAGGAGAGTGATCTCCCATCTGCAGATCCCAACACACCCATTCCTCTCAAGTATGAGGACGTAGGCGCTAATGCAGCCTCGGCTCCTGAGAACGGCATCACTCTTCTGCTTGAAAAACGTCAGTCTGCTATCCTCCTTCTTCATTTGGTCATTTGAACTAACCGGATATTGTTAAACTCTTAAACTCTCTGATCTTTTCTACGTTTGCATAACCAGTGGGACCTGTGCAGTCGGACCAGAAGCACCCAACACGCTCAGGGATGATCCCGGGATCCTGGCAGCACCGTATGAAGCTGCAGCTTTTCCTAAAAGCCTCCAAAGCCTACTATGTTCTGTCTGATGCAGCTACTAACCTGCTGAAGTATGGGCGGGCGTTACGCTACATTAAACTATCTCTGCAGTGTTACGGTGAGCCCGGGCTTTTGATTTTTGTTAATATCATGCTTTTTGTGGAGCTTTTTCTTTTGATGAACTCTAGTAAAAGCCTTAAAGAATCATTTGTCTGATGGATGGATGGATGGATGGATGGATAGATACTTTCTTTATTCATCTCTGGAGGGAATTTCAAATATAAATGCATATTGAAACAACTGTAGAGTACAATTTTCCATGGAGAGCCACATTTTAAACATGATTAGAACTTTTCAATTGTGTCTCAAATGTTTTGCAAAATAATATATTTAATTTTTATATCTCCATCTTCTTTCCCAGATGCTTATTGTTCAGTGAGTGGAGCACTGCACCCACACGTACTTCAGTTTCACAGCCAGGGCTTGTCTCTGTGTGGGGATATCCAGCTGATGTTAGCTCATAATGCCAACAACAGAGCAGCTTACCTGGAGGAATATAACTATCAGACCAAAGAAGACCAGGAGCTCCTGCACAGCCTGCACAGGGAGAGCAGCTGCCAGGGTCAGTCACTATATCAGTGATAAAAACAACCCCATTGTTTGTGGTTATATATCATTCCATATGCTCATCATATTGGTTTTTTTTTTACCCATTAGCCTTCAGCATTGCCACAGACCTGGCCATGGACCCCGAGTACCAGCTGTTTGTTAGCAATAGATGTTATGAGGCAGCATATGAACTGCTTGTCTCTGAGGCATTGAAAGACCATACCTCAGATCAGCTGTCTCAGGTTCTTAAAAGGCTTGGCAACATCCGCAATGAGATGGGAGTTTTTTATATGAACCAGGCTGCAGCAATGCAGACTGAGAAGGAGGGTAAGTTGTCATGTTTTTTTTCAAAAGATTCTCAGGGTTTTTAATTTTGATCATTTCTATATGTACACCTTATTTTCTTAGCATTGCTTTGTCTTATTTCAGGGTGTGTTTTGAAAAGGAGAAGCCATTCAGCAAAGATGTGTATTAAAAATGTTGTATTATTCTTTGTTCCCCTTCTAGTGAAAAAGTCTGTGTCCACTGCAGAGCAGGAGTTGTGGAGAAAGAGCTTTTCCTTCTTTGAAAAAGGAATGAAGGACTTTGAAGCCATTGGGGACAGCACCAACACAGCCTTACTTCTGTGCAATACAGGCAGGCTAATGAGAATCTGTGCTCAGGCCCACTGCACCATCTCTACCAGCGAAAGCAGAGGGGAGTTCTCACCTGAAGAGGCTCTTTACTACAACAAGGTGCCTCATCAAAACACTTCTTTATTGTTTTTCCCACAGTCTTCTTGAGTGTATTACATCCAGACTATTTCCTCTAATGCTATTGTTTACACCAGGCCATAGATTATTATTTACGGGCAATGAAGTCACTGGGAAGCAGAGAGAGCCACTCAGCAGTGTGGGACAGTGTAAACTGGGAGTTATCCACTACCTATTTCACGCTGGCTACACTTCTACAGGACTATGCCCCTCTGTCCAGGAAGGCCCAGGAGCAGGTGAGGCTGTTTAATACTTAACTTTTTAGATAAATGGAATAATATTTTATTAGTCTTCAAAAATCTTTGATAATTGAGAGAATTAAATGATCTGTTTTATCAGATTGAGCGAGAGGTGACAGAGGCCATGATGAAATCCCTGAAATACTGCGACCTGCACACTGAGTCGGCCCGTCAGCCTCTCTACCAGTACAGAGCTGCCACCATCCACCATCGTTTGGCCTCCATGTACCACAGCTGCTTTCGCAACCAGGTGGGACTCAATCCTAAGAGAAATGATTTAATATCTCGTAACTGAACAGCTCATCGGTGCACTCCTCTTTGTAGTAAAGATGAAAAGCCTGTACTTTATATGTACAGCGGTGAGTTTTTGCTGATAGATGAGCTTCTGGCTGTTATTGTGTGGCAGGTGGGGGATGAGCACTTGAGGAAGCAGCATCGCAGCCTGGCGGAGCTCCACTACAGCAAGGCTGTCTCTTTATTCCTCAGCCTCAAAGATGCACCCTGCGAACTGCTCCGCACATTGCTGGAGCGGGTGGCTTTCGCTGAGTTTACAATGTCAGGTGAGCACTTTTTTTTTATCCAGATAAAAAAAATAAATGACATTGAGAACAAAGTTCAGTCGTTGTTGTTGTTGTGGGAGAAGGATTGAATCCAGGAACATAATAACATTCCTTTCTAAAGCTTCTTACAGTTGTGTTGCGTCTTGTGCTTGTAAAGGTCAGAGCAGCAGTGTGGCTAAGCTGAAGAGTCTGACTGGTGCATTAGACATCATGACAGAAACACGCCATGCTTTCCAGCTCATCGCTAAAGAGCTGCTGGAGGAGCAGGATGAGGTAAGCTTCAGGTTGTTGTTCCAGCAAACTGTATTGGATCACGTGCTCTTATTTACAAAGGCTTTTCTTTTACATCACATCTTTCAGTCTTGTGATGCACCTGCTGCAGAGCCAGGTGACTCTCCGGATGTAGCCAGTGGTCCCATGTCTGGACTGGACCTCCAGGAAGTGATGAAACTAATCAGTGTGTTTGAGCCAAGTTTTTCTTTCCTGCTGCTGCAGGTCATCAAACTTATGACGACAACAAAACGTAAACCAAGGTGAGCAACAGTCTGCAACCCCGTAGGTTTCTTTTTTTGTTGCAAATGTTCTTTAAAATTGTGCCATCTCCCCTGACTCCTCCTGTTGTGTTTGTTTATATTCCAGCAATAAAGATGAAGAAATGCTGAAAATGTACAAGAATGTGTATTCAAAGCTACTGCGTGCTGAGAAAAACGCACCCCTGCTCACTCGCATTGAGCTCTACATTGAGCTGCTGCAGCAGATGACAACACAAACAGGAAGTGAGGGGACAGAGACACACAAAACATGATCAGAAAGGCTGTCGCAGAAAACGACAACATAGAGTGACTGGTTTTAACTTGCACAAGCTCAGGCAACACAGTTACAACTCTGAAATCACATTCACCCTGCGCCTTTAAAAAAGTTCAGCAGTTATGTTAGAGGATTTAAACTGTGCATTTTTTGTGAAAGCTTGTAAATTCAGAAGATATTTAAGTTTTTAAATTGCTGAGTCACACATGAGGCTTTGATGAGAAGGTTTTTTTTACTCGACCAAACGGAAACATTTCACAGAACAGCTGGAATCTGATATGATTACAGCATTTAGCACAAATTCAGTCCGTTTAATATATTATTTACTAATTTACTTTAAAAACAGTGTGCAATACTTAAGCAGCAAATGCAAACTCATGAGATGAGTGTCCATAATGCTGTATGTACAAATGTGAATTTATATCTGCATGGTTTGCTTTGACAAATTAAAAGGACATAAAATTTTACAGTTTATTTTTTATTTCTATGAAAATGCATATTTATCTAATAGGTGCTTCTTGGTAAATACAGTACATTGGATCAACCCTGGTGGAAACAGTTTACTGTCATCATGTCTGTGGAAAACAAATGTTTAGTATGATCGATACAGAAGATTTTTTTGAAGGTGCCACTGTGGTATCTGGCAGCGATCCCAGCAGAACTGTTTATCCAGAGACACTGAAGAGAGAACACAATGTTTTCACTGTGTCAGTGAACTGAGCCCCCTCCTCCCCTATTGCTAATGAAGTGAATCCACAGGAGATGGAGCTACAGATGTGTCCAAACTTTCCCCGCAGCTCATTAATCAGGCTCAACCATCACCTAGCTGATTATGGGGTCCTTCAAATCCCACAGAATAATTAAGCACTTGTATAAACAGATCTCAAAGTGAAACACAGTCAAATAAATTGTATTAAATGGGTAAAAAGAAATGCTATAAAAAAAATAATCTTGTATTAGAGCATTTTTGTATCACTACTCAAACAGAAATGGGTTACATGGCATCAGCGCAGATAAAAGGAAGTACAAATTCTCTGCAGACTACTCAGGAACCCAGATGTGCAGCAGTGAAAAGCAAAGTCATGGTGATTATTTAATCATAGCTGCGAACAATGAATCCTGTCAGTCACTGTATGACACAACGCTCATTTGTCTGGCTCTCCTGAGCTTCCTCCCGCGATGGACGTTTCTCCTCTCGACAAGAGGTTCTGTGATTCAAAATGTTTTGCAGGATGTCTCTGCTTTCGCTGGGTGGTAAGTTGTAGAAGAAGTACAGCGGCGTCATCTGAACGAACCTGCAAGTAAACAGGATAATGTACACACACACAAACAAACCTCACGTTTAAAAAGTCATGATTTTATAATTACATTCAAATAGATTTTTAGTTTAGTAAAGTTTGGTTTGGAGAGAAGACATAAAAATTCTCATTATTTCAGCTTCTGTTTTACAAATGATAGAACTTGAGACCGGCTCCAGAGCTTTTACTTTCCATTAAGCTGAAGCTCTACATGGATCTGTGCGATCCATAATCCTCTCTCCAGCTAGCAGATACAAGAGAACAGGATTGTAATTCCTCTCTTCACTACCAGCAGGAATAACCTCTGCTGAACTGAGGGTTTACTCGTGATTCAGAAGGAAAGAGGAATGTATCTGTCTGATTACATTTAAGCTTCATGTAATGCTATAGCTCCTCTAATCTGCTTTTAAAGCAAGAGATGGCAGAGTTTGATTACGGAAACTGATATTTAGCCAGTCTTACTCCTCTGGTGTAATGTGGGTTACATTACGGAGGCAGTTGTCTTCTGAGAACGTGTGCTCATGGAACAGCACCCACTCTGGCAGACCCAGCTTTGGGCTCTTGGCTCCATATCCAGACAGAGGATGGAGCTGTGCCACATGCTTATGGGTCAGAATAAAGTAGTTCCCTGATCCATCCACATCCCGAGCCACCTGAGGGGAAATAAGAGCCAAAGCAGGAGTCACTATGTAAAAAGAATACATAAATAAGAAAAAAAAAAGGATTGCATAGAAGAATTAAGAGTTTTCTGTAATTGAATCTAACCTGCATGAAGAAACCTGCAAGAAGAGCTCTCTTAATGTTGATAGCATTGCTACGGGAGCCAAAGGCAGGCACTGAGATGGGCAGCTCGATCCTCCTTAGAGTGTCAATAAGTTCCATACAAAGAGCGTCAGCCATGAGCAAAGCACTCTGGTTCAGGAAGAAATCCTGGCACCATTTCTTCTCATTACAACCTGACAGGCGAAAAAAAAAAACCAAGTAAAATCAGGGATTAATCAGCATAATGATAAATGAGTAAAAGCTATATTTTGTATTAGTTTTTCTCTTTTTCATCACATAACTGTGGCCTTACTGATATTATTTTAATACATGTAAATTAGAATAGTTAGATAATCTGTGTGTGATGTTCTCTAAGCTCACATGGGTTCTGCTGACACTGTTTGAAGGCCTTGTATATATTGATAAGCGTGAAGTGGTCTCCCTCTGGGTGCTGGAATTTCATATGGCACTGGGTTGCCTCTGGTTTCTGTTCCACAGGGGGGACCAAAAAGCAACTTGGTGCTAAAAGACAAAAAAAAATAAAATCTGGTTAGGACTGTCTGATTATGTAAATATGCTTTTGTAGATCTGTTCTGTTACCTGTTAGCATAGCAGCGATGATGACCACCTCGCTGACGCAGTCAAACTCACAGGAGGCCAGAACAGTTTTGGCCATCTGGGGCTCCAGGGGGAACTCAGACATGATGATGCCCATCTCAGACAAGTTGCCATCATCATCCAGAGCAGCTAGGTAGTCCAGTTCCTCCAAAGCCTGCATGAGACCTCCAGGGTCTGGGTTTTAAAGGGTTTTAGATGTGGAAAATTGTTTAAAAACATTAATCAAATCCCAAGCCTTACTTATTAGATGTGCTTATAACAGCAGTATTTTAAACAGAGATTATTATTTCTCTGCAAGTGCACTGTGACTACTACCAGTGGTACAATCCCCCATATAAACGTGCACCCTGGTGGAAATCCTCACAGTGAATGGACAGCAGCAGATTAGACATTGTAATCCTTACCAACATCTGTCATGCACCACTATGCAAAATGAAAAGTCTTTCACACAACAAATGAGTCTGTTTTTGAAACAAACATGTTTTCCTACAATAACCATGGGAATTCTGGGCATGGGTAATAAGAGGAGAAAGATGCTGCCTGTTATCATCTACTCCTGCCAGCACCAGCATATCTACAATCTAATCAGCTAATGGGAGGCTCAGTGAGCGTGAGTGTGTGTTTGTGGGGGTGTTTAAATCTGAGCGAACAAAGGCACATGAAAGCAGGTCAGCGTGCGGAACAGAAGCTGTCAGTTCAGCTGAAGCACGGCTCACTGCCCTCCAATAAAAAAAGATCCTGTCTGTTAAAGCAAAGGGAACAAACTGACTGAACCCAAAATTCACATCATTTTTGCAGGATGTCAATCTAGGAGGGTGCAAAAAAGCTTTGGTGTTGCAACTCCCCAAAATAACCACCAAGCTTCATTAAAAACAATATTCCAAGAAATCTCACCCGGCCTGTCGATAAAGTCACAGTGGCCCAGTCCAGCAATCTCCATCCTCTTCAGGAAGAG
>JBAMIG010000017.1:15928150-15940738 GCA_037177335.1 Kiunga ballochi | reverse complement strand
ACACACACACACACACACACACGCATTGGTTTGAGACGTTTCTGTTATGCTGCTCTCTAGTACAACAGAGAAAACACTATGTTTGCAGCTTTATTAAGAGAATGATTTTCCTTTAGGATTAATTAGTTATTTTGTTTCCCATTTGTTTTCTGGTTGTTTAAGAAAAAAATGATGTGGTAGCCACAAAACTTGTGTGCATTATATTAATCTAGAAAAAGACTGTTAATAACTTATCTGAATTTTTCCTTTGGTTCAGTTTCATAAACATACCCAACTAAAAAAAAACATTAAAGTAATAAAAATAATCAAAATTACATCAGAAATATGCGTGTGAAATGAACTTTTTAGATGTATTTTGATCCATGCCCTAGTTTGATGCCTTTACATGATCTATGCTGATGTCAAGCAACACAAAATCTTTATTTTATTGTTTTTCCCCTCAGTGAATGAGTGAATTTACATGTTACTGGCCTTTATCCAATATCTGAGGGTAATTTGTTTTGCACATGTGATAAAAGGAAAACTGTCCAAACATTATTAGATGCTGTAATGACTGTTTTTGTCCAAAGGATGGCATTGTTGAACAAGCATGAATAACTGCAGACCAAACTCATGCAAAGAATTAAGTGTATTTTAGGTCAGGCACACCCATGGAAAAAGACCCTTAGACTGAACTATTTTCCTGAAAAATGCATCCCAGCGAAATATAATGGTGTTTGGATTGGTGCAAAATGGGCCGAAGAAATGCAACTTTACGCGTAGTTTTATCCAGAAATTATGACAAATGGCCACAAATTCAAAATAAAATGAAATGAAACAACTTTTTCAAACAATCATAAAAGAACTTTTATTTGGCTGTGACGTCATCATCCATCATTCTTGTCTGTCTGCAACCATAAAGGCAGGTTTGCCACTTTAGCTACGCTGGGAATGTTACAAACCCTTGTTTTTTTTTACAGACCAGTTTAAATGAAGCACAGCATCAACACAGTTCTTACATTTCTGTGCTTTTAGAAAAAAAAAACCAAGGGAGAAATGATAATGGACGACAATATTTACACATTACAATGCTTGCTGAACATGTTAAAATAAAAGTAATACAGGATTTACAAATGGCAAAAACGTTTCACAGATAATTTCACACAGATTGAACAATTTCCACCAGAGAGCCATTAATGTGACCGGTAAACACACCTGAACACTTCCTAATTATATAAAAAAACATTTCTGGCACGTTTGTTTTGCACATAAACACTATGCAGGTGTTACCAACTTTATGCAGTGCACTTTGCAATACACCGCAGCATCAAGAAAAGTGCCACGAAGTGCAATTCTGAGCTCCTAAGCTAATCAACAATGCAGTGAATGCATGGATAAACAGTGAAGGCCAGACAAAATGTATGGGAAATGTATCCAGGCTAACACATTGAAACATTTTCTTAGACGTGATAGAGGAGAAGCTTGGAGAGCAAACAGCACTGAAGTCATCCATCTTGGCTCACGCGCATGTTGACAATGTGAGAGTGGATGTTAAACATAAAAAAACACAAGCAATATTACTGAATTGTTTGGTGTTGGCGTAATTCTCTGGAACACAGTCTGTCAAATCTGTTGATGATCAGCATCAGGAGAACATGTCCAGCTTCCAACACATGCCCAGAGCAGTAGGTCAGAACCAGTCTGACAAGCTGAAAAATGAACTTATATGGAATCAGAAAGTCTCCCTGTGAGACTGTAAAACGAGGCAATCTGTTTATTCCAAACTCAAAGTGAAAGAAAAGATGTGAGTTAATCCATTTTCATCCAGCTTTTATAGGAGTCAAATTGAAAACTATCTTGAATATACATATATATGTGTTTGGCACAGTGGTAGCAATGATAGAAAGAATGTATTTGGTACTAAAAACATAATAAAATATAACAAAGTAAATAAATAAAACTGCTCAGAAAGTCACAAGTTATGTGCTGACTTTTGCTCCATTTCCTTTTATATCCATCCTAACCTAACGTTTGTTTTCTTTTTAACTGAAGCAACTTCTCCGGTTATAAAAACAATTTATTCCAGCACTTCATTTTTTAAAAAAAGTCTTAAAAAATACCTAAAGGATGTGAAAGAAATATCTAAAAATGATGCCACGTTTCCTTATCTGAAACTCTTCATGCAGAAAATCAACTTTCATCAGCGTGCGGAGCACAAACTGGTGACGTAGGAATTAAATAGTTAAATAAATAGTTTGTTGGTACCTGAGCGAGGACAAAAAAAGCACCGTTTACAGGCATTAACACCGAGCTGTGATGTTAGCCTTCTGTTTCCCGAAGGACTCTGTGACACTTCCAGTTGTTTGAAATGTCAATCAGGGTCTCAGTAAATAGTGCAAAACATGAGTCTTTTTTTTTAAATATGTTCTCTTTGACTGTGAAGAAGGGCTCAGCAGTCCTTTGGAGTCTTTGGTGGTCTGTAGGGCAGCGCAGGAACAGGCCTGAAACAACAACACATAAATAATCAGTCATTCATTCATGTGTTTTTGTTGAACTAAGTCATTGCAGGCTTCAAGATGGTTTAATATTTGCCCAGACGGTCTGTCAGAGAAAGAACTTATCATCTCACACCTAAAACACTCACACCAATCACAGCCCAGTTTCCACAGCCAGCCTTCTTTGATTGCTTCTGAGACATTTCAGCAGGTGTTGCATCACATGACTTTTCCAGTCCTCTTCCAGTGTTTCGGACACATAAAATCTCCACATTTGTCATGCAGTCTTTGTGATCTTTTTACCTGCAGCATTTTTCTCGGGCCTTATTTACATTTCACACGGTCTCTAGGCCTTTCTGTCAATCAAATGATCCTCTTTAAGACGTGAACTTCTTTGATCTCACAGCAGTTTAATATGTTGGTCACGTGTTGGACTAAGCACAAGTCGGGTTTTTCTTAAGTCGTCTTGGTAATCTCTCTGGGTCAGATGCATCGTTATGGGAGCACAGACTTAAATACCGAGATGCTAAATGAGTGTCATGTTTGCTTTCCCAGCAGCAAAGTGATAAATCCATTAGGGCTCATCTCGTTTCAAATGAAAGCGAACTGATTTTTTCAGAAACAAATCTGTGGAACGTAACGGTTAAAAACAAAAAAAAAACAAGCAAAAAACAAAAAGTAAAGTTGATCAGCACTCCTAGTATATTATAAAACTGACCTGCTGGGTAAAGGGATGCAGGGTGGAGGTCTGGGCACAGTGGGGATAGGTACTGGAAGGGCTCCGGTCTTTGGGATGTAGACCGCCGTTGATGTGGGACTGTGAGCCAGCCGAGAGCTTCTCCCCACTGGATCTGCTGGTAGAGGTTTCTGTGGTGGACTGGGTTTCTCAAAGTCCTGAGGAGGAAAATAACCTTCAGTCCATGTATTCAAAAATCAACCTTTTTCTTTTGTATTAATCTTAAAAACAACACATTAATCTTATCTTAAGAAACAGGTTATGGAATGCTAAATAACACAACCCGTCTCTTTTAAGTATGGATTAGCTGTGTAGCAGCAATCTATTAACAAAAGCTGACACATTTCACTAGAGGGCACTGTGTTATCAGCATCTCTGAATACCAACAGCAAACATGACATGAATCCCAATCCTCTTCCTCCTCCTTTCCTCTACCACCTCCCTGGCAGTGCTGTGTGAATGTAGAAGGTTATCTTGATGAGGTGCCATCGTGTGTTACTAATCTACACAAGGAGGCGAGGCAGTGATAAACATCTGCTACCAACTGGCCTGCTACCGTCACACACATATGCACAAAATCTCACAACACCCACGCAAATGCACAGCCGGCACAAGTGAAAGATTGAAGTGATCTGCACACAAGGAGATAAAATAATCCACATCATGCAAGGGTAAGGATTATGAAAGGTTTCATAAAACGCAAGTGAACACAGCGAAGGTGTGATCGTGTTGATCATCATATAGTTAGAAAACCTACGAGTGACGGACAAGCCGGTTTCATGTTGACAGAACTTTGCAATAAGTGGTTTTAAAAATCCCAACATGACCCTGAAGTGATTACTTATATTTACATGTGTGGGCTTAATTATATAAATCTCTGTCCAAATACTTTTGCAGCCTGGGGATGAAGATGAGGCTTTAAGCTGCAGTGCACACCGACATGGCACAGAATTATAAGTCAAACTTTGCAGCTGAAGCAAAAGGAAGATATTTTTTCTCCTGTTTCAGCTTGAAAATGTCCACATTGACACCCGATGAGCCCGCACAGGCTCTAATCTTCATCCTATGCAACACCCCTGTGATGTCATGGAAACACCAACCTTATCTGTCGACTGTTGTGACCAAGTGGTGGAGTAAGGGACCTTTACTCCCAAACATTTTGACCACATAACACATGCCTGGACAGTTGATGTGTTGTGGTTAAAAAGATGTCCGAAAGATGTACATTTTTATTTGAAAGCACACAACATATCAGCTACATCTGCTATATCTTCTGCCTTTCTTGGGAGGAAACTGACAGAAGTCTTAGAGGTGTTCGCATATTTTAATTCAAAATAAAGTATTGCTCTATCTTCTGTGCCTTGGGCATACAAGCACCTTTCAAAACCCACTGACAGAGCTGGAAAATATCCGACCATCCAGTCAAAACTAAAATATTTTTTTGAAGTTCCTGAAAAGGTGACATTTACTACAGCCGTGGATTTTCAGTCCTGGTGTTTCTATCTGATCTCAAAGTATGCCTGAGCTTTTTTTTGGTTTTTTTATTTACGCAACACTACAGGTTTCTGATATTTTAGAAAGAACACGAAATCTATTAGAAAAATTTTCTGCTTCTGCTCACTTCTCTTTGTTGTGAGACAGACATCATTTCCCTGGAAATGCCCAGTATTAATGGGGTTCATTCTGCAGGAAGACATTCAAAATAAGACATTTTGGCACTGACAGCAAGGGAGCTTGTGTCAAGTATTACAGTAAGCTTGTAATACACTTTCTCTTTAAGGATTGATGTCCTGCATGTCCTTGCTGGCCTTTTGTTAAATACCAGCAGAATCCCCTCTAGTGCTCCTGACCTACATGTACCGTCTCTTTTCGCTCGGTGTGGTTTCATTGCGATGGAAAGGGCTGGTGGATATTAGCAGGTAGCAGGGTTTCATTGTTTTGGCAGGCAGTGAGGAGTCAATTTATAGAGCAAACAGTGGCCTTTCAGCTAAAATACATCCTCAGTTGGCAAGCATTCATTGCAGTCGAGGGAGATAGGCTGCGATGTTTGATATGGACACCGCAAAAACATGCAGATTTGGATGTGATTACAGCTGTGTGTGCTGTGAACGTCACATTCAGGTCTTTTACTTAAATGCTGATGCAATGATGTGAAAAAAAGAGGTGAACATGTAAATACAACTGAGGTTTGAGTATTTTTTTGGGAGAAAAAAAAAGACTGAACATTGTTTGAAACAATGGAAAATAAAGCATAAAATAATAATTATATTTAATAACTTTTAGTTTCTCGGATGTCACTGAATCCGTAGTTAACATAATATATAAGTAAAAACTAAAGCAAAGGCTTAAAACACTTGTGAAAACCAGTTCCATTTGTTTTATTATGGGATAGATGGGGAGGTGCATAGGATTATGATGAGTTTACATGACATAATGAATCTGCACACCTGAGAGTCAAAGCAGGGTGTCCTATACTGGGCACCAGATATCCCACATCAAGCCAAAAAGGAGCAACATCTCCCTTTGAGAAATAAATGATTGATCTGCTGAGTTGCCAACTGCTTGCAGTTATGTGATGCAACACTGTGGAAAACTAGTTAAAATGCTTTTAAAAGGCTTCAATTTTCTCCAGTAGAAAGAAAAAAGTGTTTAATTTATATTTAAGTGTTTTTTTAAATAAAGTACCTGCTTTAAATGATTAGCAAGTAAGTGCTTTCCTATTTTATTTAGATTCTATTTAATAGTCAAACTATTTTAGTAAAAAATCTTTATCTGCAAAGCAACATCCATCCTTTATTTATCGGGGGGGCTGGAGACAATCCCAGCTGACATCGGGCGAGAAGCGGGGTACACCCTGGACAGGTCGCCAGTCCATCACAGGGCCTTGCAAAGCAACTTGAGTAACTGTACTGAGCTGATTATTGTTGCTGCTCTTCTCAATGAATGATCTTCAGAAAGTCTCTTATGTTTTGGCAAATACTTTATCCCTCTGTGAAAAGTATAACAGTGTTAAATCCTCTTTCTCTTTTCTTTTTAAGGCGAAATACATCTGCCAGATACCTGTGTACACTGCTGAAGCTCACAAATTGCCAGATTCCAGTACAAATCTCCTTGCTGTGTCGGTTCAGGAATGGGTCAGAATTTGGATCCACCACGGGTATAGACAGATGGATTTATCATCCCCACTGCCTCTCATATTGCTGGCTCAGCCTTACTCCGAAGTTGGGTCACAGAAGGAGAGACAGATTGAATTTTGCAGTTGATATGTGGGGCTGCAGTTTGGAAACGCAACAAGCCCGAAGACTCATTACTTTGCTTTAAAAACGACCATGCAGGTGGCAAGTTTTAGGTCATTAACTACAATATGCGTGTATTCACATTTCTGCCAACCACTTTAAAAGTGCACATTAAGTCACGGGTTCATTTATACTTTCCAACTCTGTGATTTTTGGCTCATTTCAAGGAAAGGAAAAGGAATACAAATTTAAGGAAAAGCATGGGAATTAAAACTTATTTCATCATTATAGATAACATTTTTCTCCCCAGCACTGATGCGGTTAAATTTGATATTTTTATCTCTTAATGTATCTGATCAAAGAAACTGTAAATGCTCATCCTGTTCAATTTAGGATTGATTTAATAAGTCATTGTTGTAGTGGCTAGTAATCTTTTAGTCTAAAAATTAGACAACAGAAATAAATGAATAAAGTAGGTTTAAAAAATAAATGCTGGCTCTACGAAAACCAAGAAAACTTCCATCTAAGAATAATTTATCTTTATGGAGGTGAAATGTCCTCAAACAGCAAAGATCCACTAAGTCACTTCATAGTCAAATAGTATTATTGGCAGTGAAGATGTTGGAAGTCAAGGATGATCTACAGTAAAACACATATCAGCTGAATTAATAATAAAGTGGTGAATTTAAATTCATTATTCTTTTAATCTATTACACAGAAATCTCTCACTAAGTAAAAGCTAAAAAAAAAAAATCTTCTGTGCATTTTGTGCCTAAAAAAAATAAATAGAAAAAGTCAACAAACCTGGTCCGCTCTGCATGATGACTGCTGGCGCGGCAGACTGAAAAAAGGTGGCACTGGAGGTGGCGAGAGGGATGCGTGGGTGGCCAGGACCTGGTTGCGGTGAGCCGGCAGAGGAAGCAAGGTAGCCTGACCCACGCTCAGGGACACAGGCATGGGCTGGCTGATGTGTAGAGGCTGGTAGAGAGGCATTCTGCGCAGGCTGTGAGAGTGGAAGTTGTGCGGGGGGAGCAGAGGCTCTACACTCAGAAGAGATGGCTGAAAACAAGAGAACTGAAAGTTACTTTCAGTAATTGGAGAAGTTATGTTTGACTGTTACCAGTGAGGGACATAAAGTGCACAAGCAGGTTCATGAAGCTGAAATCTATAAAAGATTTATGGATTTCAAACCTGCGTGTAGCGCATGTTCTTAAAAAGAGCTAAATTAATTATCTCCAACCTCTTTTCTATGATAACTTGTGAGCTATTAGAACTTCACATTAAATGCATCTGTTTTAGAGTAGATCACTTAGAGTTAGCATCGCCTTCACATAAACAAACATTGTATTATCCTTAGTATGTTTTATACACAGACCTACCACAGCAACCATCAACATGGTGTCCCCCCGGCAACATCTTCATAATATAAATGATGAAGACATGGCTGACGTAATACTCTCTGGATAGTCATATCAGCGGCTGCTTATTTAAGACTAGTCCTGTTTTTTGTAGTCCATGTATATGATGGGTTTTATCCCATTCCCATGTTAACAGATGATTATAACATCCACACTGGCTATTATGATGAGTACTGATGATGATGATGTCATTATGGTTACTGAAAAGTAATAGCTGTGCTATTTCTTTGTTTTCACTTTTCAAGTAATATCAACAAAAAGTAGTGAATTTGCAGCCATTATTAGATGTATTTTTCAAGCTTGCGGCGGCTATACTGCCACAGAAAGGTTGTGGCTGTGAATACAAAAATGCCAACACCCAAAACTGTTTTCAGAGGATATCTAAAGGTCCTCACATTCATCATGTAATATCAGTGTTGCATCAACTTCTGATGCTTTTAGTTAATTATACCAATACGTTGAATGTTTTTTGGGTAGCAATAATGCAATGGTTAGTTGAATAAACTAATATAACTAATATATAATGTAGCTATGGATATATAAATATATATATATAAATAATGCCAAATACGGTGTGGCAGAAATGCTAAAACAGTAAATAAAATCACTTTATAAAGTTTTTAATAGTATAAAACACTGATGTCAGTCAGTCATAAAAATGAAAAACAACTTTATTAGACATGACGTTATGAAACTATAAAAGTTTAGCTTGGATCATGTGCTATGACCAGCTGTTATTTTCCCATTGCAGAAATAACCAAAAACATCTAAACTACCAAAAAAAAAAAAAAATAGAAAAAAGATTTGGCTGTTGGACAACACCCACACACACTAACACACACATTTTTTTGCAATGCAGATGTATTCAGAGAGCTCTACTGTGATGCTGACTTACGTCTGCGACTAGCTAAAGTAGTCACAGTAATAAGAAAGGACAACTCTTTTCAGGGAGTCTCTGCTGAACAGCATACTGGAATAGATAAAGTAGATGAACGTCTACACTAAATTAAGACATTTATTAGAACTTCTACACATAGTTGCTGCAGAAAGAGGCGAGTGCAAACCCAAATCAGACCCAGATGCGCTCATACATATAAATGCCTACTCCTTTATTACGCTCCACAAACACAGGGATAGATACTCTCTGCCTGTGCTTATCATTTCCAACAAACAAATCAAAACACATTTTCCTCCCCTGCCCGAATCAATCAACTCTACTCCTGTTGTACAAAAGAAAACAGTCACAAAATAACAAACATTTTAGGGGGCTCAAAAAACATCCTGAATCTCATTTAAAAGGTGCAATCTCTCAATTACACTTCTTCTGCTTTCAACATCAGTGCCGTAATTAATATTTGCTTCTTATTGAGATGTATGAGATATACTGAGACTGAATCAATTATCTGACTTGCATCGTCAACAAACCTGCAAGTATGAAGACTCAAAAATGAGGTTTGACTGTATATTACTGAAGAATAGGGTTTGAAGAATAAGCTGCACATGCAATCAGATACAGTATCAAAATATGTGAACATGTTGAAGCAAGAAACTCACCTTATACATGTGGGCTGTGGAGGGTTTAGGTGGGGGTTTGCGACGTGGCGTGGGCCTGAACCTGGGTTCACTTCCGATGGGGCTGGTCGGCCTGCTTGCCTCAACAGATCTGCAACAAATAACTTTTATTTTCAATCAAACAATAGATGTTTTAGGTATATTCTATAAACCTATAAATATTTCATGCTTGTCTGAAATTTGGGTTTTAGTAGATTGGAAAATAATATTTACGAGCTTTTTTAACCAAACTAAATGATATCGCTGAAGTTAAAAATAAATCACTGATCAGAACAACTACAGATGTTTTAGCAAAACTATCCATCCATAGTTTGTTTGTTGATGATAGTACTGATAGTAATTTGCAACTCTGCTTTTTAAATGGTCTCTAAAGGTATTATTTCGGGGTGGTCTACTGAATACTACTGTAACAGCCGTGCAGAATAACATCGTTCCAGCTGTTTTCAAACTTTATTGACTCTTTCTGAAGTGCGCCTGTACATTTCTATGTGAATTATTTTCTGAGGTTGCTCTTCACCGTGGCCAGACGTTCTCACAGCTGGAGAGGTGTCTGGATGTAGCATGCAAGTGGTGGGATTAGAAAAACAAAATCTCATTGTTTTTGCAACCATGATAATTCATTTTAATCTTTTTTAACAAAAGAATGATTTATTTTATTAGATTTTTTGCAATAAAAAAAGAAAGATATTAAATCTAGGAATGAATCTTATCTAAGCAAGCTTTCTACCAGCTTTAAACATGTCTCAAGACATCGTTGACTATTTAAATTTAGAAAATGTAGAAATAAAACATCCCTCCTCTTGAAAAAGACCACAACTAATTTTACCTTTATCACCAATTAATGTGAGGAAGATCATGAAATAAAATGACAAATACTTTAATAATCCCAGAGGGAAATTCAAGTTTACAGCAGCTTTTACAGGTCACTGGTGATCCAGGGTTTGTTACTGGGGAAGCACCGTGCACAGTGTTTTTGTGGGAATGATGCTGCCCACATAGAAGTTTATATAATGTGTCACACACTCAGTCAAGCTGTTGATGTCATCTCCATGAGGATCACAGAGGATGATCTGTAGCCTGGAAGCTTCCTCTCAGAGCATCTTCAGCATCATCAGACCAGGTTTTAATAGTCTTTCTAATTACAGGTTGTTGCTGAGCCATAATATTGAAATTAATACCACACATAATAACACTAAGTAAAAATTAATTTGCAGGGCATTAGATACGTGTAAAATGGAGAAGTTAACATGCACTGCATTAAATACTCTGAAATAATAACTTCTATATTCACACGTTGTCCTAATTGGGGATCTTACAGAGATATTTCATAGGAAGCTGGCTGGAAAATGTCCACAAAACGGTCTGAGGACATTGTTGACAGTTGCCTTTTTACAAGCCACTGCTTGGAACATTTTAAGGGCTGCGGTTTATTTGATAAAAAATGGCTAGTAAGAGCTGTGTAAATGGTAAAACTCTGGGCTGAATGGAAGCAAACAACTCATTGTGAAGCTTTAAACATAAATTTTACTTGAAGTCTTTGATGCTCTTATTTAGTCAACTTACTGCAGAAGTCTAATATGGCTAGGCATGTATTACTGATCCTTAAGCATTAATTTCAAGATTACAGGGTCCATTTATCCAGCAGCAATCTGCATTTGGAAATTGGATCAATAAACCCAAAGAACAGCTCTTTTCCTCATTATGCAATAATTAACAAGTATTCTGAAATGTGTGCCGAGTTTATTTCAATCACATCTTATTTCATATTTCTATGACTGCTGTCCTGATTGTTGAGGAGGATTCACATCTGAATACTAATCAATGCGTAGTTTTCTTTGCTGCTATTGGGTAATTATAGCAGATGATCTAATCATTCTGCTGCAGACGAGTGGCTGTTCAATGCTTTCTTCTTCGATTCAGCCAGCACCTGCTCCCCTATTACACTAAAATTAACTTTTTTTTAATCTTCAACTCATGTAATTTAAAATAATTACCAAGTAAAATCAGGGTAGATTTCCTGGAAAGAATTATGTGGTGCTAATTACAACAATCATATGCCAATTAATTATCCATTTATGATTAGAAACTGGGCAAGAAAAAGCTTTGGTAGAAGGAAAAAAAGATAATTATATAACAAAACTTACTTATTTTATAATATAATAAAGGCATCTTAATCAAACTACTTAGATTTTAAGCTTATGCTTTACTTTGGTTTGCTGTAGTTTAATCTGATTGCATTGTTTTCTAAAACCACACATTACCTGAGTTTCTCCAAAGTGCTCTTCTTATTGTTGAAGAACAGATGCAGCAATGTCTTCCTCTTCAGAAAGATGACAGCAATCGCCACCAAAACGCTGATCAGGGTGATCAGGACTGCCACAGTAATGACCACACTGTCGGCTGATGCCATATACGACAACACGCACATTAATACACACACACGCACATCTACAGCACAAAACAATGACAGAACATAAGACTGTTACAGCTAACCCAGGTGCATAATAGGTTTCAAGCAATATATCTATGTGTGAGTGTTTTTTGTGTGTTTATGTGGGGGGTGGAAGGTGGGCTGTGTTGTTGAAGGAATCCACACCGCACACCACTACAGAGCTGATTGTGGTGCAGCAGGTGGAGCTTCATGTTACTGTATTACTGAGTGAAGATAAAAATCAAATTGTTGCTGCTACCTGCCAGTCTCATTGGCCCGCTGTCAACGCTCCCGCCAAAGCCCGCTTTCTCACACAATGGAGGAGCCCATTGTGCTTCACAGTGGCAGTTCTTCTTGTTGTTGCAGACCTGAAACGTGCAGAGAAAGTTACACAACACGCTGGCTTATCTTTCACATAACACTGTTGCTTTACACATGAAGTGCTCTCACTTAGTTTGCATTTCAGCACAGGAGAAAACACATGCACCTCCCTGATCCGCCACCTTACCCTCATATGAAGACCTCACATATTTGTTTGTCTGCACTATACTGAATTTTGTGTAATTGGAACCTGCTGAACACTTACACTGCTATAGGTGGTGTCAGAAGAGAGGCTATTTTTCAATTTGAAATTATATTTATATCTAAATTACATATAATAAACATAATATGTATCATTGTAAATCATAAGATTATCTATTGGAACCTGGGCGACGTGGGT
>JBAMIG010000017.1:15874600-15893852 GCA_037177335.1 Kiunga ballochi | reverse complement strand
CCTTCGTTACAAAAGAGGTGGAAAATGTGTAAAAAGTTTTAATGAAAGAACAGCAGGAGTTTTTTAATGTAATAAAAGATTTATTTTTCTCCTGTGACTTGATGCAATTATAATGCATTCCCCAGAATTTCCTCGACCTCCAGTTCAGGTATTGTCTCTGTTATTGACTGAGTTGTTTACTTTTGTTGATATAGTTAAAAAGAATAAGTTGCTTTTGCAAATATTGGGATTAAAGCCTCATAATTTAGATTTTTAATCAAAACTTCTCAAGTATGTTACTTTAAAGGAGTCATTTATAGGTTTGTGAGGCAGAGGATTAACATCTAATAAATATATCTTTATGTTGCAAAGATCATCCTCTACTTATCAATGGTGACATTGAAAGGCTTGATTATTTTTAACAGATTGTAAATAAATACTTTTTTTATTTTCTTTAGATCACCCTGCTTTAAAGTTCCTGACATCTACTTTCCTTATGCTGCAAAAATCCAAATATCTGCAGTTTTACTCGACATAATCACACGATTAACATATTCCTGTGGAGCAGAGGAGGAAATCTGACTCATTAAGTTCTAACTCTTCTTGCTGTCCTTCATTTTTACCTGTAGGTGAAAGTGAGAAGTTTTTGGTAGATTGCATGTGGGAGGGAGAAACAGCTGGCCATTGTCCAGATAACAGCCACCCAGACACCACCTTGTGCAGGAGTCATGCGAGGTCTCAGAGGATGTAAAATCACCTTGAGGAGGGAGAGAGAGAAAATCAAATGCAGATCAAATCCATCGCAAACACAAATACAGACACGCATATACAGTAAGATCAATATGAACCATCTGCAGTGCCCAGGGGGGGAAATAGTGAAGCAGTGGCAAAGGTTCCAGCATGTTACTAACTGAAAACATTTCATCCGCAACATTGAAAGCTTCCTGCTCCTTTCAAAGCAATGAGATATTAACTTTTCATGTTGCTGTTGGTTTTTCTGCAAAGATCCTGAGATGGAAACTTTAAATGTCTTTTCATGACATGCTAAGTTTGCAGAGCTGTTGTGTTATTCCCCTTCAGCAGAGATATTGGTTTTACCCACACTGTTTCAAAAGGCACAAAGCGAATTTTTTAAGCGGATGGAACAATGGCTTAATTAGAAATTAGCACATGGAGAATGAGTTAATTTACCTTACTACATTTATTATGTGCATGTTATTGTAAGAAAATGTTGAGCCACTTTATCAAGGTTCTGGTCAGTTGAAAAGGTTGAATTATTGGTTTATTGGTTAAAATGCATTAGTGTTAGCCGTGAGGTTTGTATGTTAATGCATAGAGGGTAAGATCCAAGCAGGTAAAACATAATGTATTTTACTAAGACACTTTATTTATGCTTCCAACACACACATTGTCTGTTTTATACAATTAGTGTATAGTACACTAATACCGGGTCTTTTTGGTTTTACAATGTCAATAGCTCTAGACATGTAGCATTTGCATCAAATGACTTGGTCTCAAGTTAGACTTGAGTCATAAATGTAATGATTTTAGACTTGGCTTGACAAATTTATGAATGACTTGCAACTCGACTTTGACTTTCACTGAAATGACTTGTGACTTAACTTTGACTTTGGGCTGTTGACATGGAAGTAAAGTTAGCTAGTCAAAGTTAGCTAGCTAATATTAGCTTAGTAGAAGAACATTAGCATGATGCACTCAGCAATGCATTGAGCCAACTACAAAGTAAACATGTTTTTTTGTGTTGCAAAATACCTTTAGTCAGAATACAAAAACATGCTATATACGTTTTAACAGACTATAAATGCTACAGCAGAGATTTAAGATATTCCCATGTTAATGTCATTCACTTTTTTGAAAGTTTCCTTCCCACTGCTGAACTGGATAAATGGAAATAACATTCTGGTAATATTTACTGGACTGTTTATTGTAAACACAAATGTTGAATTACAAAAAGTTTAAATAAACAAGCACACATTTAAAAAATACATTAATTTATGTAAACTTAATATTTCAATATTTATAACAAAAATATTTTTTATGAAGATCTCATGGTGACTCGGCTGAGACATAAAACTCGGCGTTGAGGACTTGTACTTGACTTTGGACTTCTTGTCTTGACTTGGGACTCGCTAGTGTTGACATGGGGCCTACTTGTGACCTGCTACACAATGACTTTGTCCCACCTCTGATTTGCATACCTTCCAATCAGCGATGATGCCCATGCATGCTGCTTACACAGGCTTTATTTCTGATAGGATATCTGTATAAATGTGGAGGCGCTACACGTTCTGCCTACTAATGCCAGGAACTCACTTGTTTACTCTGGTTAAAAGGCAAATGTCTCACTTGACTGAAAATGTGCAGTAAAAAACCGAGTCAAGTTGGGTCAACGACCTGTTTATACCACATTTTCTTCTTCTGAGTGGTCTGCATGTCAACATTACTGTTAATAATTAAAAAATACACCTGTTTCTATCCGGACTTGCAGCAGTCTCACTGTCACTTATCTATGCTGCCCCCTATTGTTTCATTTCTTGCTTGTGTTCTTCTTCTTCTCTGATTTACGTTGCTTTGGGGAAAAGCGTCTGACTAAATGAATAGAATAGAATATTGATTCAGTCTTTTCACCCAATTAAATGGTGTTTGAGGGAAGCTTTGGGAAACTGGGAGACATTTTCAAGCATTTTCTATAAACATAACACCATAAAACATTATGGTCTAGTTAAAACAAGGCATTTCATTTGAGCTTTGCAGTCACTTTATGATCTCAGCCAGCCACAATGGATTGTAACATGAAATAGTTTTTCCTACTAAATCCCTAACAGACTGAAGAAATTATTTCTGTTTGTTCTGGTAGTGTCATTTGATTAATTTGAAATAATCTCAGCTGGATTGAAGATTTCAAAGGCTGTGCCTGGTTCAGCAAGTTAATTATCCTTCTAAAAGTTATTGCAGGGTGTTTATTAAGGCATTAACACTTGTAGCCCAGTGCCATGTGAAGAATGTGTCCTCTGTGTATTTATAACCTAAGCAACATGTGTTTGTTCTGTAAGATAATAACAGAAATAATGCATTTTAGAGGCTCCAGCCCCCCCGCGACCCCGTTAGGGACAAAGCGGTAGATAATGTATGGATGGATGGATGCATTTTAGCTCTAACCGTGTTACTTTGTTCTTGTTAAGGAAGTCCATAGGGTCCTATTTAAGGACATGAAAACAATAGGATGTGTGGATAAAGGGACTTGTTGGGAACTATGCTATCCCTGCTCATGTAGCTCCTATAAGACAGGAGCTTTGATAAGTTTGGGAGACAAAGTTATAGTGTCATGAAAGCCTCAGCATGGTATCAGATCCCCTTTTTTGTTATGTGCAATGCTCTGATTGCCCTGCTTGTGTGACACATACTACAGTGGTAATGCTGGTCCAATATGTTCATTATTCAGACCAGTTTGACCATTGTTTGTTTCTCTGCCTGAGCAGTTCGTCTCTTCTCATCGTTGACTTCAATATTTAACAAAGAAGCCTTATTTGCATGTTTTAAGCTGAAGGGTTAAGAGGCACAGGCAAGCAGTCAAAGTGCAGTTGCTGTTAATTTGCTATTTCTGCTTGTAACTCTGAAAACTATAATGAGCTTCTCCCTGCAGCAGAGGAAATCTCACTCTTCCACTCCTGTGGCAGTCTCAGGAAGAAATGTCTTTACAAAAGCTCTGTTAGAAAACTGAATAGTTTTAGTCAGGTTTACAGGAAACAATACTGAAAAAATAATAGCTGAATTTGTTTCTGAAAAGCTCCTCTGTTGTTGTTTTCCCCATTCTTTCACACTGACTGTCTTACTAAACAAAAAGCAGCAGGCTTTTTATTTACTCGTGCTTGTAGTAGAATAAGTCTTTAATTATATTTTTTGTGTCGTGTTTTTATATTTACTGTGAGGTTTATTTTCTTTTAGAAAGGTAGGAAATAAATTATTTAAACTAAATCTAATTTATTCCAAGTATGTTGTTTGTTCGTGCACAAAAGCATGATGGCATCCTTTAAATACTGCTTCCACATCGAAGGAATTGGACTCCACAAAATACACACTAAACAAGCCGCTGAGTCTGCATAAGGAGGAAGGAGATGATGGCCCCAAACACTGTTTCATACTTTTAGCTATGTGGCTTCATATAATGTGAGACTGAGATCAATAAAAGTCAACAAAAGGTTTTAGCAATAAGCAGTTGCCATGGTTACATGTTAGCACAGTACAAAATGTCAAAGACCATTTGGCATGTTCTAGTCAGCTTATGACATATTATAACTTAGTTATGAAAAAAACATGGTACAAGTTAAAAGACATTCCTTTGTGACTGTAATAAATGTGTTATTTACTCTTATGCACAAGAGTTATTACATTTGTTAATATTACAACAGGCCATATCTGTCTGCATGAATGCACTTACAGTACGACACATATGTCATGGAGGGGGACAGTTTCGGTTTACAAGAATGGTCAATTAATTCAGTTTAATTCAGCTTTATCAGTCTAGTGCCACTTTGCAATAGCGTCGTCTCAGAGCAGTTTACAGACACGTCGATTTGAGCCAATTCATAAAAAAAATAGTCTTATTAAGAACTGAGCTGCATTTAGCAACAGTGGAAAGGAAAACTCCTTTTTAACCTTGGCTGGTTGGAGTGGAGCGTACAGGAAAGACAGATCAATATGCACTGCATCAGAATCAGAATAACTTGTTATTCTCCAGAGGGGTCTCCAGAAGTTCACAATGGTTTTTCTTCAGAAACTACTAAATAAATAAGGTAAGAACTAAAAATGAAACGCTAGAATATACTAGAACGCCTTTATTGTTGTTATACTGAGTATAATGCAATCTAAAAAGCACTCTATGGTGCACATGGTGACACACTAAGAACAGAAAACACATACTACAAGAAAGACACTCAATGAATGGATGTTGCACATAGATAAGTATTATTGCATCGATGGGGAGTACACATGAAAAGGCTTGCATAGGGAAGCATCGGTGCAGAATCTCAACAGCTTTGAGCAATAAAGCTGTTTTTGATTCTGCTTGTTCTGACATGTTCTTACCTGTTCTGACCTGTTCTTACCTGTTCTGACCTGTTCTTACCTGTAGCCACTGGGTTAAAACAGGGACTGTGAATTTACAGTGTGTCACTTCAGAGGGGGGCAGTCTTTGTCCACAAGTTCCCCTGTGTCTCAGCGCTGAATGATGTCTTTGCAACCTCAGTGGATCTGTTTGCCCTGTAAGCATACTGGTGCAGGTAAAGGATGTGAGGGAGGCCAGTTTTAAATGCTGGCTTTTCAGAGCACTTGGTGACAGCTGGGGTGAGTGCAATATATATATATATATATATATATATATATATATATATACAGTATATATACACCACCATCCATTATCCACCGCTTCGTCCCTAACGGGGTCGCGGGGGGGCTGGAGCCTATCCCAGCAATCAACGGGCGAGAGGCGGGGTACACCCTGGACGGGACGCCAGTCCATCACAGGGCCAACACACAGAGACAAAACCATTCAAGCTCACACTCACTCCTAGGGAAAATTTAGAGAGACCAATTACCTTACATCAATGTATTATGGTGGAAGGAAGCTAGAGACAGAGACATAAACAGGTGGTCTCTAATCAGAGCAGGAAGTGGCTATTCGTTTTAGCGACACAACAGTTTGTCGTAATCACAATCTGATATTCTGTTCATGATGCACCATAAATAGTAATGATTGATAGAGGTCCAGTTAAAAACACTGTATTTTGATAAAGAGGAAGGTTTGGCATGGCTTTGCTGTCGTGTCTTACAGGGAAGATCTTTGTTGTTTCAGCATAGTCTTAGTCAACATATCCCACTTTACACTTTTACACAATTACTTATGCTCTAATCATGATTAAATATTCAAGAGTAATATTATTTTCCCAGGAGGGTAAATTTGTCTCAAGCCCTCATTCTGGTAGCAGCCACAACCAGTGGTGACACATAATAAAGTTTTCAAGCAATACAACAGATGAAATTCAGTATCTCAGTAAATTAATTAATTTACATGACACATGGACAAAGTGATTCTTAAATCTGTTCCACCAGCATTAAAGGACTATATATTTCATGAGGGCAGGACATGGGTCATTACCTTATGGACTTGTCTACGAGAGACCTGCTCATAGATGGCCTTTGTGTCTTTTTGTTCTTTAACCGTAATAATTTTGCATGGAGTATTAGATAGAAGCAGCCATTTTGTTTTTACTTAAACTGCAAGATTATCAAACCAAGCTGTGATGCTATATTTCATATAAGGCTTTATTGGTAAAATAGAGTTAAAATAGGCATCCATCCACGCTAACACCACGCTATATCCCACACTATAACAAATGATCCGTGGTGTTTCTGTGCAGAAGAGAAATTTGGCTTCATTTTTATATAACAGAGTTTCAGATTACATTTCAAGACATTGTGCTAAAATTGGTTGAGTGAGAATAGTTTTTGATTATACTCTTATGCCCATGCGGCTACACTAATTATAGTGTCATGATGGTTCCCTTATGTAGTGCCTCCTCAGGTCAAAAGGTAATTTATATTCAATGGGGGATTTAGGCTCTTGTCTTTGCCTTCTTTGATTTCCTCAGACTCCATTTAAACCTATCATTTTAAGCTATGCATTTTAAATCATTTAGATTATATAATTATTATATTATTGATAGTACAATGAAGTTAGGGTGAAAATAATTTCCTCCGTAAGTCTGTTCTCATTCAGTTAAATGGAAAATCCGTCTTTTCAAAGTTTGCTGTGACTTCTCATAATAATCACTAAAACATAGTCAGAATCTCACCCTGTGGAGGGGGTCATAATGCAACCTCCACGATCAGCAGTCATTCTGCAACCACAGCCGCGCTCTGGGGTGTCATGATTCATGCCAAAGTTGTGTCCCAGCTCATGCGCCAAAGTCACGGCAGCACCAAGTGGGTTCTCAGAGTGATCCTACAATGGACAAAGAGAGTTCAGCATATTAATTACATGCAGTCTTCGATGTTTTAGTGCTTTTTTATTAAACTAAACTAAAACTAAACTAAAGTTTATGAAAGATATATATAGTATATAATATATAGTAGCTTTGTATGCCTCTCCATCCTTCTTCAATTACTCATTCTCTTCATGGAAGCTTGAATTTAGCTGCCTGCAGGCCCAATCATACCAGTGGAGACAACCACTGCAGAAAACTGCATAAACCTGTTGCTCTATTAATGTATTGGGAAGCAAGACAACTGCTGTCCACCTGCCACACAGACACAAATAATGACAATATAGGTGAAAGGCTCGGATCAGGTAGGGTGACTGACAAATTAAATCACTGTATGTCTGCCAAGGTGACCCTGGAAACTCTGTAAACTATACAGAACAGTTTAAAACACTGATATAGGTTAAATTATTGTGATAGGCATCAAACATTTGAGAATATATTGGGTTAAATTAGAATCATCAAACTCACATTTGTGTGAACTCGATTAAAATATATTTAAATTGAAGCCATGCATGCTTAGTGGATGTGAAGCTTCTAGCAGTCCAAATAACCTGCAAACTTGGACCTTTCATAAGCAATGACCAACTATATGGTGCAGATTTAAACCAGAAAAGATATGTCATGCTAAATAAAACACAAATGCCCAGAGAAGCATGTTTTTTCTTTAAAGATAGATTCTGCTTTTATGGTGACACGGTAATTGCATTTCTAACAGTTTACACCACATGAATGATTAAAAAAGTTCTAATCTATCAAAGCATAAGAAAAAGACAGCCTACATATCATTGTATATCTCATGGTTCTGTGTTTGTCTGTCATGTTCATGAGAAAAAAAAGAGATTTGAAAGCAAGATCATCAGTCAAAGTTGAGGACAAGTCGAGCCACTTCCTGTTCTGATTAGAGACCAGCATCACGGGAGCTGCTCTCTGGCTTTTAACAGGAAGGATGGAAAATTTCTTTTCCGCTTCTGTCATGTTTATCAGTACAGTTTGTGTGTGTAATCTATGGCCGAGTACTGACAGATGAGTAGAAATGAATACAACCCGTGGTTGCCCAAGTCATTACTTTGAAGCAGCTATAATGTCCTGATATGATGACTAAGAATTAATGTCTTGGCTGTAGCTAGGAAACCCTCCTAATATTAACATCCACTTGAGAAATTGTGCCATGTATACAGAAAAAATTCCCAAGCATACTCAAGTTGAAAGAATAAATAACCAAATACAAGTAATGTGGCAGAACACATGGTTGCATGTGGTTTGAGGAATAGATCATCTCCTCTGACTGCCCTCTCACTGCTTATGTGGTCCTTTAATCTTGATCCAGGCCATCTGCTTTATGCAAGTAATGGGAAAGTGAAACATCTGGAGAAGCCTCATCACAGCAACGACCAGCAGAAAACATGTTTATTGATGGGGATACACATCTGGGCTGAGGCAATAATGGTATTGGGCTGATAACCACTTTGTGATTTGGCATGGGTGTCAAGTGCTATAAGAGGAAAGCAATATTACTATGTGAAGCAATTCTGTACTCCGGGTGATGCACGGGTGTGTATGAAAATACATTCTGACTCAAATGTGCTCTCTGTGAGAGCTGGAATAAACAATTAATCACATCTCATAAAAATGTAAATGTGGTTGTGTTCCAAGTGCCCCGCCAGCCCTTTTTTACACCAGCCTCAGACAGAAGATCTGTATCCAGTATGACGAGAATAATTTCGGGACTCATTCGACCCATATTGGACAGCTGTTGCGCTGCTTCAACATAGCATGACTGCAAGACTTCACAGGGACTTGAAACCCAGTGCATGTCTGCATAACTAATCATTCTGAGAGCATACTTTTAAATATAATGTTATGTGCATATGTGTGTTTGTAGTATTTTAAAGGGCTGCTTTTACAAATGTCATTATGTTATTGTGCATAACTTTCTGGCAGACCTGTCTGTGAGAGCCCTTTCAGCAAACAGCAAACACCTTCCCTGCATAAATCAAGCCTGGATTGTGTTGTCTGCTGAATCTGGACAATGTCTGCAGTGATATAATCAGGCCATATAGAGGAAAAGGGGTGGTGGAGGCAGGGAAGGAGCAGGGTGCAGGAAGAGGGTTTTATACTAACCATTACAATGCCTCCAGACTGTTCCACTGTGCACATGCTCATAATGGGTGCCATGCCAATGGTGGTGCCCTGGAAGTACACTCCGCTGCACAAAAGCATGGGATAAAAATGTCACAAAGAGATGATGGTCATAGTTTTGTGTTAATGTGTTTTGCTGTCATAGAACTGCATAAAATTAATATGATATACTAACAGGAGTTATGAATTGTTAATTATGCTATGATTATTGCTGACTCATGAATGAAAAATAAATAATTACACACAATTTAAACATGTCAATATGGCTGTAACCCCTTTTTAAAGTTCATTATTTTTTTGGCCTGAATCCACAATCTTATGGTTTTTATTCAAAGGGTTGTGATCCATTCAGATTTCTGAATAATTTCCATCTATCTTCTGTGGTCCTAAAAAAGTTAATTGCATTATTATCTCTGCTTGAGAGCTCGGCTCTGTGAAACAAGAGCAATGATAGGATTTTTTTCCTCTTCTTATTTGCACACACACATACACACACACACCTCTGGGGTGATGCTACACATAAACCCATGTGCTTTCAATACTTCAAACATAAAATCAGATGATGTTTGTGGCTACTTTCCTACAGGGAGGGGCAGCAAAGGTTTTACCATAATCATTTTATGATTATGACTAAATGTATCCACATGGTATTTTCAAGTCTATACAAAGTCTATGATCTAAAGGGATTTCCTGCCTTTTATTTACTAATTCTCACAGATAATATAAACTTTTTTGTGTCATAGTGCCGTTTTTTAATATTGACTTTGCAAAATCAATCATTTTAAATGTAGCTGAACATGAATTAAATCTCACTCTGACAAGACGTTTGAATAGACTGCACTGTATATTCTACTGGAAGTTACAACAGAGAGAAATCTCTAATGAAATCTTCACCTTATGAGTTGAGCATTGTCGTGAGGTTTCTGGGGAAGCAGTTTCATTTTCCTCCAGTCCAAGAATTCATGCAAGGTGGTGAAAGGATCTTGAGTGATGGGACATTTATCAGAGTCACTCCACACCTCCAGACCCACCAGAGCCACCCGAATGTTAAGAGCCCTGTAGAACTGAATGGGAGCATGTTGACAAGATAAAAGTGTGGCTAAAGAGGTTGGGAAATTTACAGATATACATGGTTTGGCAGGGTGAATCAAAGATAGTGTCTCATTTATTTTATATAAAGAGATATGCTTTATATGCTTGAAAAATATATCCACCTGCCTCCTGTGTCATACAGCCATAGTGATTTTAAGTGGTTTAAACCCCCACCCTTCATAGATAGGACAGAATGTTTACCTTATCCACGTAATTGGCTATCTCTGCCAGTCTCTGTTTAACTTTGTCCAAATCCTTCCCCTGTTTCTGAAACTGGAAATAAAAAACATCTTATTAGCAGAGAAATGGAAGTTGCTTTCACAAGCAGCTGACATAAGTGGTACCATCATTTTTGAGTCTACAAACCATGACACACCACATCACACATGGAAATGCAGCATTTTGTATGAATCACTGCTTAAAATATTCTGGCAGTATGTTTTTTTTTTCCCACTGCCTTTTAGACAAATTTTCAAGCTGTGGCCATCTGGATCTATAAAAATCTCCTGGTGTTACAAAGAAGAATGGCAGGGCTGCAGAGAGCAGGTGTACTGGCAGATATGACATGCTGCAAAGCTTTGATCCAAGCTGCAGCAAAGCAAAAAAGTGTTTTTCCTCCCTCCTGTCCATCATGTTCTGTTATTACTGGACCTCGAATCTAAGCCTTGAAACATACTTGATCTCTTATCCATTAAGAAAAATCCTTTCCTGCCTCCTTTTATCCTGGTAAATGGTATTGTTGAGGGATGTTTTGAGGGAACCCCATAATGAACTTGTCAGTGCTTCCAGGAGACTCTGCTCTGTCCACATGGAACATTTTTTGCTTCCTGTACGACCCACAGGGAAACTTGAAGCACAATTTCCTGTCAGAAAAAACCTGCTGCTACAGTACTAAAGCCGTTTTTGCACACTCACCTCATTTTACCCTTCCAGTGGGATATGATCTACTGTTACCGAGGCTTTCCCTGACTTTTTCTGAATGTGCAATACGAGGGAACCCTATATCATGAGAGATTGCTGTGTTTTCAGTGCATTGTGTCTGTTGAAAACAGTGTAAATGTGAGTGGAAGTGAAGCAGGTGCATTACCTCTCTGTTATCTGCGACAATGATCAGCTCAACGTATTTGGTTGTCTTCTGAGTGTGTCTTTTATGCTGAGGTTAAAAAACAAAACATGCAGACATATTCAAAGTTAGAACATCTGAAGAAAAAAAAAGTTAACCTCTGATGATCCTTTTTTCCTCTTGATCCTTCAAAAGCTCTACATATAGTGGTTTTTCTGGGCCAGCACTCAAAGTGTGAAGATGAACTTGTGTAATTAAAGCCTTACATCTTTATGTGGATATAACACTAAGCTGCTGGCTATCTGAGTTAAGGATACATTAGAAGTTGTTGGTGGGTGAAACTTTGTACTTCCCGAGTAATTATTGTAGTTATATTGAGGCCAGCTTCAGGCAGGAGCAAAGACCACTAACAAAGACCTTGCCTCCTCAAATCAAAACTGAAGATAATGACAGAAGCTTAATAAACTATATTTCCCCTCTGCTCCGAGCTGTGTGCAAGCTGTACAGGATGTACCGTCGGTTATTATGCAAGCATTTGCCAAAACACACTTTGGCAAGTAAGTCCAGAACTCTGTGGCACAACTTTTAACTGGGACCAGATAAATTTGAACATATAATCCCAATTTTAGCGTCTTTGTTTGAAGACTGTAAATTGCCAATAGGAGTGAGTGTGTGTGTGCATGGTTGTTTGTCTATGTGTGTTGGCCCTGTGTTGGACTGGTGGCCTGTCCGGGGTGTCCCCCGCCTCACACCCGATGCCAGCTGGGATTGGCTCCCCCACAACCCCGTTCAGGAAATAAGTGGTAGATAATAGATGAATCAATAGGAAGAATTATATCATTTTATCAACTTCCACATAACATAAATCATGATTTCTCTCTAGGAATAATATGTGCAGTTTTATTTTCCTTTTAATTTAATATTTAATGAGTTTTCAAGGCAATCATACAATATCATACCACTTTTAAAATTATAATTTGGCCTCTTTAAGCATTAAATTTCTCATTTTAAAGTCTGAACCAATGCTCTGTACAAACCAAAAGCTGACATAATGTATTACTCAGGGGGTCATTAAGGTGTGTAAATGGGCAAGGCGCTTCCTGACTCAAATGGAGTTTTTAATGTTTTGAAAAGGGGGCAGATGGATTTTGCACCTGCTCCAAGCAAATCGCCAGCCAAACCTTCTGCATGTGCTCTCGACTCTGGGCTCTTAACACTGATAAAATGCATGTCAAACCAAAGGCAGCACCCTGAGGGAACCTTTCCTAGTCTGGGTGCTTGCCAAAATTCTCATCTTTGGTCAAATGCCTGTGCATCTCTCATCAGCTCAACATTTGCAAAAATGTTGATGATGAAATATATTTCCAACACACTCAATTCGATGTATATGTGGCATTGAAGAGTCGTGCTCAATATCTGCAGTGCAACAAAGGCAACACTGTAATCTTACCCTTGTGTGGAAGGATTGAAAGGGGCTTTTGATGTGGCTTTCGGGGACAACAGAGGATATGTTGAAAGCATGGCCACAGGCTCCAGGAGTCAGTCTTAGCTCTTCCACTCGGTAGATGAAGTGGACCCCCGAGTCATGACCAGACACAGGCTCAATGATAAACGTCCTGTTTTCAACAGCTATGAAGCCTCTGCAGAGAGACAGCAGCCCAAATAGAAAAACAAAGCTTTACAGTACAAGCAATTTCTCAAATATAGAAATCAACTGTGGCTCTCTGATGGAATATGCATCAGCTGAAATAGCTCTTTATAAAAAAAAACACTTTTACAGAGGACAAATGAACATGTTGTGATCATCCCACATACTGTTGCAGTAAAAACTACTTGTGCTCTAAGGCTAAAAGCAGCAATAACTCCTCAAATCAGCACAGAGACATCGAAGCACAATCTTCTTTCACTAAAAAAACTATTACATTTTACATGTCAGATCAAGATAACCTATATGTTCTGAGTCATAAGATGCTGCTGTGTTGATAAAAGCTTATAATGGCAAACTCTGCCTCCCTGCTGATAATTTAACAGGAGATAAAACTATGAATCTGAAAAGTTTGTCAAAATTCCACTTCAAAAAAACTTTAAATTGTGGTTGGTCATTACCCACAGCCAGACGCCAATTGCTGCCAAAAGTGCAAGCAGATTCTTACTGAATACCTCTGTGAACAAAGACATTTGTGTGACATTTTCTTCCATGCCTGCAAGCAACACACCCCGACTTACTGACAGCACCCTTTAGGGGCTTAAGAATGTGCTGCTGTGCTGAGTGGCTTAAGTAAATACAAACTCCGCAGCAGCAAATTGCACTTAAAGGGCAGCGTTGAATGCAAAATGATTTTTGTGTTTCCTCACCGAAGGCCTGAGCAGACACTGACGGTAACATCTGAGTTCGGATGTTGCTGTACTTCCCCGTGGTAGTAGCAGTTATTCTAAATAGGATCATATAATACATAAAAAAGTGTCAACATTATAGAAATGGAAACACTTAATATGATACCTTCAAACTAAAGCAAAAAAACCCCCAAAAAACAGGAGTAGTAGGCTAGATACACAAGATACACTTGAACTAATCTGATGTTCTCCAGGACATTTCAATTAGCATACTACATAAGGAGTCGCTCCTGAAAGAAATGCAGCCTACATATTCGAGGAGGGAAGCAAGAAAGAGGTGATAGTCATATAGTAATAGGTTATCCTTCATCTTTCTGAGTGGAGTCTAAAAGAAGGAGAGAAGCCTTCTCAAACAGTAAAAACATTGATGTATGAGTGGATGTAGAAAAGGAGGAAATGACTGTCATTAAGAGAAAATACAGACATCCATTTACTGTCAAGCAGCTCTTTATTCCTCTTCTATTATCTGCAGCTAGCAAGCATGCTGACCATTTCTAATCTCGCATGCCAACTTAAAACCCTTGTTTGGTACAGTTTAGTGAGCCAAGATTTAATAGGAGTTGTATTTGTATAAAAACAGAAGCTTGACCAACATTAGCTTATCTTTCTCAAAAGAAAGCATCGGGCACCAGCGGGAATTGTCATGAACTGCAAGACACTGGACTTGTGCACTTTGTCTTTGCTTCGTTTGGGATATACAGTATTAGTTTAGATAAAAGTAGCATATGGCAGAGGAAGTTTTTTTAAAATCTACAGGTCTTTTCTGACCATGTGTGGTGGATGATTGGTTAGGAATGCCTTTACCTATCTAAAAAAGCAGGATCATCATCAATAGAAATCACATTATTAGTGAATATAAAGCATATTTATATACTTATGCATAAAGAGAAGGATGCAAAGGCAACTGGAAGAGAAAGCATACATTAATTTTATAGGTATTGAGAGGAATTTATTTACAGTTTACGTTTTTCCATTGCTCCTTGGTTACAATGGCAGATTGCTTGGTTGTGTGACAGCAGGAAATAAAATTGCACAGCAACAAGAAGCTTATCTAAGACAATGCAGCATGTCTGCTTGACAGCACAAAGTTCACAACATCCTTTGTACAAAATTAAAGGTGAGAGAAAGAAAAGTGTGGAAAAGTGTTTGCACAACTTTGTGAGAAGCTGTCAGTTGCTGCCAAATTACCAAACAGCCCCTTCAAGCTGCGAGCAACCTGTCAAACTGTCCTCACAGCTGTTCAGTTACACACAGTTGGTCCAACTGAGAGACAAAAGGGGCATCATACAAAATCTTATACAACGGGCAACCAAAGAAATGTCTATGTCCTCAAAAATGGATGCTCCAAAGGTTTTGATATCTAATGTTGTAAGCAGGGCTGTCAATCAACTAGGATTTTCTGACCATAATCTGATTAATCACAAGAAAGTTAAGGATTAATCATAGTTAATCACAAATGCAAACACAAAGCTGTTGCTTTACCAAAAACCGGGCAGTTAATCTTGTAATTGAAGCCTATATAAATGTTGTTTTGGTGTGTTCTGGTGAAATAAAAACTCCTTTCTGCTCTTTTCTGCAAATGACGGTTTGTTTTCTTTGTTTTCTTAATTCTCGCATTTCCCACCTACGTGGCTGACACGTTTAATTTAGTTTTTATTTCTTTGGATTCTGATAATCCTGCAACCAACCTATAAGGATGAACCAGAATGTCAGGTACAATGACTGAGTAGTTAGTTGTTTGATATATCAGCAATTCTCTAAATGAATTAGTTATCAAGTATTAAATTAGTATAAAGTGGTATTTGGTAGATTTAATTCACCACTATATAAAACCACCTACACACCCAAAATCAGCTTCTCGTGTCCTGACAATGCCACGATTCAGACATTTTAATGTGACACCAGAAAAAACTCTGTGGTTAATGCATTAACTAAAATTAACATGTTAATTCCACATTTTAATCTCCTTGCTTTAACATGGTAATTTCTGACAGCCCTAGCTGTAAGCTTCTTAAACTGATTTCAACCTGTCAAGTCCAGCAGTCAGAAAGCTTGACAAGTACGGGGGTGGGGTTGGGGTAGGAGGGTGCGGTGGGGATTCATAACAAATCCTGATGGCAGTGTTGGCTGAAAAACAACCAGAATAAAAACACAGCTTATCATCAAGTAGGCCACAGGATGCATGTCCTGCTCAGTGATGTCCAGAGGTTTCCAAACACACAATGGGTCATATCGAAGCAATCACATGCTGATCTGTTTGAGTCAATATTTGATTTTAAACAAATGCTGTGTAAATTTCCCTCTCTGGTTTTTTCAAAGCAGACCCTTTCCAAGAAAAATATCTGTCTCCCAGAATGTTTTTACACTGCAACAACGGAGCGCTACAGCATGTCATTTTGACTTGACCAAATGCCCTTGAGTTGCACCGTACCGTGAAGTTGTGAGCACCCGTGACCGCGCTGCCATCCTCCCTGTAATGTTTCTCTGTGTAGTGGCTTGCAAAAAGACCCCTGTGAAGAGAACATAAAGAGAACAGACACTTCAAACCCCCACAGATTGCAGTGACTAGCTAAAAAAAACTGTTTACTGAGCTCTACTGGGCTTTGCATGTAGTGTTGCTGGTAAGCATTTGTGGGATGATGTGGATGATGGAGATTTACAGAAAAGCAAGTCAGTTTGATTCATTTGTACGTATCCTTAAATCCCCTGGCACTCAGCTTGAGTTGAATCCAAACCGAGACAATAATCTGTGCACGTGAGTGTGTGAACATATTTGAAACTTTGTTTACAGGCATTTTCCTTTTCAGGGCCTGAACACATGTTCACCCCCTCAAAGCACTGGCAGTAGGGACACTCATCTTCTGCAGATGCATAATCTTACTGACATCGGAAAAGCAGAAGAAAAGAGGGAGAGATCTCAGGAAATGGGATGATGTGGGATTCCACCCAAAACTGTCTTACTGCAACAAAAACCTCAATCTGATTAAAACTAAATTATTCCAATGAATTGGTTTTTTATACTTCTGGAACATTTTATACCATTCATTTTCTATTAATTGTTTATACTATTAGTTTCAGTTCAGGTTTATGGAGCCGATTCCACCATGTAACAGGAAAGAGGCATGGTATGCTTTGGAGATGTTGCCAGTCTATGACAGGACCAACACAATGAAACAAACAACCACTCGCAACCAAATTAACAAATTAACCAAACATGCATGTCTTTGGACAGAGAACTTGCAAAAACTGACACATGCATTCAAACTCTACACAGAAAAGCCACTATTTAAGCCCCTCCCCATACCAGGTTTGCATCAGTGGCTTGCTGTGATTCTTGCTGTGTATCACAATCTCCATCTTAATTTCATATCTTCATTAAATATTTAAAGTTAATCTTTTATAACCTGTTTAAAAAAGCATCAGTTCTCTGTGCTTCGAGCTTTACCACTTTTAACTTCATTAAACACTTATTATTGCTTTAATGTGCCTTATCATGCTATTAGCAACCTCTAAACCAAATCTGATAAGCCAAGCAGGCGGTAATCACTGTGAAGAGCCTGGTATGTCTCATTAAAAATGGATGACACATTAGAGGGCAATGCATGCTTAATGGAAAAAACATCTATGTATAATCTATATGTAATGATTTTGCAAATAGTGTTTTAAGAGTGACACTGATGGACAGAAACTTTCCAACAATTGCAGAGTGATATTTTAGTGAAAATGTACCATTTGCACTAAATATGGGATTTATGTCATCTGAGTGGTAATTCCCAGCAAATGCTCAATTTCTGCGTTTTGGGAACGTGTCGGGATAGCCAGCTTAGGGCAGGGTGGCCTCTGGTACTGAACTATATACCACAGAGAAGCTGATGGATTAACATGATGGAATCGCCCTGAAATTAACTTCTTGGCAGGATCACAGAGTTTATGAGGCCATGGATGTTCAGATGATATTTGTAGTTGACTTTTCTATGGAACAACACATTATAGACAACCTTTCAGATTGAATTTATTTACATATCAAGCATAGACCAATTATTTTGGCAAGTTAAACCTGTTAAAAATTCTGCATCTTTAAAATTTCAAATAAGTAAAAAAAACCTTACAAAGCAACAGTGTAGAGGAAGAATGCAGATGAAGTCAGAATATGATGTGAAATCATCTTTTTGTAGTAAAATCTGGTTCTAAATTTGTCATGACAAGCCAGTCAACTGTTATTTAGATTGCAAACACATTTAATTTGATCAGGTGTGTTAAAGCAAGGACAGATAGTGGCTCTCCTGTAAGCTGTAAACCAGAGGGCACAGAAGACGTGGCTAATTTCCACTTGAAAATAATAAAGATAAATAAAAAATAATAAAATAAAATTTACTCAATTTTATATATCACAAATGTGGTCACATCAAATAGAAATTCATGTTTGGTCACATTTTAACAAATCACTATATATAAACTGAGCACTATATATAAACTGAAATATCCACCGGGCTATAAATAGTGGGTGATACATGATAACAACAACACCACTCAAAATTTGATGGCATCACTTTTGGACACAAGTGATGCACAATTGAGGAAAGCAACCCTTAAATCAGCTTTACACTTCTTGCATAGACCACTCATACTTTCTTGAATCTAATATTATTTCCAATACAAAAAAAGAGTAATATACATCTAATAATTCTTGACTTGTCAGTTGTCAAGAATTATATGTTTAATAATCCTGAGCGTGTGTTGTGCTCATTACACAGTCTAGCATCTAATTAACAGTCCACTAGTCGCCTAGGTTAATTGTGATAAATGGCAGGCTCATTAACTGCACCTCTGGGAAGTATAAATACTGTTATTTTTTCTTAAAAAACATCTCTTTTCCATTTTATACACACCTCACGAGCAGCTCCTCAGAGTTCATTAAACGTCTCTGGAATTTAATTTACTGCATGAATTATGGATTGTTTCTAAAAAGTCAGATGAATAGATTTACAGACTTGGCTTCTGAGACAAGTATGCATCTCATGCTTATATTGTTTGAATGTAATTAGGAGGATAATTCCCTATTTAGGAAAAAAAAAAACTTTAAAAAAATCACCTGTACATGCTTTGCAGTTGCATGCATTTACTGTAGTGGCAGCGATACAAGCTTTAGCAACACATTCTGTGAGCCAGTTAGTCGTTCACTTGAGGATTGCTAACGTGTTGTGTATACAACACAACAACCAATGAGTTTGTGCTAAAGATGTGACAAAAACAATGCCCAGACCATAAGGAAAGCAGGACTACAGGAGAGGGCAGAGAAGTTTCATCTTTTTTATCTGCTTAATAAAAGAAAGAGAGAAATCTAACCTGTCATTTTTTAAATTAACTAAACCAAAAGTGTGCTTTGATGAGTCCAAGGCTAATTTTATATACATACACACACACACACTTATATATATATATATATATATATATATATATATATATATACAGTACAGACCAAAAGTTTGGACATACCTTCTCATTCAAAGAGTTTTCTTTATTT
>JBAMIG010000017.1:15857416-15869085 GCA_037177335.1 Kiunga ballochi | reverse complement strand
GTTGGCTGCTGGGATAGGCTCCAGCCCCCCCGCGACCCCGTTAGGGACAAAGCGGTAGATAATGGATGGATGGATTTAGACAATCTTTCTTTTGCAAGTTAAAAAGATTACACTATGTCTCCAAAACTATTGGTTTCCATTGATCATTGATAATGTTTTCAGTAGATTGTTATAAATTAAATTACATTTAATCGCATTAATTGAGACGCTGATGCAGAAGTTGTTAAACTGCAGAATGAATAATTCTTTTACACTTGTGATAATACCATTACAAGTAAATTAAGTAATAAAAATCACAAAATTTCTATAAACCAGTCACTGCCGTCCTCACTTGAATTCTATTTTTTCTATTTGGTGTAACTGTGTAAAAGTAAAAAAAAAAATGTGCATACTGAATTTTTGCAAGTTGCAGTGGGATATTTTCCTGACTTTTTTTTCCAGGTTTAAATAAACCCAAAACAAACATCTCTGAGGTCAGAAATGCTGACTTGCAAGGCCAATGGTTGCATAGCAACTGGGACCTCATGAGAATGGTGAAAATACAAATTCATTATTGTTTTACAGGAGTCACAAATGCATTTCAGTGGAATGGCGAATGACAACACAAGTGCTATTAAAATGCCTACAAAATGGATAAACTTTGTTTACAAAGTTTGTTTTTATGCAAATAGAAGAGTTAATGCCATTTTAAGATTAAAAAAAGCTTACAACGGATGTTCATGAAAAAAGGATAAACTAGCTCAACAAGAACGATTTGCAGGTCTGCAGGCTGCACCACTGGAAACAGATGTGATGCATGCATTTCCTGCACTTCCTAAACAGTTAATTAAATGAAAGGACATTACATCACTGTGCAAATTCAGACTTTCAAGCAATGACTGAAGTAAATTTCTTTCCACCAAATATGCATTCTCTGCATGCACACTCCAAAGATGTTTTCTTTCATTCCTGATTATGGTAACCTTATCTTCACGCTTCCAGACATTTCCTGCTTTCTGTTTCTTAAATCTTTTTTAACTGTCTCTGCTTTTCAGTGTGTGAAGTCTTATTAAGTAGTCTTAGGAGCTGATAATGGAATTCTGATAAATGTGAATTGCTGCAGGTTCAACACAAGTATAAAAAATGCTCTATGTCACTTTATGAACTTTTTTATGCTTCAAATAAAAACCCTCCATTTCGGGTGTGAAACACTGTAATTTGTAACACAGCTACATCACTCTTATTAATTCCCTCAGTTGTAAACACAGCTACATTCACTGCGTTGAGGGCGGCACAGCAGAGCTAGCAAAGAGTAAACGGTTTCATAGCTGCTGGCCTACATGTCCGGAATATTTAACATCATAAAACAATTCCCATGCTAAATGTTATTTTCCTCCCAACTGTACAAAGACCATGAGGTCATATTCCCTTGCTTCCTTTTAAATAGAATGCTTTGCAAAATCAGTGAGGGAAAAATATGGTCACTCATCTTAACTTCCTCTTGAATATGGTCAGCCATGATAATGCAGGCTGCAACCTGGCTAAATTAGTCTCTGGCATTTGTGTTCATGTCACATTCTGCACCACCACAGCTGCTTGTTCTAATTAATGCTCCCAGCTTACTCGGCTAGACATCACAAGATGTGTGGCCAAGGCAAAACACATGAATTCTTTATTACCCAAACAACAATGCAGACAATATTGCTAGGCACCAAATAATGATGGTATAAATGTAACACTAGCACTATTAACAAAGAGTGGATCTTAAAACATAACATATTGCAAGCTGTAAAGACAATGCATCCCATAGTGGAGCACTCAATGCATGCCTGATGCATCTTTAATCACTCAGGAAATTCATACACATTTATAAAAACATGAATTAACCTAAACATATCGAAAAGAAAGGTTATACATTCAAACTTTTGAAAAGAGGCTTTGAATTCTTCCGGTGTACATTCATTTAACCCTTAAAGATTAAACCTATGAACGAGCAGTAAGAAAATCAAATTTTTTGAATATGAGGTTTCAATTTGTCCCTTTAAGAATCTATATATATATATATATATATTATATATATAACTTGTACAGGAATCTTCAGCATATATTACCATGTGTTATGTCAAAATTCTTAATGAATAATCTTCTGCTTTCTGGTGTCCATTAAGGGGGAGAAGATAAAAATCTTAGTCTGAGAAAAGTAAATGTGTCATATACAGTATGTCATGCTGGGCATTGTGCTTTCTAGTTGAAAATATTATGGAGGAAATGTTATATTTTGCTCCAATTCTTTAAACACAGAAACAACAAATAGTTGAAAAAATTAAAAGAATAAAAAGAAATGGGGGAATATGAAAAAAAGGTTTTTAGCAGCAGTTATTGGCATGTTTAGTGAAAAATGTAGCTAAATATGCTGTACAAGTATGTTCACTGTTTATTAAAAGACTAACAAAATATTGTATGTTTAATTTCTTTCTTTCTGAGAACTTATAGCAAATATGCATGTCTGTTTGAAATGAAAAACATCACCAATATTCCCAGAATATGTATAGAGACAACATCAATACGTTGGAACCACGAAGAGAACTTGTCGAATAGAAAGCTCAGCTTTATGAATTGCATCTGCCATTACATAAACTCCATCCTGACAGGATGTAAGAGCCCAGTAGAATTACATTTTGTGAATAATGTGCCCTTAACGTTCAAGCAAAAATCAGATAGTGTGAGCCAATTAAACAGACTTAATTTTTTAACATGGGTCGGTTAAAAGTATGACTTCCGACTGTGAGGCATTGGCACGAACTATGTATTCAGAGAAGGAAAACTGTGTCTGATACATTAAATTAACAGTGAATCTGTGTTTAGAGGTGTGTGTCTGTGTCAGCTCTTCAATTTAGCTCCAACATTTTTGTTTCATCCTGGCCCAGAATTGTATAATTGTTCAGGATAAAGGCTCACACCTCTAAAACAAGCTTAGGAGTGCAGTGATACTTAATTCATGTGCAATTTTGATCAAAGCGTGTTACATTTCTTTAAGACCTTAAGAAATTATGAGTTAAAAAAAAAAGAAAGCAGCAAATTATGTCTCTTCGTAAGTCCAGCTGATAACACGGATAAGTGTGTGAAAGAAAATTAAAGAGCAAGTACTATTACAGAGTTTTGGAAATAGTTTTTTCCTTTTCCTGCCTGCACAGAAGTGCAAAGTTTTTCCGCTTTTGCTGTTTCAGTATTCCTATCCATAACGAGCAACACACTGGAACTAATGAGGAACTACAAATCTTCAAGGGAGGCAGCCTATTATTATTCATTGAAAAAGAGTAAACAAATGCATAAATGTTAATGTCAGAGGGTTCCTATCTGTCCAATTAATCTATGGTTATTCCCCTGGGCAGCCTCATTGTTCAACCATAGTTTTTGTCTTCAGGGCAAATATGCAATTAAGAGCTGAGTGGAAAAGACATTAAACATGTCTTTTATTTCTCTTCCCTTCACATTTATTCATGTCTTCCTCTGTTTCTGCTATATTTACTTGAAAAAAACAACAAAAAAAACAAGTAGCTATTACACCTCAGCTCTTGCTCCCTGACAATCGCATCCATTGACTTAACATCCTTGCTTCTTGTTGAAAATGAATAGATTTTAAGCAGCGGGGATACCTTGTGCAGCAAATAGAAAAAAAACTGTTTTATTATTTTCCGTACAGTTCATACAGCGGCTCCACTGATGGCACACCTCATAGCCCACAATCGCTCCAGTCCCAGACTACAACCAATGCACTTTTCTCATCCCTTTTAAAAAATGTCTTGCATCATTAAACCCACTCTTTACACTTTCATGGATGCTGCACTGATTGTCCAATAAGATAATAGCATAGAATCTGTCATTCTCCATCCCATTACCCTGCAAATATGCTGGGGATGGAAACTTTCAGTTGGCACTGATATATCTGTTTAACACAAGGATCAGGGTGAGCAATCTGTCACTGATGCTGATGCGGTGCAACTTAAGTTATGGCTGCTAGGTATTGAGCCGGATTTGTCAATTATTGGATGGACTACAGGTGGTAAAAACACAAATTGCTTTTAAGTTAATTTGACATTGAATTTAGTGAAAGTTTCTAGATCAGGGATGGGCAACTCCAGTCCTCGAGAGCTGCAGTACTGCAGGTTTTAGGAGTTTCCCCTGCTGCAACACACCTGACTCAAATCAGTGGGTAATTAGCAGAGATGGATGCTAAACTCCAAGTCTGATGTGTGGCAGCTGTGTAGCAGCAGGGAAAGTCCTAACATTTGCAGGACTGCAGCCCTTGAGGACTGAGTTGCTGACCCCAGACACACACACACCATGGTTGCCTGCTTTGTTTTCTTAGATAGACTACAGGATGTTTTCTGCTAAGTTTCTTCACAAATATAACAGCTAGTTGTTTGGTTTCTGTTTCTGTTGCAGCTGGTGTATTCTATCTATCTTCTTTTACTCATTCTCTCTTCTTCTAACAGTCCTCCTTCCTTTATATACCCTTATTGGGTCCAAAACAAATACCCAAAGATTCTTCAATTTCAATTCTACTTGGTCCAATTCAGGCTGGCAGGCAAGCTATAGCCTATCCCAGCAATTAGCAGATGAGGGACAGGATACACCCTGACAAGTCACCAGTCCATGATAGGGCCAACATAGAGAGACAAACACACAGTCACCTTCTCCTAGGGACAAGTTAGAGTGCCCAATTAACCTGAAATGCATGTCTTTGGACAGTGGGAAGAAGGTGGAGTACCAGGAGAAAACCAATCCATCCACAGGGAGAACATGTAAACTCCACCCAAAAAGCCAAACATCCTACTGTCTTGCTCTGAGGCCACAGTGCTAACCACAGCTCCACTGTGCAGCCCTACTCGGGCATCAAATCCACAAAACTTTATTTCCATTATACCCACTGAGCCCCCTTTGCAAAGCAAATTAGCTGCACCATCTGCTCGCTATGATGCTGGACATGGTGAGTACTGTAAATGAAGAATTAAACATGAGCCATAGGCAAGTCATTTATAAATTTGCATTGATGAAGGGAGTCGCCTCAAGAAAAGTTTAGAAGTTTAAAAGTCATGGTCCATTTTTAAGTTTCTTTTAAGTTTGCATGGGGTATTTAGAGCAAACAACCACCCCCATCCCCACATTCATATTGCGGGTACAGCAGTCCAGGCAGTGTTCAGCTGGGTCTACACATCACAGACTCTCACAGAACCCTGTGAAAATGGTATTGGCCTCTCAGTCCCAATGTTTCTTCTCCAGGTGTAAGGTGCCGAGCGCTCTGACCCAGTCCATCACAGTGTGGTTAGGTTGCTGCTCTGCACATGAAGGCAATGTAGCAGGTGGTAGGTAGCACCATTGACTGCCATTTCCCATCCATTAAGGGCATTTACATCCGTCGCTGCAGGAGCAAGACCTTTGGGAATACAAATGACTCCAATCAACCCTCCATCTGAACCATTTACTCCTCTGTCGTCTGGGAAAAGGCTGTGCCAGAAGCTCTTGATTCAGGTCTATCTTCTTCCCGGAGGCTGTTAGAATTCCTGAAAAGCTTCACAATTCACACAACTCCATGCAATGCTTACAGTTTTTTGTTCTCTATGTTTCGATCTCTTTAAATCTTTTTATTTTTCTGCCTTGAGAAACAAAGCCCAAAAACATGCCTCTGTTTTAAAGGTGATTCTAATCTAGCTGTATATTTTATCAATCAACCAAGCATCTGATAAATAAAAGAAATCCAGTAACAATCTGACAAAAGACACATCTTGTGGAGGAAGTGAGTCAGAATAACATACATGCAAAATATTAGAGAGATTGAAACATCTTTAATGTCTCTAAAAACAGACAGAAAAAAATACACTTATGTTTTTGTAGATCACTTTAGTTCTCTGCTGCTGCAGGCTGAAATGACTCACCGAACTTTCCACAGAAATATTTTTAGCAGCGTAAGTGTTTTAAGTTAAATATGTTGTCAATAAGAGGCACAGGTAAGGAGCTATACTAAAAGCACATATTGCAATCAAGTGATGCAGCTATAGCCTGGTATGAAAAAGCATATCTGAGGTGGATTTTCCCCTAAAATAAGCCACAAAGTTCCCAGAGGTTTCTGCTTTATAAAGTTGTCCCGCTATTACTTAATTTAATTCGACTTACTCCCAGTGAGCTGCATCAATTCCCTTTTCACTGCTGATGCCATTCCTCATTCAGCTGCCTTAGGCTCTTGTAGTGATAATGTCTTTGGTTAGCAGAAACATTTTTGAGATATGAAAGTTTTCTTATAGAAATCCTTCAAGTTTAAGCTGCAAACATTGTGGATATACCGAATTAAAGGTGTTTACATGTTGGTGTAAGCATCTGATAAATAAATAGCTATCTATATCTACAGATATCCACCAAAATATGTAAAGTTTGATGCCATTTTATGTTTAGCTGGCACCCATACAATTTTAGAAAGACTATTACCTGAGCAGAAACCAATGTGAAATGCTGTAGATCTTTAACTTTGGTTCAGCTTTCAATCCCAATAATCTGTTGTTATATCATCGCATGGACTGATGCAATGGGAAGCCCAACAGCTGGCGTGAACAGTATCAGATGGAGACGTAAGAGACTATCAAACATCTCTGAGCTGTGTCGTTTCATCCATTTTTTCTGTCAGTCGGTACACAGAAGGCTGCGAGTGGCACAGGGAACACAGTTTGGAGATGTTTCATCAAAAACTACATTTTTTGAGAATTTGCACCTCTGCAGGCTAATTCCCTTGCAAAACCTGAAGTTTTAAAACACACTAATGGCTCCATCATGTCATAGACTATTAACCTGAAGTGTATTATACTGTAGAGATAGCACATGTGTTGTACTTTTTTTGAGGAAACTATGTACATAAAAGTATTGTGATCCCTCACACTCTCTCAGATACATTTTATTTTAATTACCTACACTATATTAGTAGTTCATTAGCAGTGTTTAATTAAAAAAAAAGAAGCTGTAGTTAAGGAATTTGTCATCATAGCTTTATAAGCATTTCTTCTGTTTCTTTCATTGAGAGGTTGTAACTGTAAGCAAAGTGCCCAGAAACAAAACAGTAAATTGCTTATGGGCACATGAAATTAAGTACTTGCACCTTCAGCATGTGCTCTACACGGTCCACTACACACACATGCATAAATGAGAAATTAATATGAACTCCTTAACAGTCACCCTTCTATATTAAAACCTTCATAACAACAGTTACAGAGATGCAAAGGACACATATATATAAATATATAAATGCAACTAATCTTCTTAAGCAACACCTAAGAGGACTCTTCTGTCTCTTTTTCCCTCTATGAAGTCCTTCAGAGCTAGCCAACTTTCCCCAAGGGCACTCTGCATTATCCTCAAAACTCTTTAGCCAACCAATTAAAGATGGTAGAAAGCAAAATGTGATTACGGTGTGCTCTCAGCTTAAGAAAACCTACAGCGACAATGTCATCAGAGGTGGAATTCACAATCCAATCAATATCTGAAGAGATAAGATGTAGATTTTGGGAAACTATAGTCAGGACACATTCCCAAAGTAGGAAAGAATCAGATGTGTCAAAGCATTTTGACAGCCTGACACCTTTCAAGAGAACTTGGCTGGGTGGCTTCTTATCTCCTGTCTGTAATAAGCTAAGTTACCCAGCTGGCTTCTGCCTGAAGCTCCTTTAAGACAAGCACTCCATTCCACTAATCTGAAATGACACTATCCCCTTCATGTCTTAATGGGAACGTTGGTTTTTTCTAAGTTGGAGTTGCTCTGTCATTCTAAGTAGGTTTTACCTTGTAAATTTAAGCTTTCCAAACACACTGTAGGTAGGCAAAAAAACAAAGTTGTACTCATAATAAGAGGTGAGTTAATAAGCCATACAATATGCCTTTTGAAACATCCAAACTGTCAGTTAATAAATGACAGAGTTAGGTCAACGTAAACCCAAAAAGATTCTTAGTATTTGTGGTTTTCCCTTATTTTTCTCAGGGAAAATTTTCATAGCGTCTGCATCAAATGAGAAGCTAAACGTACAACTTTGTGTCATTGTGTGTGCAGCTTCCTTATCTAAATCAAAGAAATCAACTTATATGAAGGAAAAGATAATGCTATTTAATGGTATGCAACACATACAGCGGTTACTACTGGAGCAGTAAAACAACTACAAAAAAACCAGACAAAAAATCTTTATTAGCTCACCACTTCAACAGTCTTTAAAAGGTGATGAAGTGGTGTGTGTTCCCATTAACTGCAAGTATATTTTACACACAGCTTGCCTTAAAACGCTGTGTGAGATGTCACGGCAAAAAGACATGTTTTGTCAAGAGGTATTGTCCGCTTTTAAAAAATAATTAGTGAGTCTTGCTCCCTCTATCTCATAATCACATCTGTAGCTGTGACTAAAGTAATTTAATAAGCAACCTTTCTTTGAACAGTCACTAATGCAAAGATAGACTGAGTCATGGAAATGTAATGTAAGAGCTAACAGAACGCAGTCGCTTCGGTATACTTGTCAATTTCTAACAAAAGCATTGATGCAATATGCTGCTTGTTCACATTTAATTACCATGTCTGCTTGCATTATATTTAATGTGCATAAAAAGTCTTACTAAGCCATACCATAGTGAGAATTCAGAGAATAATTAGTATATTTTATGAACCACATAGAAGCAAAACCCCTAATACACGTTGTCTGTAGGCAGCTGGTGTTTAACCTCATAATATAGGAATTGATTGTGTGACATGTACAACAAAACAGCTTGGCATCCAAAGTCCAAGTGCACACGTGTTGGCACCCAACAGCAGCTTGAAATCCAACTCTCCCTCTAGGTGGCTTTGACAAGCGTAATGAGGAAGGAGCTGCTGAGTGAAAGCACACACATCATCTAGGAGGGAGGAAGCGTGGATGTGTGAAAGGAAATGAGTGATAGTCAAAAGTAGCAGAAAAGATCAACATAGGGAAAAATGTGACACGAAGAAAACATCACAACGTGACAGGACGAAAACATCACAGCAAATTGTTAACAGACATGTAGGACGACATGCAGGAACAGAGGAAGTGGGAGTAATGGAAGTGTCAGAGGCAGAGGCAGCAGGAAAAGCAAGCCTGTCACACAGTTGCTTGTAAAGTCTGCTGCTCAACAAACCAGCATCCGTGGAATCTCCGACCTTCTGATTAGGCTTCGCAGCTAAGACAAACAAAAGGCTCTTCATTATGAACACTGCTGCTGAAAGACACACACATTCTGTGCAAATGAAAACATCCAATACTCTCGAAAAATCCAATTAAAGGGCAACGGAAACCCAAAAAGATTCTTAGTATTTGTGAAGGCTTCTCATTGAACAGGCTGATTAATATTATGCTCCTCTGTGAAACACGTGTAGACACATGTTGGTATTGTCAGCTTCGTTATTAAAATACAGCACATCTATTTCATGGATTACAATGAGGATGTTTCTATGGGGATTTTTTTTTCTCAAAAAAAAATAATGATGTTGTTTGGGTTCCTCTTTCCTCTTTTCTTTCCTGCCACAGAAGAATGAAAGGAAATGTTGTCACTGGGAAACGCATGGTCGTAAGTAAAGAGCGGGTGAGTATATTCAGCTCATTGTGTTTCATAGATAAAAAGAGCTTTTTTTTATTTATGCATGAAAAAATTACATTTGTAATCACTTATGATGACAGAGTATATTTGACTCAACAGCAAGCTTAGCAGTTAAGGAAGTTCAATATTAATAATGCATATGGTTATGTTTGTTTATTTATTTATGTGTAAACTGGGCTTACAGTCCACTTGGTCAGAATGAGTGAGTCAAACCCAGAAAAAGGCCCAGAGAGATAAAACTATCATATATTTAAGAAAGTATCATATCAAATGGGATGAATGGTAATTCTAGGCTCATATTATAAGTATGACATGGTCAGATACAGTTACAGCTTAAGAATTTTCCCACTGAGATGATGTCTTGTTCAAATAGGTGAACATCTTTGCTTGCTTAAGGTACCAGAACTGCAGTCCCTGGTGTTGACTTTTGCAGTGTGTGATGTACTATCGTAATAATCTATATCGTTTTTCTGTGTGGGCAGGAGTGAAGCAGGATGGAGGAGAGTTTGGAGCAAAGATACAAATGTTATATTTGTTAGACTTTTTTTTTCTTTATTTACCTGATGCTGTCTGATGTCAATGGCTAGGGAAAAAAAAAGCGCTGAGTATGTAGGCCAATGTGGTTCAAACTGGCTAGCATGCTAACTCCAGCATATATCTCTTCTTGGCATCTAATCAATGTTATAATTAATTGTAAACAAATAATCTTGAAACGCGTCTTTAAAGGTAGACCTTATGCTTCTTATATATATATATAAAAAAAAACATTTAGTGCAACACAATTTTTAGAGGCACAAATTAGCAATAAAACAAAGTGACTTTTTAACGTGTTCAGCGTAAATATAACTAAGCCAATTTTATCTGCCATAAGCATTTACTTACTATATAAGTAATGTGCAATCTCTTTAAATTAAAAATGGCTTTTTTAATCAGTACTTAATTTCAAATAATATTCAGCCTCAGAAATAAGAGATGTTAATACATAAACAATAAAAAAAACTTCTCTAAGTAGACCTGGCTGTATATCATTGGCACTTCTCTCCTTTTATTTCCCACCTTCTCTCTGTCTCATACACACATGCACACAAGCATCCTGGTCCCCCAGACAGTGTTATTGAAGTCTTTAATCAAGACTAATGTGGAATGTCCCATACGGCCATCATTAATCATTTGAACCTGGCCAACTGTGCCATTGATCAATGCTATGCTTTAAAGCGGCAGCTGCTGGCACAAGTCTGCAAGTCTGTCCTGCTCTGTTTGCACTGTACGACATGTCAAGTCTGAAATATTAAGCATGACATTGGCCATTTCCATTGCTCTTATGAAAATGAGCAAAAATGTTAGGAGTCAATTTTGAAAGAACTTGCACAGGAGAAACAGGGTCAATATATTGTGGCATAATGAAGAGTCTGATCGATGGAGCTTCCAACTGTGCTGCTCAGGTACGGGGCTAACAAAGGTCATGCTGCATGGTTTCAATCTCAACTGGATTTCAAATAAATACATGATAGGTTCACTGGTGATTAATACACCCACAGTGTGAGTTATGCATGATTTTTGTGATGACCTTGCTACTTGCCCTATTAAAACTAAGACCCCCAACTGACCGTGAACAAACTGCAGTGAGTAAAGGAAATGAATGACTGAAACATTAAACCTGACTTGTGCAGGGCAATTCCTTTAAAGGCTGTGATCGGGGTTGCTATGCTGATACTTTGAGGGAAAAGAATCACAGGCATTTTTCTAACCTAAACTGCTGTTTTTTTTAAGCCACTTTAAACTCACAGTGAGTAGGGTCACAAATGGCTGTATACCTGGGAAAAATCAAGTTCAACTAAAGTTCAGCTAAATGTACATTACAAATCAGTTCCCATGACAGTGCTGAAGAAGTTCTAAACTGCAGTTTATTCATTGGCTCTGGTACGGTTTTTATACGGGTAAGATCATTCCCAATTGTATAAACTACATGAGCTCACCATATATATATATATATATAAAACTCCTCCCTCACCCACCCTCCCATCTCCTTGGGTAGGGCGGGTGGTTGTTCATCT
>JBAMIG010000017.1:15825191-15842195 GCA_037177335.1 Kiunga ballochi | reverse complement strand
CAAAATAGTGGCACTGACAAGGTCAAAAAAGCTCAACATGAAAGGAGCCTGTGATACATAGAGAAAAATTAGGAGGGAAGAAAGCACAACAGTGAATGCACTCAGCTGCTCAGATTCTGGCCTTAGCTGTTTTCTTAACTCTCTGTCAGAAGCTCCAGGTTTTACATTCTCACAGAAGAAATCTAAGGATTAAGGGTGCTTAAATGTTTTCATCAAGCTTTCTCATCCAATTACAGATTCTGTGTGAAAGCCATCGACCTAAATGTGGCGATGGGTGTAAATAAATTGTGCTCGCAGCAATAAAGTGACCTTAACAAGGCAAAATGTCAAATGAAGTCACTTCACATGAAGTCACTTGAGTTTGGCCTTTTAACAGAACTGTTCTTCAATCCAAAATGCGCAGGAATTACGCAAATACCCAGCAGGGCATTTAATTGGCTAAGAAATCTGTATGTAATAAAGCTCTGAGATGAAACATTATAAGCACCTAAAAGTCTTTGTAAGATTATGTTTTTGTAGTTTAATTACAGATGTGAACTTAACATGTAACAGAACCAAGTCGTGTTTGATACCTTCTAAAAGATGCTTCAAGCTCTATAATGCTATTTTAAGTCAGAAAATTTCAAATAATATAGTGTTCGGTTCTAAATAACATAAAAACAATATTTCTGACATTGTATGTAACGTATTCCACATCACAAGTAGAACAAATAAGGAAGCTGGAAATAGCACAACTCTTATTAAAGAGCATTACATTTAATACACTGTTCCATTCAAGGAACTCACTTCTATCTACCATGGAAATAAATAAATAAATGAGGTTACTTCTCTTCACCTGATAGAATAATCTATTCAATTAAAATTAATTGCTTTTCCATCCTTGCAATGTGCCTCTTCTCACTATCTAAGAACCGCCAGGGAACTTGATGTTAACCACATTTCACACACATTTTTTCCCTCAGTGAGAAAGAAGGGCTGAGACATACAGGAAAACAAGGAGCCCTACAGCTTTTTAAAGAGGGCTCTTTCGTTGCCTCATTTCAGCAGTCCTTCCTTCAATCAGTTCCCACATCACTCACATTTCCTGTGATGACACACTGGAGTAATTAGTGCTGAAGTTGAGAAGGTGTTAATCCTGGATGAGGGACCTCCCAGATCCATTCCATACACAGCACCCCATTATTGACCTGACAGAGCAATCATCGGCTCACAGTGAAATAATGGTGACACAAGATTTCTCGGGGCGGGTTAGAGGAATTTGCTTGTGTGTCCCATTCCCATCCTGTGGGAGCAACAGTGGTAAAGCCAATTCCTGTCTTGTTCTGTGCAGATTTGGGCATTATGTTTCAGAGCCAAGGGGATTGGAGCTTGGAGGATGTGGGGATTAGCAGGAACTTATCACACATGCCACCAAACAGACATTTATGGGAGGAGATGGAGTTCAATTAAATGGATTGGACTGTGTGAGTAAAATGTTGTTTTTTTTAGCCAGTCAGTCAACCATTTTGGTCATATCTCTACAAATGCTGGATGGATTATCAGTGACTTGTGTACATCTGGTAAAGATCTACTTACGGGTAATGATTCTGAAATCAGGACGATCTTTGATACACTAAAGGTCTGGGATGACTTCTGTCCTGACCGCCATTAGAATTTCACTTTATCGCTAAAATCAGGGTGAACAGTGAGTACAAATGACACAAGACAAAGATATTTAAAGCAATTATGTTAAAACTGAAACTATGGAACTGACAGATTGGTTCAATGTTGTTGCAATTAAAATGGTATGTTAAAAGTAAACAGTTGCTTATCAATAAGAATCAAACAGTGGTCAAAATACAACTATTAACTAGTATGGTATAAAAACCTGCACCATAAACACTAATATAGTCAGTCAGGTTTTTAGCAGAGAAAGTCTGAAATGAACCGCTTAAGAAATTACATTCATTCATATTATAGACCACCTATGCTGATTCAGGGTAAAGGATAAAGATGGAGTTTATTCCAGCAATCTGCAGGCAAGATGCAGGTACACTCTGGACAGATCACCAACCCTGAAGAAATTCTGATCAGACATATTTCCAATGACTTACCGGTATTTATAAATAAAAAATTAGCCTGTGTATTGTCAAAATTGGAGCTGTGGACTATGTTGCTAATAGTGATCGTGCAGGAGAGGAAGTAGCTGACATGACTGGAAACAAGCCTCAGGAAGGAACTAAAATAAACAGGGAGAGCGCTTCTCTTAAGAAATTGCTATCATCTCAGAATATCTGAGATATTAGATCCTTTTGGGTAAAGCTGCCTTAAGGTCTTTAGAGTTGTTTCTATCCCATCTGATGTAAATCAATTTTATTTATAGCAGGTCAAATCTCCCTCAACTACCTTTTTTCATTTAACATTAACAAATACTACTGTAACTGTACAAAGTTGCCTTTTGCTTTTTTTTAAAAAAAAACAAAACATTTTTTAAAAAGACAAGCAGTTAATACATCACAGTCTATAGATTATACCCAAACAATGTCAACATCATTTGTTTATAATGATGCTTAATGTTACTTTGCATCACATTTGCTTTTTGTCCTTATTATCTTTGTTGGAAGGCCCGTTCAACTTGTTCGACTTGTAAAATCAAAACATGCTGATCAGCAGCTACTTTTTCTCGCAGCAGACTCCACACGTAAAGACACAGTGGCGCAAAACAACTGTTTCCTAGGTTAAGTTCGTATGTGTCACTTTTTTATATGCTACAATTTAAAGACAAACTCAGGCTGTTCATGTGATTTAATAAATAGAAATACTATCATTCAGGACACAAAGTTAAAGTTGCCTCTTGGATTTGGAGTTATGAATTATAATTTCAAACAATGAGTGGTGTGCCAAACCTTTTACCCAGGATCAAGAGGTCTTACAGTTTTCTTCCTCGCAGGTCTTTATTTACAGGAGTATTACTTCTATTAGCCTCTATTTTTTCCACCAGAAGCTTCCATAAGACAAAGGTTGTTGTTTGAAGAGCAGGGCTAGATCCAATCGACAACACCTCGAGGTAAATAGACTGACACAGGGGTGTGCGACCTTTCTGTTGTGAAAGTATTGATGTTGGTCAACCTGGTTGTTGGGCCTGCTGTGCAACTGTGTGAGACTCATGCCCAAATCATGATGTTGCATCACTCCACTTTGTTGTTTTGTCCTTGGCCTCATTGGACTGAAACCTTCTTGAAAAAGGTGGTCTTTAGGAGGAAAGGAAGCAGACAAATAGCTGCTGTCACTACGGATCCTTATACCATCTAGTTTTTCTGCATGTTTGTGTGCAAGCAGGTTGCAATGCTACCTTTCTATTCAACTACACCTGCAAATACTCTTTCATTTCAAATGTAAGAACTGGTTGTGTGTTTGCACTTCTTTCAACTTCAATGCCTGCTGTCACTCTGCATTATAGAATACATATCCACATCTTGCTATTTAAAAGATAAGATGCACAGAAGTGACTCCAAGTCCCCGTCTTCTTGACATCTACTCGTCATTCTGGGCTTACCATCTTTTTATTAAAGGGATGCTTTTCTCCTCATTGCAGACGTAATTGTCCCAGGGAAACACCAAAGCTTCACACCACATAAACAGCAGCTTCACAGGAGGCATGGCACATTCAATCAGTGCAGTAAAAGGTAGCCGACTGTCTGCACACCTGTCTTTATGTCAGGCTGATGCAGACTGAGGGAGAATTCACCCACCCTGCATCACACACATGACTGACTGCTGCTTGTCAAGGCTCTGTGGGTGGCGGCAGTCGGCACTTTTATTTCATACAAAAGTCTCTAAAATAAATCTCTAATATGTGCTCTTTTATTCCCCACTCTCTCCTTTTGTCTCATTAATGACACGTGGTGTTCCCCAGGGCACTTTTCTGTTTGCCCATTACTTTTGTTTATATTCAGAGTTGCTGTCGGTTTTGTATTGTGTTATGTTGTCATCTCATAACATCAAATAATTTGTTATAACTGCAACTTTGGCTAATGACCAGCGATGCTTTACAGAGGGAGACGTTTCAAACTGTGCTCGTCCTTCCCTCATGGCCAACAAATCAATGCCAGTCTGTCCTGAAAATGTCAAGCGGCAGCCACCCCAAGGGTTTGAAAGATAAACCAGGCAGAGGTTATTTCCTGAATGAATTTAGCAGAAAGGTTTTTGTTTGTTTGTTTGTTTTCTTAAACCAGCATTGCAGTCATCTGTTATTACTCTACCACAGACTGAACAATGGGTTTGAGTTACTTCTTATGAAAGTAACTGAAAGCTGTGCAATGCATCTCAAAGACTAAAAAGGAGCATTTCTGTGCGTTTCAAGGCTCCCAGAGCAGTTTTTTTAATCGTCTTTTTCACCAGTTTGTTTAGACAACAAAGACACTCTAATCTTTGTAATTAATTCTGTCTGATGGCTCAGTCTGACCAGCTGATATCCTCAAATCTAATCCAGGTCATTTGGCTCTGTCTCTTATTATTTATTGAGTTTCCTTTAGCCTGAAAAAGAAAGATCAGATCCTCAGAAAACTGATATGCAGCAGAGAAACAAAGATTCAGACAGACTTGTAAACACAGACCGCTTGATTTGTTGCCTTGAGGGAATTTTTTCTTGTTTTTGATGTGAAAGTTCAGAAGGCTTCTAAACTATAAGAGTAAATAACATTTCACAAGAACAAACATATGCTAACGGATCAAATTTAGTTGCTTTAAAGACTAATGATCAGTCTGCTGCAACAACTATTGCTACCGTAATTTCTCTGTACTTAATTGTGCCAATATTTATAAAATACCGATGTGAAAACACTGCATGGCTTTTAGATTGCATTGACCAAAGTGAATGATTTACTATTTAGTATATTTGGATGCTTACTAATGCATAAATCCACTTTTTGGGGATAATGCATATTTGCATGTAATTTTCTCTAAAGGCATTGTGTTTTTCTACAGGACCCTCTGTTGTAACATGTACTTGCAAAAATACACTGTATGATTATCAACTTCAAGGGTAATACCTAACAGGACAGGGACACCTTGAAAACACCTGCAAAGGAATTCCTTATTTTCGGATGCATCCCATGCTTCAGTAAATGCTAACACAACAGTTTCTGAACCCCAGCCAGGTAGCTGATTGCGGCTGAGTGCTGGCAGACTTAGAAATAACCTGGCACCAGAAGACTGGATGTCAGTCAGCTCTGGTCCATTTAAGGCTGCCAGCTTTGGCAGTAAAACGTAGCAGTGGCAGAGCGTTAGGTGGTACAGAGTTGGGTTTAAAACTCATGTCAGTCAGCAGCAATCAAGCAAGCTTTGGGATAGCCAGTTCGTGTCTGGTCGAGGTTTGGTTCAGTCTGGCAAAGCATGCATCTGGCTCATGTTTTGTAGCCATTTCTAATGGATTTAAGCCACGCCATCATAATAAAATAGGAATTTATTAAATTATATATTGTACTGATGTGTACAACCAGTTTTACCGATACTTCAAGTCATTTGCTATGTATTAATTCTGCTGAAGTCTGTTATTGTAAAGTTTTTTTTAATTGTTTGTTTAACACAATCTTTTGAATCCCTCTGAAAAAGGGGATTATAAGCCAAAATGACCCACACTTACCATGCACAGGTTGATTCAGCAACATGACTGCAGCAGTCTTGCACCACATGAAACTGATTTGTAACATGAAGGATTCTAATTCTGATTGGAGATTTCAAAGCTCTTTAAAAAAAAACTACTACGCCTTTAACCAGAATGAGATTTCTTTTTATGAGTAAACAGTGGATTTCTGCATTAATTGACATTTAAGAAGAGAGACAGGACGTGTTTTCCCCAATCTTTAAAATAAAGTTTGATTCTTTACATAGAAGAATTACGGTGTATTTGATTAAATTATCTCACAACAAAAACAGACAGATTCAAAAACAGTTTTGTTTCTTTAAACCAGGTCATGAACTCAAACATCTTCACGTATTCATTTATTTACTGTTTGTATTATATTATGTTGTGACACAGAGATATGAGCATTGTCATGCTGTACTGGAAAAAAATCCAACAACATGTTGTGTGGTCATTAATAAATAAATCTTAATCTAAATTTGTGTTTTATCTGATGCTCCTTCTAACGATGCAACAAAGTCAACAGAACTTCTTCTGCCATCTGTAAATGTGGCATTTATTGTGTCTCTATTCCAGGAGTAGACTCTACTGAATTTTCCAATCAGGAATGCAGTAATATATATATATAAAAAAGTGTTCTTAACAATCCTTAAATCTTGCAAAATCTCCAAAAACAACATTTTTAGTAAGAACATAGTTTATTCTAACAAGGGAGAAATTATAATTTAAGCTGTAAATGTATTTTCCAGTTGATAAGGCCTTAAAGTGGTCCATGGAAACACAGCTGTTACAGCAACCAAATTTCTTTTTCGGCAGAAAGCCAACTAATGGGATGAAGAGCAAAACTAAAAGAATTTGTAAGCCTTGTATGTTTCTGATCTGGTCACATTGGCAGAATTACATCTTTTACTAATTAACTGCAACATTTCACTTCTTTTTGTAATTACACATATTTCTGAGCCCATATACCTAATTTACAGAGGAGATAGGATTTTAATGAAAGAACAACTTGTGCACATCAAGATTAATAGCTTTTTAGTTCAGTTGAGGGAAAAGACAGGCCTTGATTAAAAGAAATCAGCCTAACTGAAGCAGGAGGCAGAAAAGTGTCATCTCGAGTAAAAATCCAACACATTGTATCTCCCACTGTGTATTTCTGTAATGCAGAATATTTACTCATTTATTATGGTACAATTCTCGACAAGAGCCTCAAGTCCTTGAGCAAAGGTTTAGCCCAAATAGTTGTGTTAATCTGAAACTTTGCACTTTTGTAACATGTAAACATTTGTTTACTCTTTCAAAGTATTATCTAAAAAAATGTGTTGAAAAGTTTTTTTTATTTGAGGTCTAGAGTTTGTTTGGCTTTTAAACAAATTGTTAAATAAATGAATAAATTAATTATTTTTTTGTAGGATATATTTACCATTTCTGACCATGGGATGTGTCATATAGTATTATATATCCAATACGGTACAGAAAACAGATATAAGACTGTTTTTAGCAGGGTTTTGAGCAAAGTTGTTACCATACAGTGATACAAATTGTCTCTTTAGCAGATGTACATTCTCCTAAAAGTATAAAATTGTGCCACACATTCAAAATAAAAACAATATGTACATTTCTGCAAAGGAGGACAAAATGCAGCTATAGGCTACTTCAAAATGATTTTCCATCTGCAGCTGCTGCTGTTGCCACTGATAAACAGAAATATATTCTATTCTATTCTATTCTACAGGCATTTAGCAGACGCTTTTATCCAAAGCGACTCACATAGGAGAACAACACAAGCATGAAATCAAACAACAGTCAATGAACATAAAAAAACAAACAAAAAAATGCAGCATTATGCTGATATTAATATGTTCTCCATTGAAGTGCAACAAGACCATGATGAAAATGTTCAGATAAAGGCAGGAGTCAATATCCTGCTGTGATCATAGAGACTGCCCTATTTTATCGCTCACACTACCCTTTAAAACCATTTTTTCCTCTGTGCATATATGAGCAGAGCCTATAGAGCGAACGCTGTAATGAGCCCACATTGAGCTGATGGGCACAGTAAACATCATGAGATGATCTGTCTGCTTCTGCCAGCTTGGGCCATTAAAGGGGATGATTGGTCATAATTTCTGCCATGCTTGCTATTAATCAAACATCATCTGCATTGTTTTGTGACCAATGAACAAATCTGTAGGAATAAATTGTAGCTTACTTATTTGAGGAAGACTGTTGGGCTATAATGGGTTTGACATTCATACAGTGAAATTACAATCCTTCTATTATCTCACAATGAAATGAAGAGAGGTCTGCTGACAGTAGGATGATCTTATGTATAATTAAAGCAATCATTATCACCACAGAAATGTGAACATTCACTTGTACTTTAAAAAGAAAAGTTGTCTAGCCTGTTCTTGTTTTCTGTCTTTGGCATTTTGCGAGCATGAGAGTAACATAAAATATTTGTAATGAGAGGCTCACTGCTCACTGTTGCCTCTGTCTCTCTCACACACATACACTCTCTCACACACAGTTATTGCTGTCTTATGCATTCTGTAGATTAGCAGCTGAATAAAAACAGTATCCTGCTTTGGCTCATGTTTACAATGAGGCTGCATCCTCTGGATGTTAAACTCATCTGTTCATCCGACAACAGTCCCACTTCCTTTTATTGTTCCATCCAAGTCAAAAAGATGCATCTTTAAAAAACACAAACTCCCATTTCCTTTCTATTTTATTCTGGGAAATACCCTACATACTATCTGCACATTTCAAAACTCTACACATATCCTAATCCTAAATTCAATCCAGCACAAGGACTCTATAGATCAACTTCAAATTGCATGGTTGTGGATTAAAATGTGCACATAAATAGATATAATGCAAACTCACCTTCGTTGTGAGCATTTTCTACAACCGTGGACAAACACCAGACGTGGAGAGTCCAGATGAGAAGCGCAAAGTTCCCCCGCAGCCTCCAGCTCATCATGCCCGGGTTCGGTGGGGTGCAATGGCGCAAATGGCTCCGGTCAGATAGCGTTATTAATTTAGCGCCAACAGATCCTTCACACAAGTGACAGCCTGGAGATACGTGTCAAGCAAGTTTGCGTGGATTTCAGAAGAGGAAAAAGCGAGGAGAAAAACAAAAAAAAAACAAACAAAAACAAAACAATAATAAAAACAGCTTCACCACCCAGACTCCCACAAGATTCAGCTGTCACTTCAAAAAAGAAGCTGTCAGAAACTTTTACAACCAACATGAGGAGGGAAACGATTTAAAGGGGGAAAAAACCTATTAAAGCATGCGCCAGTGTTTTTGCGTGAATGTGTTGCTCGGATTATGTTAGAAAGAGACAGAAAAAGCAGATTGGGAAGATGTTGGAGAGAGCAGAGTGAAGCTACGGAATAGCCATCGCCTCTCGTACCGGAGCAGCAACACTCTGCCATGTGCGCTTTGGGTTCTGCTGGGTCCTAAAGCTAGTATTGATTGAGTTGATAAGAGTCTGTCTTCTTTAAAATGCCCCTGTGGAATACACACGCCTGGAGACAGGGACTACAGTATAACTAATTTAAAAGAATACGCGCCTTCTAGTGGTCACCGCAGGAACTGTGCGTAAATGCCCAAACACGCCTGCAACTGTGTGGTACCCTACCCATGTTGAGGATCCTGCCTATTTTACGACATAATATCATTATGAAAACATACAAACTCCATCAATGCCCACGTTCTGTGTTTATATGCAGGCTACATTGTAATGCTTTCTGTTGTTGTAGCATTGAACATAAAGCATAAGTCAGCAATGCAACAGATAAGGAGCCTTATGGGGAGAAGATAGAGGAGGGTGTCCATTATTTTAATGGTTCTGAAAAGAAATAGGCTAATTTAAGGTCCAACCTCGAACATTGCTCAACCCTGACCCAGAGATGTTTTGATTTCTTATGCCATTGAAGTAATGTTAAAGCCTAAACTGACTAGGGATCAGTCAATGGTCCTAATTATGACTTCTCAAAGCAAAGCAAAGTTTTCATACATAAGGCAACTCAATGTGCTGGAGTGAAAAGAAATTGACGGGAGAATTTGTATGTTTAGTTTGATACAAACAGGCATCACTAAATCCCATAAGCACCATCAGTGTGTTTAAGAAAATATGTTCAATAGAAGTTGACAAGCCATTATTTACAATATGAACCATGACAGATAATCAATATGAAACTGAAATATTTACTTAAAAAAAAGATCTGTTACATCTTCTGAATGATGGTTCAACGTCACATTTTTATAGTTACATACTCATTGAGTACACTACAGTTGTCAGTTATCTTAGTGAAGCTTATTATTGAATTAATTAAACTTTAAATTTTGCCCAAGATGCATATAAAAAGTTTCTTTCTATATCAAATTGCAGCTAAAATCTGACAAAGAGGAAAATGTTACAGTCAGCACCTGAATTTTATCGCAATATGTAAGCAATGTCTACGTTTATAGAGCTACACTAGCCCACAGTGCGCCTTTGTGCATTTCATTGGAGAGTGACACATCCATTTTCCAAAGTACAACCTCTGAAATCATCCACTCAGGTCCTTTATTTGCTCTTTGCTATTCCCTCCGGAGAAAGAAATGGAGGAATCAAGGACAGACATGAGGCGAAAGTATAGATTTAAAGTGCTGAATAAGAAGAGAAGATTTGAATTCAGAGCCTCATGTTGAACTGAACACATTGTGAAACACAGCTGCATATTTGACTGATTAGTTTTGTCAAATACATCTGTTAGAGAAAAAAATGTGCACATTTAAAGTGTAAAATTAAAATATCACACACTGCTCAGGTGGATTATATAAGAACTAACATCTGCAAAGGAAACACTAGTAGGTCCTCCAATGACTTTCCTCACTTCTGGACTTTTTTTTCTCTGCAAAGTTTATTTGAAATGAGATAAATTAAATGAGTCTATTTGATACTTGTTTTCTTGTAATGGTTGGTTAAATCGAATGACATAATTTCATGGCTTTGATCAATAAATGCTTCCGAACTGATCTGAAAAATGCCCTTCCACTTGACATTCAAATACAATTTACCTAAAATTGTGCTTAATTACATTAATATAAAAAATCTCGATGAATGTTTTCTTATCCATTTTAATAACTTATATAAATATTTGAAACACGGGTAACATGGCTTACTTTTTCCCCCATCTACTGTTTGTAAGTAAATCAAAGGGCCAGACCATCATTCTGCCTGCTTTAATGCTGGATAAGACAAGTTAAAATAAAAACTTTAAATAAATCAAGGGATAAACTTCAAGAAAGAGCATTAAGAGTCTTTATTTCCTTTGAAAAATATCAAATTATCATTTAAATTATATAGTGAATGCAACTTAAAAGCTATTTCACTGAGTTTTTAACCTTTCTCTCTGATATGATGCCTTTGATTTATTAGGCCAACAGTGGATTAAGATGACTGGTTCTTTACCTAACTCTCTCTCTCTCTCTAACATGTGATGAACACAGCCTCAGGCAAAGGCTAAGAAAAATACAAATACAGCTTTGATAAGGAAAAGGCCCATTGGCAGTTAGTACATTTGACTACAGCATTGATTGGGATGGGAAACGCTAAGATTAGGTGTGCAAAATAAAATCTATAATGTATATTGATAAGATGATCAGAGTAGATTTTATGAACAAAAAGCTTTTAACCCATTCAGATTGTCTGAAAAAAAGAACACACTTCTTTGCACAACCTTCAATTTTAATAAATAGAATAAATTGATTGAATTAACATGGTATAATTTCCTTGCTTTATAAAATGATGCTCCCCTTTCCAACAGTCCTAGGATGAGATTTTGTCCTTTATTATCTTTTTGTCCAGACACAGGCAAATAGACACCCACACAAACTTTACTTTGGCCCCATCTGTGTTTTGTGCAAGTGACCTGGTCGTATTTAACCTAATCTTTCCAGAGTGTTCGCTGCAGGCAAATAAATAATAATAATAAAAAAACAAAAAAGCCACAGATGTCTCTGTGCAGTGTCCACATCTCCACTAAGGCTGGAAACAGTAAAAAAACAAACAGCGCTTTGCCTGAACTGACTTATGTCTGAGTTGTGTCTTCAAAATCCTGCAGCGTGCTTTTAGATTTTCATTTTCTCTCTGAAAAGATTGAACACATTCAGTTGTTATGTTTTGTCTCTGTGAATGCCCCCCTGGCCCTGTAACTGTAGGGCTAACCTGTAACACTAAGGTTTTTTAAAGTGAAACAAATTAAAGCCCTTCATAATGTTAACATTGTATATTTTCGTTAAAAACAAACAATTTTCTCTGTTCCTATCTGTTGCATGTTTGTGCCAGAGAAATGGCAAAAAAGATAATCTGTTGCTCTGCATGTGTATACAAGCACAGTTCCCCTTTCCAAGTAACCGTATCAACATTACCACAGGGCAGTTGAGTCCATCAAGCCAAAGGAAGGACCCGAGAGGCACATATTCCATATTATGCAGAGATAGCAATGTGACATGCAGACACATGATGCCCCAGAGAGAGTGAGGGTGACTGACTAGAGCCTGTCTCCTCATATATAGCGCCTGTCACTCAGCGCTCATCGTCTAAAACCTGCCTGCATCAAAAGAGAGCAGGTCTCCAATGTGGATTAACCTTAAAAGACCTTCTTGGTAACACAGGCAGGAGTGAAGTTAGTAGATATCAATAGTATTTACTGCACCCATGGGCCAGGATTGATTATTTTAAATCGAAAAACCAGAGGGTATGTTTTTTTCTGACACATCACTTTCATCCTAAAGGACGATCAAGTACTTCACTAAGTAAAGATGAGAGTTTATGAATCATTTTAAATGCTTTGAGTTTACATCAGAACAACCCACTCACAAAGGATGTGCATAATGTTTTTTTTTGTGGTGTGCCACCCCCGCTCTCCCCGTTTTTCTCATCCCAGCAGGCTCTGTTTAAATGCCACAGACTTGTCAGTCACCTGTACAGACTGTTAGTGGACAGAGGTCCCAGCCTGTGTTCGGGACTGTCCTCTCTTATTACAATGTCATCTTTGGTTTGAGGATTTGTGACAAAGGCCTCTTTCACTTGCACTTCGTGTCTCCTGCGTTCGTTCTTGAACCACCGTTCTGGATGGGAGGCTCCAGATGCAAATGTGGATCCAATGACGAAATGTGGAAAAAAACACTGCTTCCGGAAAATGTCCCTTCAATACATTAATTTTATGATATGCACATACATTTGTGGCATATTGAAATAGTTGATAATAAACTAAATATTTGCAAATAAGTTTAAAAACATGGTTAATCTGTTTGCTTTTGATCATTTAGGCAGAAAAATAGAAGTGATAAAACCATCTCATATTTTAATCACAGTTGTGTTGGTAGGTGTGGAAGATGGAAGCTGTCATTTCCTTCAAACAGCAGTGATTAATCACATCCATCCTTCTGTGCTGCACAGCTGTAATCTATCTTTTCTATACTACTTTTAATTTTAATGAACATCAGTACAACCTGGAATCATACAGCTGGGTGATTGACAGAAATCAGACCCTTATGAACTGTTTACACATAGAAACAGAACTTTTTGGTAGTAAATGGTTTGAGATTATTTGATTTTAAAACAGTCATCAGGTGAAGAAATTTAACTCAGCCCCACTCGTCTTTCGGTGTCTGGCTCATCTTTGGAGGATCTGCTCCAGGAGCTTCTGCAAGACAAGAAAAATACCAGCAGCACTTAGAAGTCTTCCAGAAATTTGATCAAAAACACATCTATCAACACTCAGACTCCCCTTCTTTCAGTGTCTTTGGATCATCTCAGACACAGGAACTACTCCCGTGACTAAATTGGCTTTCACACCCATCAGCCTCACACCTGAGGTGTCCAGGCCCATGGCAGAGGAGATACGTCTCCTTTGCTATTGGACTACTATGCAATCATCTTTATATAACAGTACTATCCAACAGTTGGAATCTCATTTCAGGCAGCATTCAAAACCACCCTCAACCTCATGCTATCAGACCCCCACTGTGAGTCTTCCCTCGGTTCTCCCTCTGCGTGGGATAGAAATGAGCTGCAAAGCTCACAGACACCCCCCACCCCCAACTCTGTGGTTGGGCCAAGCTAATAGCTTCATTTGTGAGGCGGCAAGGTCACAACTGCTCTATTTCACCAAGAAATAAAGTTTCTCTTGTAGACCTTACACTTGCTGGCTGTGTTAGTAAGCCAACGCTGAGTTTTACAGTAATTTCCATAGAAATGAAACAAAAGAGGCTCAGATGAAGCAGTTCCCAGTTTGTTTTTAGTGATTCATCAACCATGGCCACAAAAAGAAGCTGACACACTCATAGGTATTGGAATCTGTATCGATCATGTGGTTATCTATAAGAGACTGGAGACATCTCTTATGATTTCTCACGTCTCACCTGACAGACAGCAAACCCATTGTTCTGGTGTAATGGGGGAGTGAGTGTTAGCTCACCCACATGTAATGTGAGTAGATGTTTGACATTGCTTGACTTAAATGCATCATTCACTTACCACATGCACCCGACTGTCTGATGATGTGGTTACCTACTGCTTAAACAGCTGCAGTTTATTATTAAGGCATTGTCTAAATAGCTTAGATATTGGAAGTAGAATCCCAATATGACAGAGTGATGTGATCTAAATAGAAAAGCAGGTTTATGATGCAGTTAAGTGTTATTAGAGGATTCATAATCCTTATAAATGATAAAGTTAAGCTCAAACACGAAGAGTTAATAGAACCTAAAATGTTAATTACAATGCTCAGGTAACAGTGGAGTGTGATAACAATAAAAGTGGCTTTACTAATCAAACAGTGCCCTCTGCTGGATGTTTCTAGAACAGCATGTCATTTTATCCTCATCCACACTATGTTTTGGTGTTCATAGGTTTTAAAGTCTAATATCTTTTTTAAATGAGCGATAATTTCTTATACAGTGATATTGAGAGGTTTTAAACCTTTAAAGTATTTTAAAAAATGCAACCCCACAGGGGTAAAAGCCGTTGTTCCCCTATTGTAGGTATCAAGAAGAATAAAAAGTGTCATGTTAGACAGGACGTCTAACTTAAAACTAATACCAAAAGAAATATGCGCTAAAAGTGGTCATTCCTCCTTAGCTGAACCATTGCAAAATTGATAGATGGTCTAACTGACATGAAACAAAGTAAAAGTGGTGGTGCTCAATGTGAGTATCCGAAGGGTTTGTGTTGGACACATCAGAGTGGAGCTGGGCAGTGAAATTTCTTCATTTCTCCTCAGTATGAAAAAAACAACAACTGATTGATACAATTTAAGGTGCTGAACAAACCTAATTTATCAAGGGACAAACTAGAAATACTTTATTAGAGGTCGGATTTAAACACAACCAACAAATGCCACATGTTTCTGGTCCTGTCGCAGACTGAAACAATTGTACGGCAAAATTTTCAGAACTTTTTCATTATTTATAACAAAGATATAGAGCCCTGCCTTCTGAAAACAATCTTCAGTGTGGTGCCAAAGGAGGCACAGCTGATGCTCACAGGAAAACAATAGCATTCACTTCATTGTTGTCCAGGAGACGGAGACTGTGGAGATGATGCACATCTTGAATTAGAGCAGCTGAGATTTACTTTGCACGGCGATATTAGAAGAAAATTTAAGGACTGGTGGCATATTAGCTATTTTTAAAAAAAGATAAATTCTCATTCTTTCCAACATAATTGTTATCAAAATATCTACTTATTTTAAAACAGAGAATGCTATTAGTATCTGTCAGTATCTATGCAGTTACTGTTTTATCTGTAGTTTGTTTGTTAAGAGTATTACTGTCTTCTTTTGAATTTACATATGTAATATAAATTTATTTTAGGAATCACTATAACATTTTATTATTAGGAGTATCCTGTTGGAGCAATGTTTTGTTGCTGAATAAAAATAAAATATAGCTTTTGCTTTGAATGAGATAAAATTAATAAAATCAAAGTCCTGATCCAAATGCATAAAGAATTACATGAGGCAAAGAGCATTTCAGAAAAACCTTGAAACATCCCCTGGGTTGAAGCTGTGTACAAAGGAATGTCTGTAGACTCCCACTGATCCGTTCACCTGATGTGCAGGATTAATCGATAGCTACCAGAAACTGCTGCTGTAAATGCTGCCTAAAGGGCTCACAGCAGATACGGAACACATAGATGGACGTGCTTTTGCCTCTGATAATTTGTACTATTTTCTTGCATATATAAATTATATTAGCCTTTTCTGTTTGTCTTTAAAAAGTGCTCTTTACCACTGTTATTACTTTTGTGGCAAACTGATAATGCTAGGGCCCAATTTAGTTGAAATAGATACAGAAAATGTACATTTAATATATTTAGATACATGAAACATTTCAAAATCTATTATGTAACTATAGATAAAATATCAGTGTTGCTGATATATAATATAAGTTTGTGATAAATAATCCGATTTTACAATCATTCTATTTGACTAATTCTAATAGATTTACCTTTAGTGTTCATTTTTCATGTGGATACTTATGAGCCAAAAACATTTTATTAATGAGAACCTGGTTAAAAAGGAACTCATCCATATTCATTCCTTTTTTTCACCAAATTCCTACCAACTCTACCTTTTTGAAGACCTCTGCTCGTAATCTGTTGTTCTGTGACACAGCCCTCCTCTTCTCCTCCTCTTTCTTCTTTGTGATTTCTGGCAATTTGTTGTAAATCCTACAGCCACAAGAAAGAAAGAAAAATGACATCATGTCGGGGAAAGTAGCATCACAAGTCAGAAAGGTGGCTGAGCCATGCCAAAAGCCAAATTAGCAGACAAACTAGAGACATGTCTTTATCCTGTTATACCACAACCTGGAAAAAAAACAGCATAAACAGGTCACACACACACACACACCGTTTCACACTACAATCAATTTAATAAGAGATCCTTAAAGTCAGATATTGCTGCTTTATGGGGGCAGCTGTCATCTGATCAAGAGTGCCTTTCCAGATAAGAAAAGAGAGAGAGAGAGAGAGCAACAGATAAGCTCGACAGAGAGGACATTATGTCCCCAGAGAAGACATTTTGACATTAAACACCTACTGTGTCCATATGTATGAATGTGTTAATATGAATCTATCATACTGCAGATGCAGAAAAAAGCTTGATGCTTGTGCTGCATGAAAAAAAGAGAAGAAGAGACAGAGTGACATTCTGTGACAGGAGGTTTGGTTTAGAGAACTCACCGTCTGGACCTCAGCTGCATCTCTTTGCCTGAAATAGACCTCTCTCTTGGCTTGTAAAGGTTATCTAGGACAGACACACACAAACACACACACACACACAGCCACACACACACACACACACACACACACACA
>JBAMIG010000017.1:15787717-15800295 GCA_037177335.1 Kiunga ballochi | reverse complement strand
TGTGTGTGTGTGTGTTTGTGAGAGAGAGGGTTGGGGGTGGAAGAAGGGAGAATGAGGAATGAAATTACAAGGTAGCCTTGGCTGGTAAAAGTCCCCTGTGGTATTCTAATATAAGATCATCCAGATTCATGTGAAGGTTTTGTTTTTACATCATTTCTGGGTTTTTTTGAGTATTCGCTATTAACACATATTTTAAATCTGGTCTTATTTGTAATTCCACCTTTTGACATTTGTCTGCTGGTTGGCCCGTGGAGTGTAATGCTTTCTGTGCACAAGTGTGGAAAATCCCCCTTGTGTATGCACAACACAGCAGACCTTCAGTTTAGCCTGTGTTTCAACTGAATGAGACTTGTTACAGCGAGCATGTCATGTGGCAAATTGTGACAGTAATTCACAGGGAACACTTGCCCCTGTCTTGGCATCGTTACACTGGACAGCCATCTGCAGCCCTCATGTCAGAGAGCAGCAGCCAACATGCTGGCAGAAAATTGGTGAAGGAAGAGGGTTGGATCTGAAGCTGAGCTTTATACACGCTGAAATCAATCAGTGGAAGCCGAAACAATAAAGCAGTCTCCTTTGTGTTTATGTGCACAAATCAATAAATGCAGAGAATGTCAGCTCATTACAATTTATGTCTTCAGTACAGTATGGAACTCAATGGATTTGATACACCTACTGTGATGGTATTTTGAGTAATTAATTAGGGCAACAGGGGGATTCTTTTACATCACTTGCAATGAAAAGGCAGAGCATATGTAAATAAGATTCTGTTATAATCCTTTTGTGTTTAAATAAATGTGTATTTTGTGCTTCATCAGGATAATAAAATGTTGATGCAAGTGATCAGTCAGCTATGCTGTGTTAAATAGGACCTGTGTCTTTCACAAGGTTATATTTAAAACAAGGCCTCAATACACATTTTTTAGACGATACACATTTGTTTTTGAGAAAACACCCTTCGCAGTTGCCGAGTGAAATGAACATTGTTCCCAAACATCCAGTAACAAATGTAAGGAGACAAACAGCGGCGTGCACAGCATAAAGGAGCGCATACTGAATGAGAGACATTCTGTCAAAACTTGCCGTGTCTCATTTATCTGGGAATTAAAACAAGCAGGCAGCTGAGGAATTTCAGACAGTAATCTATCCCTCAGACAATATGCTTCCACCAATTGTATGAGCCAAATGCTTATTTACAGCCTGCTGTCAGCACAGGGTGTATGAATAAATTCATGTGCTTCAGACTGCATGAGGCGCAACATTTAACTGCTCGGTTGTCCTTACGTGAATCTGAAACTGTGGCTTGACGAGAATGGTGGTCTGCAATTATATCTTCCTCTGATCCTAGTGGTACAACTTATTATTTGTGTTGGCTTCCTTTCAATAAATGCTTTTTTATTTTAAAAAAATCACATCAAAACATATTGGACGCATGTAATCTTTATGAAATCTTCCTTTATAATTGTGTGTTTTCTGCAACTTTTGCCCCGATCTCCCTTTTACCAAGAACAGTCTCTGATAAACGGTATCCGTTTGGCAGCATTGGCAGCCTGGTAATGAAAAGAAACGCAGGCAAGAGTCCAGTTAATCTTATGCAGGCATCATGTCCGATTTGTCTGAGCTCTCTACTCATGCTCAGGGCAAGAACAATACACACAGAACAACTGCCTGTCATTGTGATGCATCTCAGAGATCTATTCTCAAAAGACAAAGTAACGACTAGTGTGCTATGTTAACTATGACTATTAAATATGATTCTGTGGGTAAAATGATCCCGTCTTTATGAACCAATTCCCAATTTTTGTTCTTCTTGATAGAATATTACTTTTATCATCAATGCTACTGAAATAAATGCTGACATTTGCATATTGTTGAGCGATCAATCTGCCAAGTCACGTGGCTTTTAATTCTTTGCTGAGAGGAAGCTGACATAGATGATTACATTTGTTTACGTATTTTTGTTTTAGCTGCCTGCAGTCCAAATGTAACAATTTAGTAGAAAATTAAAGCCTGATTTCAAGTCTGGGGATTATTATATGTGAATAAATTTGAAAAGACACAATACTGTCATCAAACATAATTCTGTGGAATAAAAAATACATTAAGATAACTGTGAGCAATTGACTTTGAAGCACAGATAAAAAACAAATGCAATAAAATTTTCACAGTAGGACATCAACCACTGAAAGCGGTCTTGGATCATATCCTATAAAAATGTGTTTGAAAAACTGTTAAGTGTGCATTTATTGAGGCCTTTTTGACTAATTGTGTAATAACACTGCAAATTAAAATGTGATAAAATTATATACTTTCATTTAAATTTAAATGATTTTCTTGTAACATAAAAAAGAAAACATGCCAGAAGTAGTAGAATATTTGATGTATTGCAAAGTTTGTGCACTTGTAGCCTGTATTAAAGGGCCCTATAATAAACGGAATTGACTTGACTTGACCAGCTCTGGTCCTTTGACAAATCTAATTCTTAAAAGGATCAACCAATTCAGTGTTTTATTTATGATGCAACATGAGAATCACAGATTTCTTTTACTGAAAATTCATATGTTTAACACAAACAATCAATAGCTCAATAATAAAATTTTTCTATTATCCACTATGATAAAAAACATTAAATAGTGTATTTTACTGATTTATTCTTTTTGATAGAGTTAAACAAACTTAATTCAGTCCTTACAATTATGTACAGAGACTCAGTTGTGCTACCTGCTGCCGAATTACTAATCAACATAGACATACATGTTTGTGTGTCAAAAAAGAGAATGCGGCTTGCTTTTTATCCCCTCATGAAGCGCGATAAGGCTGACTTTAGTCACAGTCAAGTGCCACTGCAAGACATGTCTACACTGACAATGAAAAGGTCAATAAAGTAAAGGCTTCATGCAGCACAGACATTCAAGGACAAACTCGCACTACTAACAGGACTGTCAAAAGAAGTATTTAGAAAAACGCTATTAACCTTTTCACTGAGACCGGCTGCATCAGTAACGCGCTGGCAATGTTAGGCTCATTATCCCCTAAAAATGTGTAGTTCTGGACATTTTGGTGTAAATGACCTATGGTTTAGCAGGAGTGCACAAAGAAAGAGCCTTGTATTCAATCATTATCTTTGTCTTTTAAGGCATGCAAGTGGTTAGCCGCAGAATACAGTACTGACCTCTGAACCTCATATGCATCTGAATCCAACCAGAAAGCCTCTTGAGGGCCATGCTAGTGCTTTTGAGGATGAGAAGGTTCCATTTTTAATATCAGAAGCCTTTACTTGACCCTTTAACAGAATATGAAAAAAATAATAATTTAAATTTTTTCCTATGTTTCCCATTTATTACTATGTGATAGGTCAAAATTTTATATTATATTCTTCTGTTTTTCCAGTGTTTACCAGGGGGCAGGAGATCAGTATTATATAGTGTAAAACTCATTTTAATAAAGCTTCTACAGTAAAGTGATGCAAAATGTCTGAGAAATATGTCTTAAATATGACATGTTTGGCTTTATTGAGTTAAGTTTTTTTCACAGAAACAAAATTCAACCAGCATTAAACTGATTAATTATTGATTAATGAAGAAATGACAAAATACTCTCAGAGGTGATGATTTATATTTTTATTTTAGTGTTGAACAGTGTGTAAGTCAGTGTGTAAATGCAACTAATTTTAAAATAGCATAATTTTTGCTGCATATTATGTAAGATGCCACACAATCTAATGAATAATAAGACCAAAAGCTAAAAGTGTGAATCAACAAGCCAGTCACATGAAAAATAATGACTCATAATGTTTAAATATCGGAACAGAATGTATCCCTGAAAACATATACACTTAAAACATTTTTATGTCATCCATTATGGCTCTTAAGAAGTGCATGTTAATGGTATGTGTGATTAGTGTGTTTTAATGTGTAGTAAAGAAGGATACAAGTCTCATTTTATGCCAAGATAAGTTGGTTGAGGTGTGCAACTAAATTAAGAAAACAACTGAATGCAAAGTAAAAATAAAATATATAAATCTTTTCCCCACAATCAGAATATAAATAAGAATTGGTCAAGTAGGGCTTAATCTAGCTCATTTGCATATTTTGTGCTGTATTCAATAGGATGCAGCACCTAAATGTGACTACTTCATGGAAGTTTTTGACACTTCTGTATCACAACATACTCTATGGACTCAGTAGCAACCTTCCAAAAATAAAACAAAACACCTAAACAAACAAAAAAAAAAGAAGCAAACAATAAAACAATAAAAAAAAACAGTGAAATTGAATAGTGAATCTGACTCAATATAACTTTATTCAAATTTGATTGTGAAACAAAGCTGATACAGATGTGTTCTTGAGGACCCGATGCTGAAACATGGAACAGGTGTTACAGTGTACGCAGCACAAATAACATAACATCTGTGAAGGAACTGTTAATGATGACATAAATATACAGACATAAAAACAAAAACCACTGTCAAAACCATATCATTTTCAGAAAAAGCTTAATTTCAACAAGCTAATTATTTAATTCATTTAATTGTTAAAATTATTTAAGCAAAACAGTGCTGTGCCACATTCTACTATTATTACAGCATAACACTTATTCTTGGCTGCAAACAACTAACATTTTTGCAGAAAATGTATCAACCTGCATGTGGAAAATTTCTGGTTTGTTGTCAGCCTTTTTTCTTTTTGCCTAAATGTTCTTTGCCTAAAATCTGTTGTATTTTTAAATTATATCCACTCTCTTACTGAAGAATCTTCCTTCATTTGAATACATAATCGCTTCAGGTGTTTATTGTGTTTGGTTGGGTAAACTTTTTGGTTTAAGAATCCTTAATCTTCTTGGGCTTTACGTCCATTCCTATAGGACAGCAACTCGTGGTAACATTGCACCAAGTTAATTTAGTATACATGATGAGTTATATTTTTATGATGATACCTGTTGAGTAACCAGCAATAATGGAAATGACTCACATAGACAAGGGGTAGACACTGAGGGAAATGGTGTGTGCAAAAAGCGAATCTTTAGAGTTTGTAGTGTAAGTGACAACAGACTTCACACAGCTGCATTAATCAAGCTATAGGTATCATGCTTTGAAACTCCTAACTACTGGGGTATGTGTAATGATACATTGATCACTTTTCCTCTTATTTAATTTTGTTCACTTTTTCACTGTTTTATGCTATTACTTTTTTTTCTTTCTCCCAGAGCTGATCCATTTTAGTCTTTGACCTTTTCTTCCTGGATTTTTTTGTATATATATCTAGAGCATTATATTTCTCATTTGTGGAAGCTGATCTCACAAACCTCCTCACACAGATTAAAGAGATGATTGCTTTTTGTTTCTCACTGCTCATCCTTTGTAATTTTGATTGTGTCAACAGGGTAGAGGCAGATGAGTATCTTCCCTAGTTTGTCTCAGCTCTGAGTTTCTTCCTTGTGCCTGTCATACCAACAACTACTTTAAGGAAATAGTTTTGAATTCTTCTGATTAATTATATATATATATATATATATATATATATATATATATATATAGGGCAAAGCAGCACTTTCAGCACGCTCCCACCTAAAATGGTTAAGCCAAGTGGTGCAGTATGTGGGAGTGATTTGCAATAAAATTGAGTTTGATGTAAGTAGAACAGTGACTATAGCAGTAAACAGAAAGAATTTTATCCTCAGAATTTATTTAAAGTAAAGCAATTTACACAAATTACTACATTACAAGAGAAAGGAATGACAAATACTAAAAAAGAAAGAAATAAACAAATTATTAACAGATTTTATTGGGATTGTGATACAGATATTTTGACTTTGCTCAAGACTGGCTCATAAACTAAACAATAAGATCCCTAACAATTGTCTGTAACGTCACTTTAAATATTCAGTCATTCATTCATTCATTTTCTATATAGCTTCATTCACCTCAGGGTCACAAAAAAGCTGATGCCTTTCCCAGCAATCTGCAGGCGATAGACAGGGTTGGAGAGGCAGCCACTCCATTGCTGGATCACTTTGAATAATAAAACAGGATAAATTCAAAATGTCAAAATATTTAAGTTATAAAAATGTACATTTGATATGCAGACTCATTCTTTTACACACAACACTGGGACATTTCTGATTAATATCCATTCCATCAGTTGTGCTAGTTAAAAACAATTGCTTTCCCTCGTGAAAATGTATATGAGAGAGGACAGAGTGCAACTGTGGAGTGTCAGGATTTAAGCAAAAAATGGGAAATGAAGGATTGCTGCAAAAGCAATTTGTGACTCAACCCTGTACAAATAAATGTACTTTTCCTGCTCCTGGTATCCTCTTTCCTACCCAGAAGTTTATCATTGCATTGATCCTGATTTCAGGTCTCTTTGCCCAGTCTGTCTATTTCTCCCCTTGCCTCAGTAAATTTACTGTCCCCTTGCTCGCTCAGTGTCTGATGACTTGGTAAGTGGTCCTGAAATAATATAGGCACCACAGCTTTCAACCCCCTTGCTCCTCTCACTCTCCTGCTGGTTTTTCCTGCTGGTTTGGATGGTTAAATGGTTTGAAAGATTGCTGGCAGGGGCACTTAAGCATGCTGACAATAGGAGCCAGAAACTGAGAGCGTGTATGATACAGGAGGACACCTTAGTTCTGCCTGTGTTGCAGTGGTGCAGCCATTTGATAAAGCAGCTTAGATATGGGTTTAAACTCCAGACCTGATCAAATCCAGGAGAAATTGCCCAGCAACTCTTGCTGACAGAGGACAAAGCGACCTCCATAAAGCAGCAGATGTATGAAACCAGTTTATCCACTGTAGGAAAAAGGGGAAGGGGGGTAGAAAGTGTATCCAGCTGTGGTTTTGCACAAATAACAGAATGGGTTATATCTCATGAAATATGTACAAAGGATTATGTGAGAATTTTAATCATGAGCTCCCATTTATCCATAAGTATTATTAGAAACACAGAAACTCTATAAGATAATAATATATAGATGGTTGAATGTAATCAAATTCACATCCTGGCCAAGAGGCAAAACATTTAACAGTAATTTAGTTTTCTTCATAATAACATGGTGCATTTTGAAGAAAACTTTTCTTGTTAAATAAATAAATTTTTCTATGGTCCAAACCCTTTAAAAGGCTCACTATATGGCCTTGGCTATCAATGCAGATTTTACTCTTCCCACTGCAACTCTTTGCAAGTGTGTTGAAAATAACTAGTTGGGAATGATGGTTCACCCAGTGCAGAGTGAGGGTTTAGAGATCACTGGTGTCCAGCTTATGATGTTTGTCTTTTATTGACTCTAAATTCTCCAGATTCTTTGGAATCCTTTAATCACAGAGTCGGAGCGAGAGAGAGAAATACAATATTCTTTGGCCGAGATTACTTTTGAACTGTCCATGATTTTCTGCAAATTTTTGTTGAGAAACTTTTTTGTGATTGGCTGCATATGAATCAAATTAAATAAATAAATACTAGGCCCAATTTTTTTCTCTTTTTTCTTATTTTTCTTGACAAATATTCTCCATAGTATCCCAAGTCTAGTTCTCAAAGGCTATCATCCTGCAACGTTTACATGCAACCCTTCCATCACACCTGAATCCAATGACTTAATTTCCTCATTCAGTTCTGCAGAGGCCTGATGACGAGCCGTTTGAGTATGCCGGAAAAGGGATGTGTCCAAAAGATGATAGAGCTTGGGGACCAGATTTGGGCACCCCCGTAATCTATCGCAATTGATTGGCAACCTGCCTTGTACTTGACATAAGTTGGGATAGTCTCTGACAGACCTAAGGCTGCACCTTGGAATATGCAGGTTTAGACAATGGATCCAATATATTTACTTTTTAAAATAAAGGGTAGCTGGAGACCACCCTGGCAGTCTGGCCACCAGGCCATTGCAGAGTCACATCCATGGAAAATTTGAAATCAGAAACTAGCTATTTGATCTTGTTGTGGGAAGAAGTTGGAAAGAACTCAGGCATAGACAGGGTTTTCCTAAAAAGACCCAGCCAAAGATTGAGGCAACTATGGCAACAACAATGGCAACCTGCAGACTTTTACTGCAATCTTTCATAAGTCAACCAATATCCAAAAGTGCGTCTACAACTTGTATAACCTTTACTTACACTATGAATTGATTCCTTTCATTTCAAGAGGAGTAAAATCATTCTTGGTTAGAAGACTTATCTCAATTAAAATGAAACATCTAAAGATTCAATCTTTCTTTTCTTAACACACAGGCAAATATAATCATACATACACATAGGAGTGGACCAGTGTGTAAGAATTTAAGAATCTGGTGGCAAAAATAGGCAAAGAAATTACCTCAAAAGTCAAGCATAGTTGTAAATAAATCAGAGAGTAGAATACAAAATATAATAGGGTAGCTTGTTCAGACCAGATTTCGGACTAAACATGGAGAAGCAGCATGAAGAGATTAAACTTTCACCAAACGTAGACACTATTAAATCCAGGTTAAAAACTTTTTTATGCACCTATGAATGAAATCTGCACAGTAATTTTATTTGATCTGCTTTAAATTACTTTAATTTAATTTATTATACTATTGTGACTTTGGATATTTTTATTCTTCACATCTGTAATATTTTCTTTTTACTGTTTTTATGTAAGGCACTTTGAGTTGTCCTGTACATGAAAGGTGCTATATAAACAAACTTGGCTTGGCTTACCTTGCTTAGATAGTGGTCATCATTAGCTGACCAACAGTTGCTCAAAGCACTGCATACCAGATCAAAATTGTGTTCAAGTGAACTGTCTTCTTCTATGTATTACTTATCCAAAAAGGTGCCTCGCAGTTCAAACGAAGCTTGTTTTGCAGTTTTAGAGATCAACTTTCTCACAGACAGATATTTGTCCATTCAGAGACACATTAGTATAAATCCCTATTAGCTGCAGCAAAATTTCCAGCAACACACACGGTTGCTGCCATAAATACAATAAAAAGAAATAAATGTTTTATTCTTAAGGAATAAAAAACACAACAGTTAATAAAGTAACTAAAATTTGAATGGACTAGTTACAAAAAGAGGCACACATTTTAATGAGTCAATATTGACCTATGATTTTGTTACATGCTACACCAAATACACCAACAGTTATGTTTTCATCCAAACAAGTTTCAGATGTTTACAGTTTCCTTTTTGCTCAAATTTGAACTTTTCTCACTGTTTTATAGGCTCTATAAAGTGTGTTTACACATGTTTCACAACCTTTACCGCACTATATGTCTATTTTTCTGTATTTACAGAAAACTGACAAGACACTGTAGGAGACACCACAGCTTAGGGAGAAACCTCCAATTGAACTTCTTATGAACAAATGGGAAAATAACCCCTGAACTTGCTGAAGCTCAACTGTCCAGAAGTTTAAATAGATGTGTATTTTTTTTGCTTTGTTTTATATAATAAATATTTCTCTGATTTTCCTTATCATTTATTCAAACAGTAAAAGAAATGGAAACACAGGCTCCCAGGGACAGGGCCTGTGTTGTAAATGCACCTGAGCTGTGGCAGCTTACCCTTTGTCATTCACCAGTCTCCCTCCCTTTTTGAAACTCATTTATACTCATTCACTTTTAACCCTTTCGAGAATGAATCTTTTTTTTATTTTCTTCAATTTTATTGCATTGATGCTTAATTTAATGTTCTTATTTTATTACATCTTATTTATTTTGTGTTTTTATGTTTCTGTAGATAATTTATATATTGTACAGTACTTTATGTAGCCATAACTGATATAAAAAGAGCTTTATAAATTAACTCATTTGATTTTGATTTGATTTAACACCACTTACCATACTTATTGACATTCTACCAAAAAATGCCTTGTTCTATAGAATGAAAACATTTCAGAGTCTAAATGTTTTCTCCGTAACTTTATGCTGCACTATAAGATGTCCATGGAGTTCACTGTATTGTGAATAATTAATGATATACATGTCTAATAAACAGACTCATCTTATCATCCCTTTTTCATGTGAGGCATAGAAACATGATTCCTCACTGACTTGTTAGGCAATAAGAAACTCATGTGATCCTACTATTTTCTATTACTCTGCAGCTGCTTTTATTTTCAGTTCATTTTTAGGATGTCCACAAAATAGGAACATATTCAACTTCTACCTGTATAAAACTGGGGACTGTTTCTGCTTTGCGCTGCGAACTCTTGACACATTACTGTGGAAGAAATCTGATTGGCTCTTTGCAGTTGAGTGCAATAAAAAGGGATGTGACAAAGATAGCGGAAGCAAGTTCGGAACAAGTTTAACAATTGATATATGTGAGTGACTTACACACAGAGATTTTTCCCTTCATGCTTATAACTAAAGCACAATAGCAAACAGATTGGAACATATGGAGACAAACCTCAGAGAAACACTGCAGGCTTACTGTGATGCATTTGATATTTCTGAAGAGCTTGGATTTGTTCTTGAAGAGCCACTGGTAAGTTATACTGTCGTTCTTTTTTTCATAGCAAAGACATTCTCCAGATGTTTTAGGAATAACAACATTGTCCAAAGAGCACAGGCTGAGACATTTTAGTTTACCTTTGAGCAATATATTCTCATCTACTTCTTTCCTCTAAATGTTTTGTCAGCAACAAAAGTGATCCCTGTGGGCTAAAACAGATAACTATGGTTGTTTTTGTGTCATGTTATGGAGGGTTATTGATCCAGTTGAAACCTGTCTCTTAGCCTCTATTGAGTATTTCATTTGACTGGACCGGCCCGCTTTCCAACAATGTTCTGTAAATTGAAAATGCCAAGCTAAGATAATGTTGATTGTGCCTATAACTTAAGAGTCATTTGATAGAAAAAAAACCCATCAATTTAAAACTTTTCTAACAAAGAAATGAGCTACAGAACAGCCAAAATTCACCAAAGTTTTCCCCCTCTAGATATCTCTGGCTGAGTTTTTTTTTACCCCCATTTTTTTTATGCTCCCTTTAATAAATTGCTTTTGTCTCTGATTGAAAGCAGGAATCATTCTCTGACATGCAGGTCATGCACCATGGAAAACAAAAGCTAATGATATCATTGATTACAATCTATGTGAACATTCCAAACTCACCTATCAATTCATACACACAAACACACACACACACTCACACATACATTTATAAACCAAATAAAAATCACTGACCAAATTCTTTTACCCTGATGTTCTTCTAGACTCACCTTCCAGACTATTATCGGGTGTGGTTGGATCTGGCAAATAATCTCACACATTTGATTGAGTCATGTAAACTACGGGATCTGGTACACAAGGTAAGAGTCTGCAGGGTCTTCATGTAAATGTGTGACTTACGACTTTGTTTACAAATATTTTTATGTTTTTAATTTTTTTTTTATTGTTCTTAAAAATTGTAAATATAAAAATGTTATCTTGATTCAGATGCCAGTTTTGAGTCCCCATTTTTTGAGCGGTCATCGTGAGCTCAGGCTGGCTCACCTGGCCCTGGGATTCATCAGCATGGGATATGTGTGGCAAGAAGGGCAGCATGCACCTGCTAAGGTAAAACACCACTTCAACTGATGAAATCCAGTAAAAATGATGCATTCGTTCTTCAGTGCCTTGTTAATGTGACATATATGCGCCATTGAAAGAGATTGGTTCTTTACAAATAAAATGTAAGTTTACAAAAATGTATTTTGTAATAAAACTCAAAGTCTCGTTACTAAGTAGCAAAATCAGTATAGATTTGGATAATAGAAGATGTTTGAGGAATAAGTTGGGATATCTTTTCATCCTGACCAAGATTTATTTTTTATATTTAGTTTGTTAAAAGAATTGTTGTTTCGTTTTTTTTTTTGTGGGAATTTATTTTCTTCTTTAAGTTTAGTTTTGCTCTTTTCTATTTTATTTAAGGAAACATAACTGCTGAATCTATTTGCTCAAGATGAAGAAAAGCTTTTTTTTCTTCAGTTTGATAGAAACTTTTAATAGTATTGCTGATTACACTGCACTATATAATGAGACTGAATAAGACAATCTGCTGTTTTTGGTCCAGAGTCACAGATTATATGAGGTTTGGAGAATTATAAAATGTACACATTTGTTGTGAGAAATTAATGTGCATCCTTACAATCTTAGCTTAGATCATTAACGTGTTAATGTTTGCTAATATGCACAAAACTATGGCATGCAATGCAAAACATTGGGATAACATTTTCCTGACATAGTAGTTTCTTAATAGAAGATATGAAACAGGGACATGTCATGGTACCCTCATATCCTTGTTGAAATGCTCTGTAGTGTAATTTGTGATATATCACTAAAATGAAATATTTTGACACTATTCCAGTTTGGGCGACAGTAATGGACTAACAACAAATAGACTGTGGTTAAGAAACTTATAGATTTGTTGTAAAGATTGTTGTGAGTTATCACTAACAGACTCTTTTATGGTATGGTTGTTTGACAGATTCTCCCAAAATCGCTGGCCTGGCCATATTGGCAAATATCACGGAGGCTTGGCCTTCCACCCATCTTGACTTATGCAGACTCTGTTTTAGCCAACTGGAAGTTAAAAGATCCCACAGGGTGAGTAAAGTCTTTTCTTCCTTTACATAAC
>JBAMIG010000017.1:15742647-15759376 GCA_037177335.1 Kiunga ballochi | reverse complement strand
ATATGTCATATGTCATATGTCATACTAAAGGGTTTACTTGACCTCATTATACTACACAAACTAAAAAGGCACTTTTTTGTTTATTACAGATACCTTGAAAAAAAAAATTGTAATATGTTTTTCTGTCATATCAGAAATTTGATAAACTTGTAATTAAATCAAAGTGATCACATTTACTTCAGGTCATTTTATTTAAAATAATTACAGCTATAAATATTATGATAATGCTCTTTGTAGCTGTGTTTTCACATCGTGCTTTCATTTCTATCTGTTAATGGTCATATTTCCATTCAAAGTTGTATTCAGCTGATTAATTCAGTAGGCACCATGTTTTTAAATTATTGATGTGAAACAAATATGCAGACAGATGTTCTCAACTCAAATGTTGGCACAGTCACAAAAAAAATCTGCAAAAAGCCTCTGCAACTGAAACTATCCACACAGAGAAAGTTTGGCCATCAGAGTGGAAAACCCCCGGCATGCCCAAACATTTTAACACAAAGTTTTTACTCCCCAGTTGATAAACAGAAGTGATCACAGTATACTCAAGTTTCCAACGAAATGTCCATTCATCCTGACAAACTATAAAAGTCTCACACATGGATGAAGTTGCTACAGTACAAAAGTAGTTTGAAAAAAAGGTCTTGTGAAACACTAACACACCTTTGAAAACAAGACTGAAAATGTGTTTTGAAGAAAAAAAGCATGTCTTGTCTTGCTATATAATTAACCATTAAGAGGGAATTTAACACCTCAAATAAATCTACTTTAACAAAAATTCTAACATTAATAGAAAAACAAACAAAAAACTAAGATAGCTGAAATCTACTCAAAATCTATATCCTATTAGTGCAGCTAGATTTCTATAAATAATGTATCCTCCACAGTGGTGTGTCTCAGGTGCAGAGTGGAATAAAAACATCAAATGTTCAACAACCTAGTGAAGGAAAAAAAAAGACTTTATTGTACAAAATACTTTCAGCCCTTTCATGGATATCCGTCATGAATACAAAGACAGATCATATTCATGGTGTCCTGCAGACTAATTCACATATATCAAAAACAATGCCAATAGCTGGAAAACCGGAAAATGACCAGGCTTTGCCGAGGTTTGAACCTATAACCTCTGATTAGCGTTTTATATTTCAGTGAGGATTGTTCATTATTAAAATCTGTTTCTGTCAGATGAATTATGGTGTACACTGATGCACTCATGTCTAACTAATATGAATAACAGAACTTTGTAATCTCCTGATAACATACCCAAATTGTTAACATTTGACTCATGTAGTCAGTTTGGAAATTTATGCTGTTGTCCATATGGAGTAATTTACACTTTAGTAATGGGAGTAAACACACAAAATGCAGCTGGATTGATTGATTTGTCTATTGCTTGGAAAAACAGGAAAGATTATTTGGGACTGCGCTTTAAAAGCAAGCCTTTCTGTTCTCCAATTACACAGGTCGAATAACAATTGAACACAATAGCCCAACACAATATTGTGGAGGCTCCACAGCAGCCAGAGATTGTGGAGATGAAAGGCAAAGTGTTATGAAGCTGCACTAATTGGGTTTTGAAAACTGAATTACATAGAGGTATGCTAAGGTACCTTGTTCTGCAATAGATGTGAAAATTACTTAAATAAAACTGACTATATGTTGCTATGAATTTCAGAGATGGGATATGTTTATTCTTAGGTTCATGATACTGTCAAACTGACTTGGCTTGAAGGTTTTTTCTGATTTTAGCAGATGTGGTTTTGTACTGACATCATGTCATGTATTTTACATGCCAAAGTAGGACCTACATACTCATCTGAACAGCCTTTTTTATGTGCTATTCAGACGGACCTTGCTTTCTTTTCAGTCAAGGGTAAAAAATCATGTTTTTTTCATGCTTATGGCTTGAAGGAATGACTAATAAAAACCTTTGAACCTTTTTGTCAAAGTTTTGGATCCTTTTGTTGAACTTCTGACGAACCATGGCAATTCAAACATAATCATGAGACAATGCATCACATGAAACATGCTGACCAAACCGATCCACTCACATTACAGGATTTAGTTTGACCTTATTTACCTTTTTGTTTACTTTTCTATTGCATATGTACCTATTGATTACCATTAGCAATAGACACTTCATTGCCTTATTGTATAATGAAATATGTGTTTCTTGCTCTGCATGTCCATTATTGAAGTCAGCAGCAAATTTAAATACACTGCAGTTGTCCTACATTAAATAAACATTCACCGCTCTGAGAGTAGACCAGGATTGCAGACATTTTGTATTGGGAACTGTTTTACTTGCACACTTCTGTTGGTAACACTGGCAGCACATTAATCCCTCCAGGTAAAAAAAAAAGTGATGGACAGCTCTTTTCATTTGTGTTAATAAATGCAACTATTAAGGATTAGAAGTAAACAATGTTGAAAATCTAAGCTTTTTGCATTAAACGCATATCAACCAGACACTAAAAATACGATGTGCTGATACTTCTCCCCTAAAATAATCAGCTTTGAATTGGAAAATACAATTACTGTGTATTTCAGTCAAAGCTAAACACGGTTTTACTGAAGGATTGAGTACCTATCTAAAACCTTTGTTTTACATTTTGAGATGATAAATGTTCTTTATGACATGATGATTTCTAATGTTGATGGGTTACATTTGGGTTGTAGTAGCATTATGGGGGTTAATTGTTGTAAGAAAGCTGGTAAGATGTTCTCTGCTGTAACAGAAAATGGTTTGTTAAAAGGCTTGTGCAGAACTTCACAGCAAGCTGTTGGAGAACCATTTGATTTGAATCAGGCATAATGCATTTGAGAATAAATGAAAACCAGCAGGACACTGACCCAGGAGGTCTGGGACTGCAGATTCCTTGTTCTAGGCCAACAACCCAAGTTAATGTCACACATTGCTGCATTCGTACCTAGAACTTTCCTATTATGTAATATTTACTTTTGTTGTTTCTTATTTTCATGTGGAGCAGTTAAAATAACTTTTGAAACCAATCTGTGCTCGTGTGTCTTGGCCAGGTTGCATTATTACATTTGTCCACACAAATACATCGATACAACAGCCAAAGATGTAAAAAAAAAAGGCTGTAGTTTTTGTAAAATTAATGCTACCCATAGTTTCCATCAAATAACATGTGCATATGATTCATATATGGGGTATGTTTGCTTGCAAGTACAGAAAGTTTGAAGTATATAATTGACTTACCCCTCCCTCTGTGCTTCACCCTTTTCCAGCTCCTGAATAACTCCAAGAAGGACCTTGATGGTTTCTTGGCTTGAGTTGATGAGACTCTCCATGGCCTGTAGCTGTGCTTTGATATCCTTGTCTCCAGATAAGGGTATTATCTGCTGGCTGCTTCCTATGCCTAGAGTTGCTGTGCCTCCTGGTGGAAATCCCTTATCCCCCTCAACTGTTTGCTGCAGTTTAGAGGAGGCTGACACGTGCCTTGTCCGACACTGCCCTTGTGACTGCACAGAACATGTAGAGCTATGAGGAAAAGGCTGGGGCTGCTGTTCACCTAACTGCAGACCCTTTTTCCGTTTACAGCTCACAGAAGGGCTTCCTATTGACTCCACCTGTGTCAAAGAGTTCCATGCAACAGGGCCCATGCCTTTTGGCTTGTCCTGTGAAAACTCTGAGTCAGCCAGCTGGCGCTTTGAGGAGGCTCCAACATCCATGTCTTCTTTGGATAATCCTTTGTGTTTGGGCCGTTTCCCACAAACCTGGTATTCTGGTTCACTTTTAGAAGGAGGACTACTCAGCTGTCCCTCTTCTGAGAAATGTGATGAGTCTGGACATGAGGGTCCATCTAAACAGTTGACACTGGAAAGCAAATCCTCTATGTCGCTGCTGTCATCTGTGTGGTGAAGCAGAGCTTTTGTTTGCCCCACAATCTTTCCCTTATATACAGAGGATTCTCCAACATGTTGCTCGTCCTCCTTTCCTGTCTTTATATCACTCAAAAACCCATTGTTTTGTCCTCTGTAATCTTCCACCAAAGCAGCGTGTTTAAAGGTATGTCCTTTTTTCCTTTCAAATGGAAAAGTCTTATATCGCTTAGTGAGGTCTGGGGAGGTCTGAACACCGGTGCTCTTAGTCACATTTGGGATAGAGCGCCGTGCAGGCATGGTCAAATACTTTCGGTGTGTTACTTTGCAGGATATGGATCTTGAGTGTCTTCCCCGATGTTCCCTCTGAGCCTCGCAGATATCCTTAAAACGTACTTGCAAGGCCTTGTTTCTCTTCTTCACCAGCAGCTTGTCTGACTCGGACCTGGACTTTGCAGTGTGTGATGGGCCTTTCTCCGAGTCTGATTCATCTGAATTTGAGAGAACAACACATTTGACGTCCTCTTTGCTCACCATAGCTCCTAAAAGATACAGATAAGAGGAAGAATAAAAAGTCATATGGAGAAAAGTGAGAGCTTTTGTGTCTTTACTGTCTGATTTGATTTGGTTTTGACCCGATTCTTTTCTGCTTTAAGAAAACTGCTAAAATTAGTTTGATGGCCAAAAGCATAGAAGCACATAACATATAGAAATAAATAGGATACTACCATATCAACACTTCTATTATGTAGATACATACATAAAGATAAAATAAATATTTTTCATTCAATTATTCTGTAGGTTATTTTTCTATGTTCGCTATTTAATTTTGAAACGTTTCTGTCTACATAAAAACACCTCAGTGAATTCTCTGTGGCAACATAAGTTTTCCTTTCTTGTCAGAAAATTAATATTTAGATTTAAACTTTCTAGGTATGCTACCAAACAACCTGTCACAGTTGTGATGTGGAAGGAAGCAGTCACACATTTTCATCCAAAACTGAGAATTTTGACTATATTAAATTAAGCTGGCATGAAATCTTTCATTTTCACCTGCATTCAGTTGTACACAATGTATTAAAGAACCTGCCTTTTGTTCAGTTTGTGCTTCAGCCACAAAGCTCATCTCTATGAGTACTTGCAGCTGCTTTGCACAGGCATCTCACAAGCCAACTCTCCTGCCAGCTGTGAAGATTTGCTCCGGGAGACCCTTTGTGCAATAATAATTGCATTCTCACTGTCACCCTTGCTGCTTCTGTCATTATTTAGATACTGTTTATTTACACTACCTTTTATTCATTGCCAGCCTCCAACATAAAAGTACAAACACATTCACTTAATTGTATTCAATATATAAGGCTTTAAAGGAGATATATCATGCTTATGAATCCTTCTTTTTTAACACGTAAATCATTAATTTATTGTCCGTATAAAGTATAACTGCAATGCTTTGATCTGAATTCCGGGTTATTCTCGCTTTACACACACCTTATAACCCTGTTCTGAGGTGCGTCTTCAGAGCAACTCGTTTTGGTGTGGTCTCTTTAAATGTGAATGAGGCCAGTCATGCCCCGCCCCCCTCCAAGTCACAGAAAGTTCAACTCTACCCCATTCCGCCATGTTTGTAGCTTGATAGCAGTGTTTTGCTAATCTTGCAGCAGAGAAACATTTAATTGGTAAGTGTACTATAAATGTCAATGTATCAGATTCACAAATTTGATTACCTGGAAGTCCACAGCCGTTTTTGGCTGACTCACAGCAAATATTGTGATGTAATAGATAAAAAAAAAAACTAATAGAGAATAGAAAAAATTAAAAAGACTGCAAAATATGACTACAAAGAATAAAAAGATATGTGCTCAGCTTCAGAAGGGAATACATTGACATTTTCTGGATCACTAAACACTTTAAAGTGTACAAAAACATGTATTTGAGGGGTAAAATAAAATAGATTTAGCAAGATAGGTTCCCTGGGACCCTTTAAAAAAAAACAAAAAAAAAAACACTAGCCACTTTGGTTGGTAGAGTCCAAAGTGGTCCAACTCCAATTTCCATTAGCCACTTTTTTCAGCAAAATCTCATCTAAATTATAATTGCAATTGAATATATATATAATCATGTTTCTTTCTGTGTTTCATGAAATCTTCCATAAAAAATGCTTGACAAGACTACCATTCTTTCACTATTCTGTTTTCTAACAATGAAAAAAGTAGCTAATTATCAGCCGAGTTATTGTCACCTTTCAACTACCACCATCCTTCCTTTCAAACTTCCTATTTCCTTTAAAGTTCATTTAAAAGTCAGTTAATTTAATAATTAACAAAATAATTTTGTTTAGGCAGTTGCTTCTGAAATCCCCACACACTACAGTAAGCCTTCAGCACAAATATATCATATGTAAAGGAGTAGTGTTCATGGGGACTTTAGTCATTAGCCAAATAAATCACAATGATGGGAGTTGTAGCTGTTTTCAAAGGTTTTGGTCCCTGAGAAGAGTTGGCTCTTCCAGCTTCACAATGGCTCTGTTTTTTACTTAATTGAGGATTTAAATTATTTTTTGTCTCCATAAGCACATTTTAATTCTAGCTTTTTTGTAAGTCTGCCTTAAAACCGAATTTTTAACATATTTCTATGCATTTTTTGTTACAAAGAAAAGGTTATCATTGTTTATAATTTTAATTAACGCTTTGAATGAACATCTGAACACAGCAATAAATCAAATGATTTGTGAGCCTGTTTAAGAGCTATTAATTTGAGTCAGGCGTGTTAAATTATAAAAAAAACTCTAAAGCATGCATGGTGGCGATCCCTGAAAGCCAAGACTAAGAATTATTACTATGTAAAATGTTTTTTATCACATTGTGAGCAATGTACACACAGGGGATATAGTGCACTGATCAATGATTACAATTATATCGACTACATCTTTTTTTACTTCAGGTGAAATCCATCTGATACGGCTGACATGTTTACATGGACACTGGGTAAGATTTTTAGATTTAAACAGCTTTAACCGCCTCGTGAACTAAAGAAGGAAGACAACAGCAACAACAAAAAATGGTTTAATATTTCCTTTAAAAACTTGCTGTTTTGAGCCCATTTCACCTTCAAAATGCTCAAGAATTGTATCTATTGCACCATGTCTTGACCTCTTGCCATCCATTGTCGCTCTATGTAAACTTTTCTACATTTGACACTAATTTCTGCCAACTTTAACCTCTCTAATGTAAAAGCTTACATTATGTTTAGTGATTAAACTATGACATTCACTTGAGATACTTTTGTCACAATGAAAGCAGCATTAAAACGACATATTAGGTCAAACCAATAGCTTATATAACCACATGTCTTGTTGTCCATATCAAATTCACATAAAACTTATTATAATACAAATGTGTTAAAATTCCATGCAAGTATGAAAGGTGTTCTAATAACAAGTGATTAAAGGTGTACTTGATGCTTAGTCCTCCCAAATAAAGGTGCTTATCATATAATATATTCCTCTTATGGTCTGAGGTTCTCAGTAATATTGACCCCACAATACTTCAGTGTGTTCAGTGTTCAGTATGTAATAACTGAAGTTATGCTCCCTCATCTGTATCCACCTGTAAGCTCTGATATGTCCTAGAGGGAGATAGATTTATTACCATCACTCCCTGATCTCGGTTGTGCTGAGTGCAGGTCAAAACCAGATGCTAAATATGAACTGTGCAGGTTCTATGATCAAATTGTAAATTTTTTCCTGAAAACACTGTCCATAATATTGAAAAAGAAACAATAAAAGAGCATAAGGAAACAATACAATCAAATTAATTACTGTATAAGTGATTATAATGGAAAGAAATGGCTTGAAATGACAAATGATAAAGAGCAAGAGAACCTAATGATCCTCCGAAATCCATATGTCCAACCCTTGCTTCAATGCTACAGCCAAACAAAAGAAACTAAAACAAGTGGTTTTAATTATTGTTAAGATCTCAGTAAAAATACAATTGTAGTATTAACGTATTAGATTACAATTTTTTTTCCAAATAAATATACCTTTAATTGTACAAGTTATCAACAATGCACATAAAATGCTAGTAAGCAAGGGTGGTGTAATATCTTTTCTTACTGTACAACTTCCTGTTTCTTTCATTGTAGCTCCATAATAAGCCACACAATGCAAACACAATGCTTTATCTATAATCAAGAACTCATTTTTCCACCATTATTTAATAATTTCCAGATATCACAATTTTTAAGCCTTTCATTTAATAATTTCCTGAAAAATAACAATTTATCTTTGAATTGGCACATCACTAACATGCATGAGAATACAAATAACCTAAAACAGACTTGGAAAAAAACAAGCAGATTTTTTTTTTGTTTTTAGTTGTGACATAAGGACTTAAAATTAATCCAAAAATGATCAGAAGGTTAAAAAAAGAAGGAAAATAGCAGTTTTTCTCATTTATGAAAAAACACATTTCATAGCTAGCGCAATGAAACATATCAAGCAACACAAGGAAATGAAATGATGTTTGATACGGTTGAAAGGAAACGTCAGAGAGAGCCGGTTAATCATTTTCATATGACAAGACACCACACAATAAATAAACTCCAATGAATCATTTATTACTGTACAAAAACAAGCTATTCATGGTGTTGCAGCTCCTCTAAAAGTAATTATGTTTTATCATCCAGAGATGCTGTAAATCCATCAATGTGATTGTTCTGGAGGGAAGTGTACACTGAAGAGATGCTTGCTTACTGTCAGTTTCCCTGCCTCTTTCTGGTTTGAAAAAAGAGCAGCGTAGATGTTTTAAAATGATACTAGTTTTGGAAGTACAGCTGATCTTTGTGTACAGTGTGTGGGAAAGTTACCCTGACATAATACCTTAACATGTAGTGATGTCAAATTAAATGTCTTATGGATGTGAAAACGTAAACTTTCTAATATAGTCAAAATCTGTTTTTCATTTGACTTTGTGTGCAATTTAAGTCTGTATCTGAGTGTCTCTTCTTTTTTCTCTGAGTGCGAGAAGAAAAGATAGTCGAGGTGTATAAGTCTTAGTGTGTGTGGGGTTTTTCAAAGCGATGCTTTTGCTGGTATCTTAAAGAGCGTCTGAACACACAAACACAGAGACACACAAAAGCACATAGGACTGATAACAGAAAGCAGCAGGTTGTTTTTTTCAGGACTTCTGCCATGTGTTTCACCTTGCAGTCTCTTCATGGTTACCCAACCCTCAGCTCTTGCTGCAGAAAAAATGGAGTGTATTTAAAGATAACTGTCCGTGTTGGAAAACATGCACGCCATCAGCAGCTTGTGTCACTTCATTCACTGTTCATGCTTTGAAAGCCAGATGGGAAAGAAAGGGAAAAAAAACACTCAAACTAGCTCAGTCTCATTATGCAAGAACAATATGTTTTGCTGCGTCATGAATTTAACACACTGTTCTGGAATATTGAGTATATTAATTTTTTTTGGGGGGTGCTGCTTTTTGTACCGTAACATTGCTTAGTTTGCGCTTTATTCTATTAACTTTTTTGTTGATGCCGTTTCATGGATGAAGAAATGTATTTGAAGCAGATTCACATGAGATCACAGTATTTTACACTCAGAAATACCAATCTCACAAAATAATCACATCTGCAGAAAGGCTATTTCCTATGTGGAGATGTAAAGCACCTAAATGGTCATCAAAAGATAAATCTGATATGCAGAGGCTGTGAGATCATGCTGAAAACTGCTGTGACACATTTATAGTTTCAGGGAGTTAAAGAGAACCTCCTTTTTCTCAGCATCATCTTTCTCCTCCTACAAGCCCTCCTCCTCACAGCAAGCTATCGCTGCTAATGACCTGAGGTCCTTTCCTGATTTGGCCTCAGCTATCCAAAGGATTATGAATAATGCATTGACTCTAAAATTGCAAAAGTAATCCTCTTAAATCTCCTTATGTACCCCGGCAGTCTACGTTGTCTGTTCCAGTTGCCCTTCAGTTCCTCAAATGAAATGCTGCATGTGTAAAAACAAAACAAAAAAATAAAAAAAGGGAAAAAAAAAAGTCACATCTTTAGTCACAGCACTGTGATTGATTATCATGACCACAATGTTGTAAAAACATGGCTGTTAGATGATCAGTTTCATTTTTCATGCAACAGTGAATCTGCAACGCTGCTGACTCATGATTTATTCCCCGTAGCCTAACAAAGCAAAAATGACTGCTTTACTCGGATTGACTGGGATCCCTGACAACTCCGGATCAACACAATCATTACTGCCATGAATCCCTGGGAAATTTACATATGATAAAAATCCTTACTCTCCTCTCATTAATGGTTAAGTAACTGTCATGGCCTGACATGCCTCAAACATCAACACATACTTTACACTTTGTGAGCATTAAATGTTCATCAATGTTTCAGTTTATTCTTATTGATAAGTGGAAGAGTATTTGTGCATTGCAGGTTAAAGATCTATTACAATAGAAATGGTCTCTGTGCTTATACACCTTCTACAGTGCAACACACTCACTTTGGATGAGGAATTTTGACTCACTATTTGCATTAATTACCAAGCGTGACATTGCAACAACTTTGCCTCCATAAGCAGAATTTAAAGGACAAGATGTAACATCACATATGTCTTTGTCCTGTCCATGAAACAGCGTATGTGGTCCTTTGCATTCCTACAGCATGTGTAGAGAACGGGTTTTGTTCCTATATACTTCACATTGCAGTAATATTTCTCTCAACACAAATTAACATGTGTGTTGAAAGCAGTTCCATATAGTTTTAAGGGTTCTGCTATCACAATGAGCTGAACGCCATTCCTATTTTAGCTGTCTCTCAGAGCTATCTGTATCCTGCCTTTAGGCTACACCTCTGAAAGTTTGCTTTATGACTTTATTGGCTTTAAACATTTATCACTGAGCAACACCTTCTGTTACAGAGGAGTAGCGGTAAGGTTTAAAAATCTTCCATCTCTATATCTACGGTGAGAGTGCTGGCTGTGAAATGAATCCTTAGGAAGAGAAAGTTTTAAAAGAGTTATATTAATGTGATGTCACTTTTATAATAAATATAAAGTGAATCATATTATTATGCATGTCTTCTTTGAGTATAGTGTAGTAGTTATATATGAGTTGTCTAGTCCAGAATCTTGATCCAACATTTTGAGATGGCTTGTGTTTTTTAGGAAATCATTTTGAAGAAAGTGGGACTACAATATGTGACACAAACCGTGTCCAATGAGTAGCTATGTACCTTTGTAATGCAGGTACAATATACATTTTCTCAGCCTAAATGTGGCTTTTTTTTTTTTTTAATGTCTAAAACCTTACCATATACAATTAATTCCTCACTGGAACCATTAGTGGTTGGTAGCAAAGTAGAAAAGCAAGTGGAGCGAGAAAGTGGAGAAGTGATCGGATTGACCAAAAGCTTATGAAGCAAGGATTTAAACCAGCTATCTGTAGCTTAGGGTCAGCCTTTCAAAACCATCCAAGACCTCAATCTGGCTCACAAGAATGCCTTTTCTGTAATAATTAACTGTGACATCTACTGAAACCATCATATTGCATATGTGAACTTGTGGAAATGTTATCAATCATGAAACCGGAGACATAGCTCTAGAAAAATGAAGATATTTTTCAATGCCTCATAAGGTTCTTTTGATTTTCCTCATGGTAGTGTGGGCCTCTTTTGTTCAATGAAAAAAAAAATACAGTAAATCTTTTGGTCTGACATCAACAACAGTGCATGACTAATGGGCTAATTGATTATTAAGGAGTTGAGCTGTTACATACTAAGCTGAATAAAACTTATGGTATTGAGATCAGAATATAACAGGGGAAATAGAAGACCCACCTATATGAGATATATCCCAGGTATGTTTCCTAAGGTTAAGTAACATCGTGCAGGAGAGAAAGTGTGTGGGAGGAAGCGAAACGAAACCACACACAAGTGCAGTTCCAATCGTGATGCGGTACCCCAAAGCCCTCCTGATCAAACATGTCACTCGTCATTATAAGTCTAAATCCACCTTTCATCAAATTCAGCCTTGGTAAGCACATAGTTCACATTGCTTAATGCGAAAGGTGTTTTCCCATTGATGATCATCATTTCGACACTCTATTACATTCAAATATGCAATAGTCTATTAGTGAGCTCATCAATATTCTTCACTATCCAGCTCAGACAAATTACAGCTACAGCAATCCTGATAATCAGCCTATGCTTCACAAGGTATATACTGCGTGTCTATCAAAAGCAAGCATCATGATCAGTGGATGTTAATCAAAGTCAAATGACATCCCCACTCAATTAAATTTTTCTAGTTGTGAAGAAAATCCTTTTCTTTGCTATCCTGGTTACTCAAACGATTGGATACAGGAATGTTCCCTCTTTAATTTATTCATATCTAATGCATTCAGGGTTCATCCACACACATTCAGATGACTTTAGTACTAATCTGCCGTATCACAATTCACGCTTTTGATAGGTACTTTCCTTCTGTTTACATGTTAGAAAGCAGTGCAAATGCTCACCTCACTTTTAATGCAAAAGCTGTGAATGTGTACACAACTCCAAAAACACATGAGAGGAAGTATAAGTCTTACCTTGAGAAATGAATCAGAGGTGCAAAGGACAAGAAAGCACGGATCCCCTGTAGATCCAGTGTTCATCCATGTATTTAGTGAGTGCCAGGGAACCCTCCAGCCACTGGTGCAGCTTTCCCAAGCTGTGGGAGCACTGAGAGAGAGGCAGCCAGTGCAATGACAGCTGGAGTAGTTATGGCACATCCGGCAAAGATTCAGGTTATCAGGACAGCAGAAGAAAAAAAGCAGACAGAGACTGTCTCAAAACCTCTTGAGGTCCTCACTGACATCCCTCTTCTGCCTTTTACTCCATTCTCTTCCCTTTATCTCCTTCATGCATCTGATTCAAGCATCACTGACACTCATTCGCTCTTGTCCCTGCACTCACCGGGAACAGGCTCTCAAACATGCGGCGGCGATCTCCATCTCGCGGCGCTGCTGCTGTTGCTGCAATCCCTGTGCATTCGTGATTGAGTGTATGTGTGTATGGGTGTGTAGGAAAGGCAAGGGAGAGGGTGGGCTGGTGGGTGGATGGGTGGGTGGAAAGGAAGAGAGGAGAGGAGGAGGAGAAGGAGGGGGAAGAAGGAGGAAGAGAGAGGAGTAGTACAGCAAGCTGCTGAGGAAAGTCCAGAGTTGGTGAGCTGCATCATCGGCAAAGACCCCCTCAACTCGCCCTCCACAGACTGGCTCCCTTGACACTGAGCTGTTATATAATCAAAGGGCTTCCAGAGACGGCCGAAAAGGGGAGCTGTGAAATAATAATGTATTGTTTTTTAATTGGATGTCTCCTGCCCTCCCAGTACTTTCATACATCTGACACATTGTTTATTAGAAGTGGTGAAGGGTGGGGGGGATCGTGCAAAGGAAAAGAAAAGTGGCTCTGCAGCTATACAAAAGGGGAAACGGGGGAGACAAAGTGCCAACAGGGCACCGGTGTTAATGAGAATACGAGACAGGAGACACAATGAGATGGCGAAGGGGAGTAATTGAGACAGTGAAACGGAGAAAAAGGCACAGAGGAAATTTTGCTTCACTGAAATATTGATTTAGCATGTTTCTCATATTTTTTTATATATCGTTACATTTCAAAGAATCTCATTAGTCATACATGTGTTGTGTTTGATTGTTGCATGGAATTGACATAATCATGTGCACCTACTCAATTATATGAGAGGAAGACTGACTAAACATATACATTATAAAGTTAGCTTTTAACACAAAAACCTTGTTTTTTTCTCAGGCAATTAAAGGTGTGGACCATCATCTTAAGCTTCTCGCATGCACATGCAAGTTCTGGAAGTTGTATTTGGAATATTATACAAATGAATGCATGGTCTAATGAGTCATAATTTCTTTCATTCTGTGTGTACAGCTGAGAACGTGGGTGCTATTTACTTGAGAAAGTGATGACATCATGCAGACTATAGTGCAGAAGGGAGATAATCCAAAGAGGTGAGTGATAAATTACCACAAGCAATGGATCCGTGTGGTAAATTAAACTCTTCCTACATCCGTTTGGAGTTGGAGTTGGCCACAGCTAAATCTCAGCTGCAGTCCTGACAAAATTTCCCATAACCTCGTTTTGATATGTTTCTAATAAAGGCTGGCTCTCTTTGACTTTATTAATTCATGTTATAGAATTTGCCTTAACCTTTAAAAGTGAACTAATCCTTTGTAAAGCTGCCATTGAGAATTGGTCTGACTCACTGTGCCTTCAGGTGCACACAACTATTAGATTTAAGTTTTACTAACAATGCACAAATTCTACAAGTTGTAATAGCTTTTTCTATTTCTTTTCATTCTAAGTTTTTGTATGAACATTCAGTACAAGATTTTATGCAGTCAATGATCTGGTTTAAACAGCTGAACAAGACTTTTCTTTAACATTATATTTTGCAATTTTACCCTGTAAGTATTTGGTATTACATCCATTTAGTACATTCAGTTGATGTATGCCAAAGCAGCAAACACATCGGTCATCTTTTGTCTGTTGTCTGGGACACCAAAAAAAGAAGAAAAAAAGGATAGCTTGAAGCTTGGTAAGATGGATTCAAAGGTGTTACTCTCACCACCAAATTCCCGAGATGTCAGCCTGATCGAGCATCTGTGGCCTGTGCCAATCCTTGGTGGCTTCAGCAAGCAGCTAACAGCACTTAAAGATCTGCTGCGAAGATCTTGCGCCAGATGCCTTGGGACACCTTGGGACACCTTGTACAATCTATCGCTTATAGAGAGGTATTTTTTGTTTACCTCATCACTAATGCTTCATTATTTTTGTTTGTTATTTTAAAAGAAAAAAATCGACTTTAAGAATTGAATGCAATAGATGTCATTTGATGACCCTCACAGGGGACAACGTTTTATATTTCACCTGATGTGAGCAACTTGAAGAGGAAAAATATATGTTCTTCTTCCAAAAGAGGGAACACAAGGAGGAGTCTGTGCAGTAATCTGCTGACTGTTGTCTTATTGATTTAATTGTCTGTTTTCCTCCCAGCTCCTACAGCTTATAAACCTATGACGAGCCACTGCCTGTCCCCACAGCATGCACAGAACTCCAACCTACAACAAACCACAACCTCTTTATGTCTTAAAACCAGCTTAATCTTACTTTGCTTAATGAGTGAAACAAAAGAGAACTGACAAATACAAAAATCCCAGATTCCACTTTATGTGCAATCCTTCTCTGCTACTCAGTTTATTGATCTGACAAATATTCAGTGTAGAGTATGTAGATATGTGCAAAAAACAAATATAAATATATACATAAAGCCCTCACTACTTGCTGATAACTGTCAGCATAGTCATTCATTACAGTGGTGTCCCTGAGGACAATTTGAACCTCTGGGCCACTGTAGAGATTTTAAAGTGGTCATACTTCACTGGAATGAAGACTTAGGGAAGTAAAAATGTGTGAATGGGAAAAATGGCAGATGCTGCATAAAAGATTGAAAGAAAACACTGTGCTTTAGACACAAACAGTGTTATATTTCTTGATAATTTTCAAGTCTCTACTGAATTCTTGTAAGACTCAAAGGTGATGGAAGTGTGGGCTGTCAAATGCTTTTCTCTGATCCACAAAAGATCCCTAGGTGAAAGAGAAAGAATGCATTAGCATATGAATCAGGCCTAGCAGTAAACATACAGTTTTATCTTTTATCTAAATTATTCATGAGGATTTTCCTACTGTATGCAAAAAAAAAAAAAACAACAAAAAAACACACGGGGATCAGAGCAAGCACAATCTCTGGATATAGCCACAAACAAAAATCAACAAGGACTTCAATGTATGATTGCTGCACCTGCTGAAAAACAAAACTTTTTGGAGTGTGATGTGAGGAGCTTGCAGGAAGCTGAAAAGCCAATCATGTACATTTGCTTCAAAGAAATGGAACATATTGATTATATCTGATGACATTACAACAGATGGCAGTTTTTAGTCATGCTAGCAGGACGGCCAGAGGGATGGTGATATCTCACAGTTGGTTCACCACTTTGGTGTGCAGTTAAATCTCAGCAACTGTTGGATAAATTGCCATAGCAGTTGGTAAAGACATGGCCTAAGGAAAAATCCTACACACTTTAGTGATCCCCTGGATTTTACTGTGCCAGTATAGGCATGTTAATAGCATTCTTGGCATCGTGCAGTATTTCTGTTGGGTGATTGGGAACATCTATTCACATTTCCTTTCATTTTGCAATCATGATATGCGTCCTTTGTGGATTGGTGAAATGAATGAGGGAAGGGGATGCGAGAGGATAGAATGGATTGTTTTTAGATTACACGTCATTTGATATGGAATTCTGTCTAATGACACTAAAGTTATAATCTTAAGGTTTCAAAAGATTAAAACAAGAGTCTAGAAATATTTTAAGTGGCCTTAAGTTCAAACAGTATAATGGGCTGTTTTCATTCAGGAGCCAAGAAAATGTATGAACAACAAATTTGGGAATTGGGCTTTCTAGTCTTTATCTACCAGTTCTTTTTTTTGTCTTGTCAAGAAGTTAATTGTTTCTTCAACACCTGACTTTGTTTCCAAAGAGAACTTCTGGTTCTGACACAGTGGGTGATACAAGAAATGGTTGCAAAGAGGTGACAAAGGCTATTACACAAACACACATATTCACACACACAGAACTACATGCTCCACTGAACACAGATGGTAGTCATTCTCCTGCCATAATGTTAAATGATAGTGTCCTTGTTATGGAGATAGCCATTCTTAATGCATCATGTTCAAGAAACTTTGCACAAACTTCCCTCACTTGAACTCCAACAAACACCAATAATCACAAAC
>JBAMIG010000017.1:15678017-15700139 GCA_037177335.1 Kiunga ballochi | reverse complement strand
AATATAACATATACCTAAAATATTTCCTACAGTGTCAATCATGTCACCTCAAGTGCATATCACCCCGAGAGTCAAGGTGCCTTAGAACGGTGGCACCAGACGTTAAAATTAATGCTACGGAAAAATTCCTTAGACCATAAGAGATCATGGGATGAGAGTCTTCCATTTGTTCTATTTGCTGCTTGCGAGGCTACACAAGAATCTTTAGGATTCAGCCCGGCAGAGCTAGTGTTCGGACACCCCCTCCGTGCTCTGAAAGAACGGTTCCTGCTGCCCACTGATTCAAGGAACGTAAAGATGGAAGAATATGTAAAACACTTCCACTCGAGACTGCAGCATGCAAATATGTTAACCCGACAATTCTTGGCGACCACCCAAAATAAAATGAAAGCCCGTTATGACCGTTCCCCTGTACGAAGAGAATGTTAGATTGGAGACTAAGTACTCATACTGTTTCCCACGGTCGGATCTGCCCTGTCTACAAAATATGAAGGACCTCTAACTGTACTGGATCGAAAGGGTGAGCACAATTATGTCCTTGGCACGGCAGATGCAACCTATACCTTTAACCTCTGGTCAACGCCACTTGTTTGTTGCGATCTTAATCATACCCCTACCTTGGTCGTAACAATGTGCATAATATTCATATACAAGTAAAAGTATAATAGTGACATTGTTTTATTAGTTGCTAAATTCAGTGTCACATCTTACCAGATATAGTGAGACAACTTAACCCATGGTGGTGCAACATGTTACATGTTCACATCATTTCATTGCCTGTAGCTCTCCACCGACTAAAGATATGAAAATAATATGAATATAAAAAAAATAAGTGTTTAAAGAGTATGACCAGGTCTCCACAACAGCTTTCTTATGTTTTATTTTTTTCAACATTTGGCAGATTTTGTGTTTCCATGCACATTGTAAACACATATTGCAACCTTATGTAGTTGCAAAGAAGCCCCCCACCTCTCTTCCCCATCTCCTTCTTTTAAGGGCCACTTATATTGCCTCAAGGATCTGCATCAGTTTGGTCATTTGTTATGAATTCTCATTATGAGGGATGATCATGACAGCTCCATCATGCAAGAGGTTTTCCCTCTCCTGGGAGACTGAGCTGTGTGGTAAAGCAGCTCTTGAAATCCCTGCTATGCTGATGAGGGTTTAAAAAGAAATAGCTCATATAATAGGGTGATCCTGGGTGACTTATCCAAATCCCTGTCGTCTTTTTTTCCCATTGCTGTTCATTTTGTCCCTGGTGGCCAATCCACACATGGTGGATGAGCAATACTGACCAAATCCTCAGAGCACCTTTTGTTAATTTTATGTGTTCAAGTTATGACTCACAGGAGGGACCAGTTTTGAGACCATTTTTGCTTTTGTTTTTTTTGTTTTGTTTTTACATATATATATATGATGAATGTATGATCATGCATTACTAAAGAAATTCAATAAAATCATTTGAGTTGAAATCATGGAACAGAAAAAGTTCTTTGGATATTCTTGTATATCTACACAATGGAATCCATTGTTATGGACTTTAAAGGTTACTTACTTACTCAACATATTGAGAAGTCATAAAAATGGTCTGATATTGTTATAGTCTCTGGTTTAGGAATTATGTTTGGTTCCTGTTACTGTCTGAGTATAGCCTTGTTCTCTGGATAATTTGTTTTTTCATTTTACACATGGGTATAGTCGCTCACTGTCACACTCTTATTGTTTTTCATCATCTCTCTAAGTACACGTACTCCTAGATTTCCTTTGCCTGATGGCCACTGCTGCTTTCCGCTTTGCCTGGCCATATTTTTGGATATTGGCTTCCCTGCAACTTTAATAACATTTGTGTTGTTGGTTAGAGATATACACTTTAGTTCTTATTTACCTGCACACCCCCTTGTGAGTAAAGCATTTACTTCTTTATATTTTTCCATAACCTTACATGCTTTTATGTCACCTAATGGTGCATTGATGGTTTTCACATGGATTCACATATTTTTCTGTTTATTTATGTGTGGACAAAAAACAAACAAAAAAAAAGTCATAGTTTGCTTTAAATTCCTAAAGTGTCATCTTTACTTTTTTCCATATGCAATGTTTCACAGGGACATTGACAAGGAAAAAAAACTTCACTGAAATATTTCTGTTTAAAAAACCTGCAGTGTGCAGGTCAAATAAATTTAGTCATGTTTACTAGAAGTTCTTTGACGAGTCAATTTATTATCTGAAACAGCAATGAAAAAAGTAGAACTGATTAAAGTATTTCAGATGAAAGAAAAATTAAAGGTTTAAAATCATTGCATATATCCCCATTTTTATCACAACTCAGTACAAACATTATTTTAGTTCAGTAGAGTTTATATTACACAATTTCTCTCTTTCAGTTTACTCGGTTAAATGGTTTTAGTTACTGTCGTGTGAAGACAAGTGTCCTTTGATAGCAAACTGACTTATTTCCATGGTTCCAGGATATATTTACCATGTAAAGTCACAAAAGCAGTTATATAACTGAAGGTGACTATATGATATGAGAAAGACAAACCCCATTTTATAGCCTTTTTTGTTATTTCTGTGTAATGTAACTTTTGCAGGCATTTATCTGCATATGATGGTGTCTCTGTACCTCATTATGTGTTCTAATTTTATGAATAAATCATTTAGCAAAATATCTTGCTGATCCAATTACATTGCTCTCTGCATGACCGGGATTCAATTTGTTATCATGGCACATCCCTTACTTAACTTAACTTTCATATTAGATATTATATCAGTCATTGTACCACTAAACAGAGGAGTTTTCTTTTTCTATATGGTGAGAATAAAAATACATTTTTTATAATGAACAAAATGTAAAGTTTATGGTTACATTACGGATTTACTAGCAAGATTTCTTCTGTTTCTATCAGTTGTGTCCTCATCTTTTTTTAATCTAATGGGATTCCAAGCAGTTTTATAACTTGTAATATTAGACTCTAAACCTTTTGTGAGATTTTGACGCAGATTTGTACAAATGAGCCGCATTTGCTAATTGCACAATCTATTTTGATTGCTTGATTGATCAATTGATTGTGTTGAGGCTGAATTGTGTTGTATTGAGTGTATTATTGGCCCCCAAGTTTGCATTGATTTCTGTTTGGCTCTTGACGGTAGCTACCACCAATCCATAAACTATTGTGTTTCAGGTTGAAAATGTTGACCTCAGCATGTTGTGTATTTAAACACAACATAATGTAACAGAACTGCAGGAATTGTAGAAGGTGGCAGCAAGGAAGCAGAACAAAACAACAACATTGAAACAACTAATGCAGATTTCTAATATTATTTTGAAAAAAATTGTACCTTTTAATCATCTCTTTATCTTTGGGTCTATTTGGCATAGGCATGCATCGCATGATGAAAGCTATTACAATTCAATTTTAATTCAATTAAATTTAATTACCTTCAGTCTATAAAATTAAAATTTTACTTTAGATCATTTGACCCGGAGACAATATTACTTAATGACCTCTTCATGACCTTAAATATTTATTGTTCACCGAGGCTTGTATGTTGAACTCTATTTTCAGCCCTAAATAAAAATGCTTACTTTACTGAAGTCTAGAGGCAAATATCCCTCAGAGGAAAATCTAACTTTGAAGGTAACCTCAAACTAGTTAGTGTAATTAATTCATCTTTGCCCTGCCCTGTAAAAATATCAAAGGACTGTCTGCCTGAGCATGAGTGTGTGGGTAAATTTTAGTGCGAGGGCATGCAAATGGTAGTGCTTGCATTTTAGTTGCTTGTCTGAATTTGTTGTCTGATTTTAAAAAGCCTCTATTCATGAGTTCTTTTCTGGGGCTTCAGAAGATAACCATATGTCTATAAGGGAACATGCTTTTGTGTGAATAAAAGAGTAAAAGCCATAACCTCCCCCACTTCAGAACCACAGCAAGGGTTAGTCTTTACCTTTTGGGTCTTTTGAGGTAGTTTAACTAACCTCACCCTGCTTGTTTCCCTGCAGTTTAATGTGAGAAAAACCAAGCATGTTAACTCCAAGTATGAGGCAAATTCAGCGGAGTGATCTCACAATGTTTACTTTTCTTCATTCTGCACAGTGACTGACAGGTGAATGATGCGGATGCATGCTGCAGGATTCTCCTCCTCTGTTAATTCCCTGCTGACATAACCTGTATCTGAGTCATGCAATGTCTAAAGGTTACTTTGTGGAGTTGAATGTGTGCTCTTGTGTAATTAGATATGACATCTTTTTAATATTTAAAACCTTTTACAGCAGACTAGAATTGGGCTGATAAATATGTTTGTGATGAATAATTTAAAGGGACCAATTTAAAAAGACTAGCTGCAGCCGAGCTCGCGATGCTCTCTCTTTGTTTTCTTTTTTGGCATTCTCGTGAGATGAAAAAAGAAAAGAGACTGCGCTTGTGGGTCATGTGATATTGTGAGCACATGCTTTAAAAGCTGTGTTTTTATGTGGTTGGTACAAGATGAATGTCTTATATGGGAGAATATGGCGTAAAAGACCTGAGGGTATTTGTAAGCTTACTGCAAAGGCAATTTCATAATGTGCCTGTATTACACAACTGTGATGCAGCGCTTTGCTTCTGAATACATATTGATGAAAGCTGAAAGCCAGATGCCGCATTGTTATTCAGATACCCAATGTTTCATCATCAGTTTTTTTTGTACTTTTATAAATATGAATTGATGCAGCAAAACCTGTTTTCAAGGTGTGACAAGAAAACAGTATCTTTCGGTTTGATGGGCAGTGCAAACTGCAATTTTTTCTCATTACTAGCCAAGAAATCTTGCTTGTTAAAGTTTACTCTAACATGAATCTGAATGATGGAGAGAGTCACAGGCCAGTCGATTTTATTAGAGGCAGACAAAGATGGAGTAGAAATAACCGAAGGACAGGGTGGGGGAATAAAAGAGATTGTCTTATCTGCTTTTATGTCATTGATTTATTCACACATGGAAATAGGGGCAAAACAGTATTTCATCAGAGTGATTAAAACTCAATAGTAAGATTGAGCCCTTGCATCTTTTCCTTTGCATATTCAGTTTGCTTCATGTTTAAAGCATAATTGCACATTGATTATCTATGGCCAACACCAAGGACCAATCGTTACTTTGTTAGAGGAGAAGGAGTATCTCTTAAAGCCCACTAATGTCTGCAGACCCCAATTATGTCCTTATCAGAGGAAAGATGGTCTGTGATGTATTACACATTGAAGGGGTTGTAGAATGAAATTATAACAAGTATTCGGTTATGCACATGCCCAGAGAAGCATTTGAAGTGGTCTGTGCAAGAAAAAGAAAGATTTAATAAAAATATATTAATTTATGGAAATCAATGAAGCAATATTAGTGCTCTGAATAGTTCTGGTATTCATTTGTCATAGATAAGGTAAGTTGTGCTGCAATGGAAACGACATCAGTGTGAATACAAAGTTCTGACACTGGTCACACCTCAGGCACTTGCAATTAAAAGGTTGTTTATCACAGTTCCCACTCATTGTATTGAAAGCAATGAGCTGCAGCGCTTTAATCAGACATAAACAGTCTAAGAATTAAACAACAGTAGTGGGTGAAAAATGATAGCCAGTGCTACTTTTACCATGAGCTTTAGGACACATGCTCAATCCCACAGACAAATTAAAGGACTTAATAATATTATGCATGTGTGGTCAGCATTGTTGCCACACAGGAAGACAGCTTCTGGTTTAAATCTCAGCTATTGCTTTTAAACCCTGACTTCCTCCCGCACTCTGGAAATATACCTTCTTTATTAACAGGGGATTTTATGTTGACCCCATGATCCTATTTTCCATTCAAAGTATACACTATGATAACATGGCAGCTGGGATCACCTCGTGGCCTCTCCTTAAACTTGATGTGGATATGAACAGATGAATTACTACAAAACATGGACCATAAGCACATCATACTTTAAATTGCCCATAGGTGTGAGTGTGAGTGTGTTTGGCTGTTCGTCTTACTGTGTTAGCCCTGCGATGGACTGGCGGCCTGTCCAGGCTGTACCCCGCCTCTTGCCCTATGACAGCTGGGATAGGCTCCAGCCCCCCCCCGCAAACCCCGTTTGGGACAAAATAGTTGAAAATGGATGGATGGATTCACAAAACCTTTGCCCAATTGGGATAGTTTTAAGGTTAACAATAAATCACAATATATTTAGCTTATTCCAGCTGACCATCACATGAATTTAGATAGTTGGGACTATGATAAGAGATAAGATAAAACTTTGTCTGTAAAAGGAAATTTGGTTTACACATCTTTTAGACAGCCCCAGGACACAAAAATACAATAAAAGGCATTTATCGTTCATTCAAACATCTAAAATATAATAAATACAATTCTGGTGATCATGTGACCTTCCTCTGGTTCAGGAGCTTGATGGAGTGTGGCACAAAGCAATTATTATATTTATTCCTCCTGCAACAGGGCACAGGAAAACGCCTTCCAGAAGGCAAAAGTTTAAATTCAGTATCCAAAACATGTCTGTAGAGATGCCCCTTTCTTTTTTCTTTTTTTTATATATGTTTTTATTGATTTTTGTTTTCCAAAACAAAACAACACAAATGCTCAGCAATACAGTGTGTGACTACAGACAGGCATCACAACAAACATCAGTCGAAAATATCATTCAGCAATTTCCCACAGCTAAAGTATATTCCACAATCAAAACCACTTTTAAGAGCAAGTGAAAGCTCGAATCAAAGTAGAAGACACATTTCCTTCGGCATAGTTGAGAAAGGATCTCCACATGCTATTAAATATATCAGTCTTAGAGTGTACTAGACGCGTCAAAAAGTCAAGTGGAATGTGTTCCAATATCAATTTTCTCCATCCAGAGATAGGGATCTTGGGAGAAACCCAGTGTTGCAGAAATATTCTTACTAGCACAAAAGGTTAATACATTGTTTAGTTTATTGTTTTTATTTGTAATACAGGTATTTGGGCAACCAAGGAGGAGAGACACTGGGTCAAGGTCAAGATAAATAAAAATGAAAGGATTTTTTTTTATTTAGAAAAGTATGGACTCTCAGTAGCCTTGGATCTTTGGGCACGACCATAGACAGTGTGTGAGGCTGCCCACCTGCGTCACATATTTAGAAAAAATAGATGAATGTAGACACCCAATTTGGAGCAAAATGTGCAATATGAAGTATTTTATGTACGGTTACAAACAGCATTCCAAATTATATCCCATATCTTCAGTAAACCTAGACCAGTTAACTCCCCCACGTCCGAGCCAGAACATGAGAAGTATTCTGACAGTATCTCTTCAATGTTTTGTAGCACATGCTAAGAGACAGTTCCCCTGCAGATGCAAAGAGCAACCTTTCCTTGTCAAAGTCCTCAGTCTCATTCATTAGAGTGTCTTTTTTTAATAAAATCTCGGATCTGAAAGAAGCAAAGAAAATTATTTCAGTCTATTGTAAAGTTTGGTGCCACTTGATTGAAAGACATTAGGGTCTTTCAATCAAGTGACATCTCCACCTTCCTGGAAGGAAGGAAGAGATGCCCCTTTCTACATATTGGATGAATGTATTTAGTGTTAGATAAAACTGCTCAACACTTTCCAAACAGTTGATGTACAGTATGTGCACAAAAACACACTTTTCCTATGAACAAAACAACTACTAAATACATTTAAATACATCCCATAAGTCAGTTGGAGAGATTTTTTCCAAGTATTGATACATTTTATTAAATAAGTTCACTTTCATTCACAGAGCTCAGCTCAAATATTAATTTTTTATTTTTGCCTTAGCATTCATTTTGTCTTCTTTTTGCCTCGTTCTGTCATTAATCAATTGACTACAAATCCTCTGACTAACAACACTCAGTTTCTCTTGCTTTCTCAAGGATACATCTATTCTGATGTGAGTGTTTGTGTGTAGAGTGTGCTGAAGAAGTTGCTCTGCAAAAGTCATTTGAGCACAATCATTTTTTTCATATTTTCCCCTTTGAGAATCTTTATTTTTAGCTCTGTTGTTGCTGCTTCACTTTGTCATGACACTCAGTAGGGTTTTTTCTGCATTCCACCTTTTCTCCTCCTGCTGTTTTCCCCTCCAGTTATATCTTTGTCTTCTAACCTGACTTGCCCCATAGTGCTTACCCCATCCTACACACAGAGCTTCACCTGCACTCCCTTGAGCTGGAGTACCAGGACTCTACAAGCAGTCATTTGCAGCTGAACGATAAGTCAAAGTGTGCCACCGGCTCATGTTTAAGTATCTGAAGTTGGCCTGTATTATGAAAGGCTACAAAAATATTCAGCCTTAATGATAGCTGTTGCTACAACCTTTTTTTTTTCTTTGGTCATATTCAATCTTTTCTCCATTCTCATAACAACAAATGAAAGTTTTAATGTTCGGTAAAATGATCGAGCAGCTTTGTTGCAGCCAACAAAATGTGCCATTTGAAACACAATTGTATTTGTAGAAAACCAAATCAAGGCATTTTGCATGAAGCATCAAGATGATAAGAAATATGTGGTTTGCTTTACTTTAAATAAAACCCTCTAGTCCTGCTTAAATATCTGGGGTTTTGCATCTTCCTTTTTCTTGTCTGAGGAAAATGTCAAACTGTAAAATGCAAAATAAGGTAACAAAAAGCACTTAGTCACATATAAGCACACACTTGAGTGCTTTTTGTTCCCCCTATTTGTAATACTGCTTTATCTGTAAGTCTGCACTTTAGGGTTCCTCAGTAATGCATTCCTGCTGGAGATTTCTTACCTGCATGAATCTTGCTTTGTGCTTGCAGATGAGGTGAAGATTGCTGTTGCTGTCATTAAATGTCACCAAATAGAATCAGATTCAGAAGAGATGCTCCTGCAAAATGGTTTCTAATGTAGCAACATAGCAACGAAAACACAACATAATGATAAAAAATAAATAAAAAGACGATTAAATTATTTAAATAATTCACACAAATATATTAAATTGGTATTTTGCTATATTTTGTTTTCAACTGTGATCATAATTGCCCAGTGTTTACATCTTTACTTTTTAGGCGGAAAAAAGAAAACAATAAAAAAAAGTAATATTATTATTATGAATTGGATGCATGGGAGGTTGCACGGAGGCACAGTTGGTTCACACTGTAACCTCGCAGCAAGAAAGTTGCTGATTCGAGCCTTGGCTGAGGTCTAAACAGTGACTTTTCTGTGTGGAGTTTGCATGTTTCCCCATATTAGTGTGGGTTCTCTCCAGGTACTCCGGCTTCCTCCCACTATCCAAAGACATGCATGTTAAATTCTCCACAGGAATGAGTGTGAGTTGTTGTCTGTCTCTCTGTGATGGACTGGTAACCTGTCCAGGGTGTACCCTGCCTCTTGTCTGAAATGTTGCTGGGATAGGCTACAGCTACCCACAACCTTGGATTGGAGAAGTGGTTGAGAAAAAGAATGGATAAATCCATGGATGGTTTCCTTGAATGGCTGGCAAGTCATTCCACATCTGTTGTTAGTCTTCAGTGTTAAACACGATCAGTGTTTTACTGAGATAATATTATGTATAGGTTCAGCTCAGGATTTTTAGTATCACGAAGCTTGTTCACCAAGTCATATCACCCATGGCAAATTATGTAGAGCAGGATAAGTTAGAAGATAAAAAGAAGACGGACAAATCAGTAGAAAATGAAATAACAAGAAAGCTATCAGTGCATGGACAGTAACAGAATCTTTGTCAAACTCGCTTACATTTACATACTGACTACAGATGTTTGACTTTTACTCAGAAGCATATTGATGAGACATATGTCTGAAGAACAGAATATTTAGCCTAAACAGAGACTGGTATCTCTAAAATTTCTTCTTTTTGACATTCAGTTATTTGGAACCAACATTAGGTCCCTTACTGTTTTCTTCTAAAACAAGTTTGAAGCATATTGAATGCATCAAAGCACATTTAAACGCTGTATGCCTCTGTTCATATCTCAACACCTTTTAAATTGTTTTAAACTTGGCTAATTAAAGTATTTTGTCAATTAAAGCTTTTTTCTTCGTCATATCAATTCATAACCCAGTTGACAGAATTGTAACCTAAACCTTTAAGTTAAAGCAATAGTGCATGTATCAAATTAAAATTGGATAATTAAACTTTTAATAGTCTGACATTTATATTAATGAGAATAAGTCCTACATTTACATTTATATGTTGAATAAATAAACATATTTATGTTTTCTTTTCTTTTTCATTAGTGCTCCTTCTTTTGCTGTGTTTTTTTTTTACAGATTGCAAGAACTGTTGTGATTGGTCAGTGGTTCTGCCTACACCTCTCATCATGCATTGTATCATGTTCCTGTTCAACACCACTACCAGTTGGCTCTCATAAAAACACACAGGTATACAGAAACAAACTATAAATGCAGAGCACAAAGTTTTGACCTCAAGCGATGCTTGAGCATTTATAGGGTAGAGGTGGCCTTTATACACAGTCATTGTAGTAAAATCCGAAAATATGAGACATCTTACGTAAGGACCAGCATCATCTCACAGGCCACTCACAGTGTTATGTATGTAATGGGTTTAGGCCATGTGGTGACAAGTTAGCTGATGGATGAGGTGATTAAATCCCTCTTTCACTTTACTCGAGGACAGTCCCCAGCTCCTAATTGGTAAGAGAAAAGGCGACAGGAGAGGAGACATCTCCCTTTTTTTCTTTTCCCCCTCTTACTCTCTTACTACTTCCCCAGTTCCCAGTCATTTAACTAATCTTGTTTTATCCCCTTGTCGACAGGCACAGGACTGTGGCGGTAAAATGGAGTGCAGTAGAGATAACTTGCATGGCAGGGCCACAGTAATTTAATGGGAACAGATGTTTCCCCTGCTAGAGTGACAGCAGATCCTTCTCCAGCTCCCTGAAGGAAGGAGTGGACACATTACAGATGGTTGTTGTGCCTCTGGTCATCATTACTCAGGCTCAGGTTTAGACTAGACTCCAGGTTTGGTTGAAGATAGTGATGTTGCAGAGGAGCCCAGGACAGAAAAGACCCACGGCTTAAACCTTGAAATGGAATCATCAGTGTACAACCATGAAATCCAGAAGAAGCAATAAGAGGTGTGTAAATGCAGTGTATTTGTGCTTGATCTTGTGTTTATGAGTATAATTCTTTGAATGTACTGCAGTGAATGTGTTTGTTTTCCTTACCTTGTGTATGAGATTAGATTACCTGTGGGCATTTGAGAGACAACATTGCAAAGAGGTTTTAAAGACAGCAATCCACTATATATGAGGATCAACCTTAGTCCTGCATGACAAAGTAAAAAACACAAAACACTGAAATGCCTGAAATGTAGCCCTGTGAGAATTCCCTATGCTGTGAAAAAAAAACTGATTCTTCTAAATAATCTTTTGAAATTGAAATCTTACTTCTTGGGTAAAGATAAAATTATAAATGGTAATTAAATCCTTGCTTCTGCATCAAGCTGCAATCTGGTCAACTTCAAACTACTATTTCCTTGCATTGGTTACTGGTCAAATTTAAGAAATTGGACATAAAATATCTTTCCTATTCCATTAAATCACTCTACTTTGTGTTCTCCAGACCAATCATCAAAGATTATGCTGCATCCCAAGATCTTCATTGAAATCATTCTTTAGCAAAAAAAAAAACAAAAGAGAGAAGAGAAAAATTAAACTAAAATAAAAAAAAAGTGTCACTAACTAACATAGAACTTTGTTTTATTTGTTGTTGTTTTGTTTTAAAGACTTGCAATATACTCCAATAGTATCACAAAACTTTTCAATAGTTGCCATTTAAAATCTCCAAGTCTTTCAATAAGTACCAATAATGGGTTAAAAAGTTTTCCATTAGGCCGTGTGTATTGTTAATGTTAAAAACTAATGCAACCTGGGCACATTTTAAACCCTAAATAAATGGAAATGGCTTTTAAAGTATGTTCAAACCTACTTCCATTTCAAACTGATGCTCTCATGAATACAATTTTGACATAAAACCTCCACTTGATATCGAAGCATTTTACGTTGGTAGTTCCTGCAGTTCATTCTAAATAGATGTTTCTCTGTGATTGAAAATCCAAGCAGCCTCCTTGAAAAGTAATCCATTCAAGCAAACAATGATTTTGGCAATCACTCCCTGCACTGTCCCCAACCCTTCAGCAGAAACACATTTTACGATACAATCTAACCATACCGCACAAACAGAGACTGGGGACCATATCGGTGCAAACTGTAAATGCTATGTTGTGCCTCAAATCTCCAATGTTTGGTTGTTATCCTTTTGTCATCTTCATTTCATGTTTTCACAGAGTACAGAACATTTTTTTCTTCTCAGTCTAATGACGTATTAGCTATTATTAAAAAACAAAACAAAACAATGAACCTTGAATTTGTCACTCACTACGTTATCATTTCTAGTAGTTATACTGGTTTGCAGTGCTGCAGCATTGGTAAAAAAAATGCTAAAGGTTTATATTACTTTGAGTTTTGTATCATGGTATATATTATATAAACTTCTAGTCATACTCAAAAATTGTTACACTTGCAAATTTCCCCTGCAAACAACACTATGTATTTTTCCACAGTAAAAAAAAAGTGTTACAAATGAGGTATTGCTATTACATTTTCAGAGATACTTCTAAAGGGTAGGAGAGTATAATCTGAGGTGTCACATCATTGATATTAGCCAGGTTTTTCAGATTAAAACAACATCATTACCCCAAAGTATAAAATAAACACCTAAAGGCTTACCTGTAAAAAACAAACAAACTAGGCAGCAGGTAAGATAAATATTATAACCCTTCTGTTTAGCTAATATATTATGAGAACGATATATCTATACATAATGGTTATGTCAACTATTAATATATCAAGTGTTGTTTCATATTTAACAGAGAAAAGAAGTCTACATTTGCAAGTCTGAGGAGTGTATATTACAACTGCTTTAATCTGTCATTATTTTTTTCTATTCTTTACTTTCTTTCTTATCACAGAAGTTGTGCAAGAACACAACTGGGCACAGCGCTTGGCGCTGATGCTTAAGCTCAAGCTAAAAACATGAACAAAAACCACTTAGGTCAGCAATTCTGTTTCTGACTTATTATCTTACTGTCCTTGTAAGAGTATTTTATCAACTTATCAGTAAAGAGGCTTACCCTGTGGCTCCTTTTGTGCTTTAATATTCAAATCACTGAAATTAGAAGATTGTGTGCCAGCCTGGGTTTTGCGCCTGAAGGTTGTTTCTGTAGCTTGAAACATGAAAATCTTTGCAGGTATAATTGGCTTAATGGAAACTAGGCTCAGACTATATTGATGTGAAACATCTGATTGTTTTAGAAAAACATATATCTATTTCTTGAGTAGTTCTATTAAATTAAACTTAAGTTATTTGTAGGTATTTCATACAAAAACAGTTCTGAATGTATTTAACTTTGAGTGTATGTTACGGGCAGAGGCACTTTGCAGCTCCGCCTGCTCATCATCTGCACCTGTCCAGGTTTGGTATATAAGACCAGACCAAGGACACAGAAGAGAGCTTCTACCACCTGCTGCAGCATTCGTTTTGTCTGTCTAATAAAGTTAATTATCCTGTGTTTTAAAAACACTACGCTCCTGTCTCTGTTCTGCGCCCAGTTAATCTTATTTAGTTACAGTGCCAACCTCGGACCACCACCATCAATGGCACGTAACAGATTGGGGGCTCGAAAATACAAAAATGAAAGATTTTTTTTAAACTCCACTGCACAAGAAGTGAACTCTAAAATGTTATGGGGTACTTAATAATTTGAAAAAGGGGAAGTCTGCCAACCATTGTCCCACAGCAACAGGGCAGGAGGTAATCCCAGCTGGCGCTGAATTAAAAACAATGTGAATCCTGAATGGGTCGCCAGTTCATTACAGGGCAAATGAGACAAGTAAACGTGTTCACTTTACTGAGATTAACCAATTAACCCATCATGCCCACTTTTATACAGAAGAAGGAAAGCTGATTACCTGGAAAGAACCAATGCAGAGAGACAAATACACTGTAAAGCAGCCATGAGACAAAGTGTTTTGATCAATTAGGAATTAAAGATGTCATATCAAAACAAACTGATGAAACAGAAAAAAAGCTAATAAGTTTAAATTGATAAAATGTAACTATTTAATGTGGCCATCTCATCTCAGATAGACACCTAGGGAAAAAAAGTATTTTAGCATCACTGGGTTGTTTAAAGGAAAATATTATGCCACAACCTTAAAAATGTGTTGCATCATATTTTTTCATATATATCACTTGATCTTTGTGTTTTCATCGTGATGCCTTTTAGGTTTAACAATTTTGTAGATGCAACATGCAAATCTGTATAATTCTGTATCGAAGATATCAGACACTATCGACATACTGATATTATCGGCCAATTTGGACATCCAATGTTTTAAAATATCTTTATTAAATATCTGTATTTACCCTGTCCTTTCAAGTATAGTAGTAGTAAGTAGGTTCTATGCAGTATCTTAGCTAGTACTGCGCTCTTCTGGATGGAGATGTCTCATGTTTCCCCAGGTATCTGTTGGAGCCACTTCTCTATTGTGGGGGACACGGCTCCCAGTGCTCCAATGACTATGGGCAGTACTGTTGCTTTCACCCTTCAGGCCTTCTCCAGTTCTTCCTTGAGGCCTTGGTACTTCTCCAGTTTCTCCTGCTCCTTCTTCCTGATGCTGCATAAGAATCTTGAAGGAATTTGACTCATTCACATGTTTTGGAAATATTTCAGTGTCAACAGACATCAAACTTTCTGCAAAGTGGAAAATATTGGTTGATGGTTGATTGGTTGAAAATTGAGAGCTGGAAAAAATTGGTATACTGTATTAAATATGGATTTAAAAAAACCTAGTATCGCATAGACAAACAGCCATGCACACTTATACACACACTTCTATGGGCAAATTCAGTGTCTCCAATCAGTCTATCCCCAAGGTGCATTTCTTTGAACTGTGTGAGGTAGCCAGAGTACCCAGAGAGAACCAATGCTAACACGGGGAGAACATGCAAACTGGTCTGACCTCCCCGAGCTGATGCACAAACCACGAACCAGCAACCTTTCTTGCTGTGAAGCCACAGTGCTAACCAACTGCACCACTGTGCAGGCTGAGTTGTGGAATCACTGGAAGTAAAATTTCTGATTGTAGTGGAAACGACAAAATATGTCCCACCATGTTGCTGTGACAACTCAATTTCAATATTCTGGGGGGGAAAAAATTCATTCCGACAGAAAAATTTGCCTCTGGACAATTTCAACACTTTCACAGCTGTAAGTCTGCAGGGAGGATGTTGTGTTGGTGATGTCATCTGTGTGTTTTGTATATGGAAACCAATGTCAAGTGCTTTTTCTTACTACTAAAATGAACGGTTTTGTTCCATCTACCCATGTAATTCTTTTTTAATTTTCTTTTTTCCCCTTTTGTGATATTGATTTTGGTGTTATTTCCTCATTTATGTATTAGTTATTTATTTCCTCCTTCATTTATTTATTTATTTATTTACTGATTTATTTATTAATGTTTTATTACCTCATTTATTTAATTATTGATTTATTATTTTAATTATTTATTTATTTTTGATTATGGCAGTTTTGATCCTCCATATAGGCATGTAATGGAAAGAAATTTCTTCAAACAATTAGTTGATTTGTAATGGATGTGACACTTTGCATCATTGCTGCAGCTATTATTTGACTGCCATTTAGTACCAACAGTCTTTCCTCACTAACTGACTGAGCATACATACAGACCTTCCTCAACTTATTTACAATACTGTATGTCTTAAAGGCTATACATATGGGCACTTTGTTCAGCTAAAACTTTTCCATATACCTTCCACCATCTTCATTAAAGACTCATACTGTTATTTATTCACTGTACATGCAATATCTCACAGTGCACAGGCATCTGCAGACATTGTTTGTCAGAATGAAGCTTCTTCGCAGATTTGTAAGAGTGGGGCTGAAAGATGAGGACAATGACACTACCCCGGACTCCGTCCTACAACAGACACATCTGATGACAAAAAGCACCACCATCATGATTGTACAGTATGTTCCAGCTCTAAGCTCCCCAATAGGTGAAAATCCAATTCATGTGCATATTAAATGCAGGATCACTCTGGGTTTCGGGAAAGAAAAGCTGTCATATTCGTAAGAGGATGTGCCAATTGGAAAGGTCACAACTGTCTATAGAGAACAAATGAGGCTGGTAATCGCTTTTCCTGCCAGCCTTCTACAGGCACATAAAAGACCAGGTGCTTGTCTGAATCTTGATGATCCCCCTCTAAGTGAAATCACTGACGCACATCCAGCTCAATTAAACAGCTACGATAGTATAGCACAGAAGATCACATTCTGCAGGAGACAGTTAAGAAACTCACGCTGTGTTGTGAGCAAGTTAGGTTAAATTACTGCTTATGGTTATTTGTAACGTGACATACGGCTCATCCAGGTATCACAAAGTTAAAAGATACTTTTAATCCTTTTTCTAAACATCTTATTTGCTTAAGGGATCTAACATTCACTATACCTCGGTGGGATCTCGGGAGCTGTGAACACGGTGTGTACTCTTCCACCTCAAGGTCGTGTGCGGCAGCGGGTGAGGAGAATTACAGAGGCTAATAGACACTGCTCAAGTTTAATGAAGAGCCCTGATGAGGAGGTAGATTGGTCCCCACCGACAGATCAGCTGCTGCCATTTCCATTTTCATGGGTGCTCAGATGCTTCACAGGGGGAATGTCACAGTTGGCTGCAGATCCCAGTGGACTGACTCTGCTTTTGTGCATACAGCATGTGTGTGTGTTTGTGTTTTACAGCATGTCAGCCAAGGCTGATCCATTTCAGATACAGTGGTGAGTTCTTTGATCTTGAGCCAGTATTCACACTCCTCCATGTCTGGAATTTATATCATGAGGCACATTCAGAAACACAATGTACTGTAAATGGATTTCAGGCTGCAAGTCAGGCAGCTTTACAGACTCATACATGGCTCATTTAAAGAGTGATCTAAAAGCTGTTAGAGCTTCCATATTGGGGCGAAAAACACTTCAAATGGTGCTTTTTTTGTAGTCTGTGGAGCAGGAACTGGATAGAGCTAAGTCTATGATACTTAATCATTTTCTTATCACCAGCTGCTGTCAGACTCTTGCAAAGAAATAACTCCAGAAAAGAAAGAGGAGAAATGAAGGACGGCAGACGGCTTATGTTAGCCCTTCATTTTCTTTGACTAAGTGACATACCTGTCTATTGACACTGATGCTGTTTTCCACCTGAAAAAAAAAACTCTCTCCTGATGCCCTCTCTGTGAAGGTTAATAGGGGATAAAGCATTTTGTCATAAAGCTCACAGCAGCACCTTTTCTCTAGTGCTGGCACAGGACCCAACAGGCAGGACAGAAAGAGAAAAAAAAACATTATCACAGCCAGCGGTCACTGGTGGGCAACTTGTCATTGTGGCCTATTTCATATTTCCGTGTATCCCTGCTCGTGCCAAGCTTTGGACTTGACTTGAGATGTGATGGTTTTCTGCTATTTCTTCCAGCTGGATTTGTATTCTGTAATGAATAAATCTGAGAATAGCAAATAGGGCATTTATGTAAGAGAACTTGAACATCAAAGCCAAACTGTGATGTGAAGGATTCGTTCTCACAGGTGGGATTAAATGACATGGTGAAGGTCAGGTAAGGATGTTTTCAGAATAAACATGTATTTGACATGCGGGTGGAAAAACATTTTCTCTCCTAAAGGTCTCCTGAGCCTTGAGGAACTTAATGTACCCTCACTCTCCTTCCACAAAATGACCTTTACTGAAAGCCAAAGTGTTGATCCTCTTTGAAACTGTAACATAATCATTTTCAAACTAATAATTGTAAGACAAAATGAAACACTTCATGAATCTGAGTATGAACTGTAACTTTTTACTTTTATGGCTGTTAATGTCGGCCATTAAAGAGCATCCAATATAATTCACAGCGATGCAGTTTGGATAATTACAATCCAGCATGACAATTAGACCTCTTTTTATATTGATAAAGAGTGAAACTAAAATGATTCAATTATATGATGAAGTCAATTAGACAACTGACTGGGCTGTTGCGTACAGGCAGCACACACATGAAATCTCATGATTCACCAGGGACTGCTCAGCATTAGCAAAGTAAAATGCTGTTTTTAGAGCAACACTGCCCCCAGCTGATATGTGGAATAAGTGCTGAAAGTAGCACAAGATTGATGAAGCAGAGGAGCAGACTCAACAACAAATTATACAACTGTAATGAATATTCACTGTTTATGATAAAGACCTTTAAGCAGATTATGCACAAACAATGATGAAGTAATGAAGAAAAAATGACATTGTACAGAATACACTACTAAATAGAAATGCTTTCTATGTTTGCAGCATTTAAATGAGAAGGATTTCTAATATTTTGTGGTTAAGAATCATTATGTACAATTCAAGTGTGATTATTTAGCTTCAATTAGTTCGTCTTGTGATTTACTACACAGCAAACTTCAGTTGACTCAAACATTGTTACTGAATGTTATGTCAAGTAGAATCATATGTTCAGAAACCACAAAAAATGACCAGTAAGAAAACAATATGAAGTCATCTTAATGTATCAGATGAATATCAGATGACATGTCGACTTGTCATGTGGACTCAGTCATGTGACCTAAGTTTTTGTTTTCCAATGTATGTGGAATGTGTTTCACAATCCGTGGTCTTACTTCTCCAGGGAAATTACTTACCATGTATTTAATTTAAAAGTCACTGTGATGTTTGGATATTTACACGGGTCCTTCTGCCAACTGTGCACATTAATGTTTCCACTTTGCAGAGTTTTTTGGGTACTTTTGGTCCTTTAAGACTAAGCAACACACTTCAATACACCGTGTAAACTGTACTTAAAAATAAAACTATGAGCAAATACAAAAACTGAAAAAACAACTAAATTATGAATAATACCTAGTTTCCATCTCCATGGCAAACAGTAACAGTGATGAGTGTCTATGGCCAAATTCTTTTTCTCATTCTTACTCCTTTCCCTTTTCTTACCTTTTGTCACTTGCTTCTTAAAATGAAGCAATAAGGAGTAGGGCTGAAAGTCAACTCCTACAAATTGGGACACCTTTTTAACAATCGCATATGTCAGCAGTTACCGCTGGTCTTTACGTTAGCAGACGCAATGAGGTATTGCTGGAAAACTCAACAAATCATTCTGTCTGAAAGCTACAATTTCTCACATGGGCTACTGCCATCTGTCTGAAGCTAAATAAGGGAATATAAGAAAACAGAAATGTCTTCCGTTTCTGGGAATGCAGGTGGATCATTTTGTGTATGAAAGACGTAACTTAGATCACCTCTAAACCAGAAATATTACTTGTATTTGAGTAACAATATCAAATGAAGCACGGATGCTCCCAGCTCGTTCAAAACGGCAATTTATGCATCAATCCATTACTCAGGTCACAAACACAAGTTAAAGGGAAACGGTACCCTACGACACAACCAACAAGGACAGCTAAAAACGTTTTGAATGAGAAATCAATATAGGATAAATAGTTATAGTTTGTGCAGATGTGCAAATGCTAAAGCTGGTTAAAATGCAAGTCTTTGTCGCTATACCGTTTAAGATGGGCCAGAGTTTGGTTGTTTATTAATAAATAAATCAAAACTTATGTAAAATCTTACTCATAAATCTCATGAATACACTGGTGTCTTGCCCAAAGACATTTTGTTTAAGGAGGTCTGTAATCAATTGCACATCCTTCCAGTTGAAAGGTAACTGCTCTTTCACCTGAGCTACAGCCACCCCAAATTTAGAAACTTCAGTTCCCAACATGCAAAGCCGATGAACATGACTTGATTTTACATTTTGCTACATGATTTTTCCCTCTTAACTAAAACTCTCTCTTGCATAAAATGGCTGTAAGGTGAGTAAATGGATTAAAACATCTACAGCCTGACAAATCAACTGGCCTTTTAGCAATATGCTGTTAAATACTGTAGACGTGACATTGATATGAGAACTTTATGTTTAAATGTGTTTATATTTTTTTTTCCTTTATGATGGTATGACGAACACAAATTTTTAATCACAAATGTGATTTCACAAATTGGAAAGTTTCATTATTGATAAATGCAGAATGTAGATTTTTAAAAGATGTGACACCTTTATCAACATTTGGGAATAATCTTTAAAAAAAAATATTTGTACCAGACCAAAACAGTTATTATCGGTCGAGGTTGAAAGGCCGTCGACTCACAGTGTAGCAATAAATTCTTAATAATTAGATCTCAAGCTTGCATTACTAAAACGTAATTTACCTTGTGCTTAAACTGAGTAAATGAACATTTATTCAAGCTTTTGCATAATACCAGTACCAATTCCATTACACAACAAAACATTTAAAGAATTTTCAACCCTAACATCTAATGCAGTAAAATGGGTATTCCAAACACATTTTACACACAACACTGATTTCCCAGTGTCTGAAATGTGGGTGCCAGCTCACTTTAACCCAACGTGACCACCATCACCTGCTGGTTTTGTTTTAGTGTACTTGGAATGGTTCAAGTGCAGCAAAGAAATCGGACGTAAAATAACACGTATAAGAGGAAAGTTGGCCGAGTCATCCATCCGAAATGATCCTCACCATGGTTTTATCCTGAGTAGTATCTTCTATATTAATACAGAGGATTTCCTCAGCAGTTTGACTGTGCCATTGATGGTTAGCTGGATGATAACAACATTTAAAAAACAAACAAACAGAATTACCTTCAAATATTTAGAACAAAAATCCTCGTAAAAATAAACTATAGCCTCAAACTAATTACTAAAATGGTGACTGGGACAGCCTGAGATAGTGGTCTCAAAACTAACAAAACTCATGGATTAGAAATACTGAGAGCAAATCCGTTTATCTATGTTTGAAGAGTAAATACTGATTGAAACTTTAGCTGCCATGCTAAAGTTGTTGATCATATTGTTCACAGGAGGGAGGCCTCACAACATGTCTACCTGGGCATGAATAGGTTAAATAAACTGGTATAAACCAATATGTGTTTTTGATGAGGTGATGGTGATATGTATAAGTTCTGAGTGGTTAACATATTACTAGAAAAGCACCATAACGTCCATTAACCATTCTCCATTGCTATCTCAATATGAAAATAAAGAAGAGAAACACATTAAAATGCAACATTTTCAACAGATTCCTTCAGAAAACTAGCAAAGTTGTCGGTTTTCAAGAATAGAAGTACAGAAGGCAAGAAAAAATTGGAAGAAAGGAGTAGAAATAATAGAAACAAACACCAGAGCACAGGCAAAATGTATCAGGAAAATACAAGTGTAAACAGCCATCACTTCTTTTCTGGCCTGAAGAAGTCCTTTGTAATGGAAATTCATAAAGGTCATGCAGGATTTTTTTGTATTTGCAGATTATACAGAATGTGTTTCCGGTTTTCTTGTCGACAGTCACACACAAGCATAGCAGTCGTGTAGGTTATGTCTTTCTGTAGCAGATTTTCACATATGAATGTAGCTGGGGATACCGCCATCTTCCACTTGAGCATAATCACTTTATTATTGCTGCAAGAGAAAACTATTTATTTATATTTGAAGTGGTGATGCTGTGGACAAATATTGTTTTCTTCTGATCAGAAGTGATGTTTAGATGAGTTCTAACTGGTTCTGAGCTGTTTGAAGTGCCACTTTCAGCACATCACATTTCAGTTTGAATTTACAGACACATTAATTATAACTACGGAAACAACCTTGGACAAAACACATGAATTAAACATTTTTTTTTGGCATTTGCATTCCCTTCCATCTTCAGAAATATGATGTTAATAATTCCAAAATACTCACAAGTCATAAGTTTTGTGTAGTTATGGTACACTTTTTTTTTTACCTCTGCCAAGGAGATTATGTTTTTTTATGTGAGCCAGAAAAAATTATCAAATGCTTTAAAAAGATGCATTTTGTAACATTTTCAGTTGTATGGATGTATGGATGTATGGATGTATGGATGGATGGATGGATGGATGGATGGATGGATGGATGGATGGATGGATGGATGGATGGATGGACTCTTTATGCTA
>JBAMIG010000017.1:15638511-15649865 GCA_037177335.1 Kiunga ballochi | reverse complement strand
TAACCCGTTGCAAGCCCTAACGTCTCTACACGTTTCTCTTCCGAAGTGCGCGTTGCTTGCACACGCACTCTGTCTCTCTCTCTCTCTCTCTCTCTCTCTCTCTCTCTCTCTCTCTCTCTCTCTCCATCCCACCATCATTGTAAACATTGACTCAGTCAAACACTGAGCTTCCAAACTGATTAGTGTTAGTGTTTGGATTAGCCTCTCTTTAAGTGAGGATAATTACTAGCACCATTACACAAAGGTCACCTTTTTTCTCTTGCAAACTTTTAAAGTCAAATGGAAAACAGATGTGCAGAGATTGCAAAAGCAGCATTGCAGATTTATTATGAAGAAAGGAAGATGCATGAAAGTAGGAAGGCATTAATAAATTCTGTTTGGGAATGCACGTTTCGTTTGTGTATTCACCGTGCAATGTTTTTGCTGATGATTCTGTTCTTATTGTTTCGCAGTGCTGGTGCAGGGCGGACTGGCACCTTCATTGCCCTCAGCAACATTCTAGAGAGAGTGAAAGCTGAAGGCCTCCTGGATGTTTTTCAGACAGTCAAGAGTTTACGTATGCAGAGACCACACATGGTTCAGACCGTGGTGAGTGCAAAGCGAGACGTTTCAAGCCTGTGGTGCAGAATCTGTCATCTCATTCACACTTGTTTTGCCTGGAATTGTTTTTGCTCATATATGCATTGTGAAACTTCTCCTGTTATCTTTCCTTTCAGGAGCAATACGACTTCTGCTACAGAGTGGTCCAGGATTTTATTGACATTTTCTCAGACTACGCCAATTTTAAATGATACCTGTAAGATAGTTATCTGGAAAACAATGGATACGATGACATATGCAATTTTTTGGCTGAATGTTGTTTTTCTATAGCTTTCTACAATTTGCACTTAATTACACAAGTAAGAGAATTCTGAACATACTATAACATAAATGAACACTCAGAGCTTTTTCAAGGATTGTTTGAGCATAAAGCACCCAGGTTTTAAAGTGATAAAGACATGCTATCTTTCACTCCAATTGCCTTTTGATTTGCATTTGTTTTGCATTTGATCATTTCGTATTGCCCAGGCAATGTCTTAAATTACTGTGGAGAGAATTAATTATGTGTTTGATAAATAGTATATACTGCTGAATACTTGTAAATTTAATTACTTTTTGTGTGATGTGTTTAAATATAAAGATCTACTTCTTACATGGTAAAAACTGAAAATTTCATTTGCATTTAATCCTGTAAGATGCTGTAAATTACCTTACTTCTGTCTGGGAATAACTTAACAGCTGCTGCCTGTTGCAATTTTATTCAACCTCACTAACTTTCTCTTTTGCCTGTGGCAATATTACTTAGTGGATTGGTGCCTGACTTGGCAAAATGCAATTAGCCCACATTGGAACAGGCATAAAATAATGTATTATTTCATGAATTTAAATGTATCATGGCAGCCAAGTATCACATTCTGCTTTAAAGAACTTTTTTTTTTACACTTTAACAAGCCAACTTTACACTTGCATGTTTGCATAAAGCAGTGCCAATCTGATTAGACTGAGTTCTAATCTAAAAAAAATTGTCACAACGTGACACAATTTTAATAATAAGCCAAATGTTTACCTAATCTTTGATTTAGAAAATACGACATTTTTAAAAGCAATTGGTTTTTAAATAGTGGTTTCATGTATGAATCATCAATTAGCTAAAAGATGGAGCACAGATACTAAGCGTATCGTGTCTGTTTGTGACAATTAGTTCTGTTGGAAATCAAATAATTAAAATGGAAATTGATGTTTATGTGACATAGTGGATAACTGATGCAGCTGAAGACTCTCCATTTGCAGAAACAGAAATGGGAAAACTGGGATGTTGAAAAGCCAGTGCTTGTAAAATAACGTGCACACATATTAATATCTATGATAGGCACAGTAGTCTTTTTTTAAACCCCACCGCTACAGCTAAATTAAGCAAACAATTATTATATTTAGCCAATCTTCTGCTTATCTGTTTAGATCATTAAGCTAAGGTAACAAACTTTCTACTGTGTTTCTACCTCTATTACATTCATTCCAGTGCTTTATAGTGGATTTTCTTTTTCAAGTGTACATAAATATCTGTTGTGCTCATTTATCATCACTAAATGCAATGTTGTCTTTAATGTATTCTTATGCTGAAGGAATAACAAATAAGGGTAATGACAGACGCACATGCGTCTTGTTTCATTTATATTTCTGCCTCTTGTATTTGTGCAGATTTAAACAACTGTTTGTTTCTAAAAGCAGAATCCAATAAATTATAGATGGAGATAAATGTCAAATTTCAAGTGTTATCTTTTTTGAGTACCTCTACATTGATGCATTCAGTACATTACAGTGATGTCTTATGATATATTTTTAATGCTGGTTGAACCCTCACGGTGATGTCAGCATATCCAAGCACTTAGCCAGCTCCATTAGTTGTATTTTGTGTCCCATTAGTCAATAAATGTGTCACACCTGCAAAGAGGGGATTATAATCCTGACTTGAGCTTTGTTCAGCACCTATAAAATCCCTCTTTGGCTAATGCACCACATGCTAACAAGACAAATACAGAGGTGGGTTAGTCTTCATTCAAGTTTGTTCAATGCTCATTAAGTTAGAAAAACTCTTCTTACTGAATTAATTACTGTCTAAAATATTTATTAGCAAAGGACCATCTTTTACTGTGTAACCCCTGATTTGTTGGCCGTAGAGCTGTAAGTGAGGAAGCTGTGACAGTATTGTTTTTATAACATATTTAGCTTCCCCTGCAGTAGTAATGGAGGCGAGCAGCAGAGTTATGGTGCAGGTGTTGCTGTTGGCGTTGGTGGTTCAGGTCACCCTGTGCCAGCACTGGTCTTATGGATGGTTACCAGGTGGAAAGAGAAGTGTGGGAGAGCTCGAGGCAACCATCAGGGTGAGTGATTACTTTAGGTGGAGGTACAGTTTCAGGAAATGTGGTAACTTTATTAAATTAAAGGCAAATTTAACAGAATTACCACCATGGACTTGGTCTGTAAAAGCTACATCTGTTCTTTTTATTCATTTCTTTCTGTTTTGTTTTTTTAAATGTGGATATTTGCATTGAGGGCAAATTTAGCTTAAACTCTGGTTTCTTTTTTTTTATGTCTCTTTTGTTGTACACAGATGATGGGCACAGGAGGAGTGGTGTCTCTTCCTGAAGAGGCAAGTGCCCAAACCCAAGAGAGACTTAGGCCATACAGCGTAGTAAGTGCTTATTATACATAATTTATTACCAATGTCTACTTCAATTGTACAATATTAATGTACACCACAGCCACTATGTTCCAAAGAGGCAATGACAATATACAAACTGCTCAATTACTGTTTTTATTTTTCTCCTTTTGCATGACTGAGTACATGCATGATTAATTTGATCTGTTAGTGGCAGCTGTAATGCAGATTTTAACAGTAGTTGAGTTCTCGTGCATCACATGTACTGTTAAAGAATTAGACTTCCGATATGTTGTTTATTTAAATACTCAAAGAGAAGCTCAAATTATAAACTAATAACTGGTTTCAATTTCTTCAGATCAACAATGATTCCAGTCACTTTGACCGCTTAAAAAGGTTCGTGAATAAATGAGGAGCGACATCACGAGGGAGAAAGACTAACTGTATAGTTGTCAACAGCAAGGATGCATCACCTAAGCTGGCTTGACAAACCGGAATATTTATAACACGGAAATATGTTGGAAAGCTATTTAAAACTAGAATAAAATTTTGATTCCTGACATGTTTCTGATGTTTTATTTGTTCTCCTGAATGTTTACACTTTGTCGATCTGGTCATTGCATCTGAGACTTTGCTATAAATGTTCTTTTAAAGCCTTTCAATAGACTCTACTGTCTTTGTGAAGCCGCCACGACCGACAAGCATGACAAACTTGTGACACAACAATCTTAGCATGACAACAGCTGGTGATTAAGCCAATTTATTAGAAATCAATGACTTAATTGAATTTGTTACGCTTTTGGTAATTCCATTTTCTGCCGCGCTAGTCATGTGCATATGCAAAGTGAAAGGAATCCACAAGCTGATTCCTGTGCTCGTACACCTCGCTGTTGATTAACACCACAAAACCAAAACACACCCATTTAAATATTTCTTGCTTGCAATGTCCAGAACAGCTCTTTCCTAATTTGGGGGTAACTGCAGTCATCCAAAACAAGATGAAGTGCATAACTTAAAATTTTCCTCCTCCCTGTACAGGAAATTGGTGTTCATTATAAAAATTGGAATTTCATATCAGGAACGGAAAAGAATCAGCAGGGGGCATATGTTTTAAAGAGAACTCATTTTCTGGCAAAGCCCCACAGACAGAGCACCATACTAATCGCCTAGTGCATAAGGGGCTAGGATTCATGAACTGTGCTGACACCGGGGAGGCCCTGCATTGTTAGAGCGTGGTTGTAATGCACACCAATGAACCCAAACCCGCTTGCACTACTGGGAAAAGGTGAGCATTATAAAAGCACATAGAATTAAGGATAAATTAAACCACATTCCATTGCACTTCCAGAACAATGCTTGTTCATTTGTGATACTTCACCTCATTGGTTTAATATTCATGCTTGTAATTTGCATAGCACAATAATTTCCTTTGATGAGGAAGGACTTAGCATTTGTTTAAAAAGTGTTATATCTTACTTTACCTTCTTTGACAAAGTTGCAGAGGAAACTGTTGTTCTGGGCATTTCCCTCCAAAAGTCACAGCGGTTTATAACTATCTTTATGGAGGGTTAAAACATTTTGTAATGTACTCATAAAAGATAATTATGCTTTTTATGGCATTTTATAAAATATGTTTTTTAATTCAATCTAACATCCTTTTTTTTGGAATATTTCTTGTTTACAAATAAAGCATAAAATCCAATAAATTCCCTTTAAATAATCCCAAAGCGTTTGCTGTTAAAGCCAACTTTCTCCCTCCCAGTGTCCTCATCAAGGACCTGCCTAATTGCACGTATATCAGGACAACAAAACCTGCTGGTATCTATGTTTCCAAATTTGATTTAACCTCACTTTCTCCTTCCCAGACCCCCTGGTGGATATTCACTTTGTTTACCTCAAATTAAACTTCATATTGTTTACAGCCTCTTGGTCCCTGAACATTTTATAGCCTTTTAGAATTATTTCTTTATTTATTTTTTGTAATGATTGTAGAGTTGGGATTCATTTGAATGTTTCCCTCATCTGCATGAAAATTATATAATTAACTTTTGATTAACCAGCTCAGTTGAGTTGGTTCCCCCATGCACACTGGTGAATAGTACCCACCGCATTTTAATGACTGTTTTCCAATTGAGTGGCGACCTTTTCATCAAAGAGCCACAACTGGGGCTAAACAACGGATAGAAAATAATCACGGCCAAGAAAATGGTAGAGGCCGACAGGCTAGGATGTCATCCTTAAATATACCAACAAAGATGAAAGCAGCATTACTGCATGCAGTGGTGGTGGAAAAAAGCCAAGTGCTCATGCTGCTGGGTGCCCCATTGTTAAAGCTGTGGAGGTCATGTCCATTGGCATAGAGAGGGAAAGGACAGGATGCTCAGAATGGCCCATTGTTACATGTCCTTGCTCAGAGGGAATTCCATTATGAGGAGCAATGCATTTTTGATACTTTGATTTTTGTGCCATTCATTTGCTTGAAAAACAGAACATATTTGGATAATGGCTCCAGGAAAAAGGGGTCTCTGTGCACCACTATCCAAGGCTACTGCACAGCATTAACAAACCTGCCAATCAAGAACATCCGAGCAGATGTGCATCCTCACACAACCTACCATCAAATAAACATTCTATCACATGCATAATATAGTTCTCATTTCATCACTCTTATGTACCTTGCACCGTGTGTGTTTCCAACGGGTCAAAGAGAAGTATTATTGAGGAGGAGTGTATAATGAAGTTATTTTTCCAGGTGCTTGTTGTGGCTCTTATTATGAACAGAATGATAATTTCCCCTAGAGGAATCTGGCACTGAATATCAATTGAAGTTTAGTGTGGGTCTTACTATGTTCCCGCAGGCAATAGTAGAAGGCAAAGTCATCTTCAGAGAGAGTCTAAATGTCAGGGAGGTCTTCAAACAGTTTTTTTTTTCTCCCTGAACTACACTGAAAGGGGTCTTTGGAAGTGCAACATCTTGGAATTGATATGGTGGACGGAGGTAAGGAGGGAGACTGAAGGCTTAAGCCATTAACACAAAATTAGATTGGTAAAAAAAAAAACATATATATTCAAAGAAAATGGGTTATTGAGATGAAAACTAAAACTCTCTTTCGTGCTTCTTGGGGAAAACATTTCTGCAGACTGCTGCTAAGTTACCGTTTTGTCATATTCACACATCTCCACATGGTGACACTCTTGAGCTGTGTGCTTTGGATCTGCTGCATGCTGAACTCTCAGCAATTCCATCACTTAAGTTGCAGAAACTGTTATTCCTTTAAATGTAACAAAGACTTCAATCAATCATACTGAAGTCTGCAAAAATAGATAATTCTGCATTCAGACTGGCTGACTTTGTGTTTGCAACAAAGAGGATTTTGTACAATTTTGCAGCACAACTTTACTTGGCCTGGAAGAAAGTTATGTGTAAAAAGTGTAAATTCCCATTTCATCTGCAGAAACTCATGAATTTCTCTGTTTAGCATTTGCAACCAATTAATTTATTAATTTTATTTTTATATCATAAAGATAGCACTGAAGTTTAGCTAACTATACGGTGACACATACAGCATTTGATTGGCCTTCCTTCTCCTTCTTGGCTGGCAGGGAACCTTCTTGTTGTGATCCGACTTCTCTCCTTTGATCAAAGAACAGTGTTAAAGCACTGGGAGAAGGAGGAGTTATGAAATATGAATGAATACAGCTGTGTTTTGATGGATATGTCTCAAAGTATCCCAGTAAGAGACTGCTAAAGGCCAGGAAATCTGTTTGTGTTGTGGAAATAGGCTTTTCCTCGCTTGTTTCTTCACCAGATTCATCTTGGGTAGCTTTTCACTTCATATTTTGGAGATCCTCTGTTAAAAAAAAGAGATCAACCCCTTATCCATGTATTTATAGGGAACTACTCTATGCGGCCCTAGTTCATAATAGATATCATTAATGACACCATTTCCTTTGTTTTGTCTTGAAAACACCTTTTGAACAAAATGAACAGCGGCTGTCACGAGACTAGGATATTTATTATTTTTCTGGGGTACAACCCAAAGTTCTCACAGATGGAATGAGATCTTATATGAGGTGACGGAAGCTTTGTCACTAGTTATATCTGTGATTCCATTTCCTTTCTAAAACCCCACCGGGGACAAGTGAGTCATGTTGAAGTTGGAAGTTGATACTGTGGTGTAAAACTACATTCCCATCTGAATTGAGAAACTATCAGAGCTCACACAAATCTCAGAATTTTTTGAGTTAGATGAACTCAGCTTTTAAGTTGCACTTTTGTAATAAATAAAACCATTCAAAAATGTACTCGTAAAAAAAAGACAATTATTAGTAAAGGCTGCAAAATGGCAAGGAGAGTCTGCCAGGAGATGCATTTTACAACACACCTCATCTTAAATGACTTATTGAGAATCATTTAAAGATTTTCTTTTGTCACTCATGACTATTCTAACTAATCTCTGGCACTGGACCTGTGGCAGGACAGTGTCTGTGAACTACTGCAGGCTCAAAACTCTCTGTTTGGGCTTTATTAGCCTCACTAATAGCTGGGTTCCCCAAATGCCAGGGTCCATCTCTGCTGGGAGCAAGGGCTCAGATCTTGTCAGAGAGGGGTCGCACTAACCAACTGTAATCTTTAGGGTACTCCACTCCCGCTGACCTACATCTAACGCTGGTTTCATCCCTCCTGCTTACCCCCAACTGTTATCCTTTCCCTCCCCAATCTGCTCTACCCGTCCCACGTCAGTTACGCCACCCTTTGCTCTCCCTCCCACATCTTACCACCCTTGTGTGATAGTATCCCTCCACCCAACCAACCCCATGCTTGTTCCAGCCTTGTCCGGCTGGCCGCAGCAAGGAGCACGTCTTTTCCTGTGGTAACGGCAATTAGGAGAGTAAAGCAAGCTGTGGAGAAGACTGGATCACCGTGCACGGTTCAACCCCAGATCACGAGTCTTCAGCACGACTTCAAGGCAAACCATGCAATTAGCTACAATAATGATAATGTGTTGTAGGGGAACAAAGAGAGGGTAAAACAGACTGCTGGTGTGAGAGAGAGTGGGGTGCTAATAGTAGGGGGGTTATTTGAATGCAGGTGCAGATAGGAGACCAAATCAGACTGATTATCAAACGTATGATGAATTAAATTTTTCCTCTAATTATCCGTGCCTTTTATGTGTAAACCAACTGAGTGAATTTTGTATTCTAGACATCAACGGTCAGTGGTCTTTGGGCATCACACTGGGGTTACATCTTTTATTTCCTCCAAGAAACATACAAGGAGTTACTCATGTGGCTAAGCCGATGGGAAGAAGGGAGCGATGCACTGACAATTTTCTTAGCTGACTTAATTAAGACAATTTCAAAAATCTTTGGCAGCCAAGCAGAAATGGAAAGATGGGGAAGTTTGTGGTTTGATATTTGACTGTCGCAGATGTATGGACACAGAGTCCAAACATGCCAGAAACAAACCACGATACCCAGACCACAAATAACAGTGTTTCAAGTCAAGGTTGTGAGTAGATACAGTTGAGAAGCAGACTCGCTGCCTGGGCTTGAGCACAAACGTGCAGCTCCTATTCTCTCCGCTGTGAGCAGAGACCATTCCTACAGTCTTACATTCAGAGGTTTATAGAGGATATTTTGCTGGGTGTTGTGCAAAACGAACCATGTCCCCAGAGCAGTAGCAACTTCACCTTGGCGGAGTAATGCTGTGATATTCTGTTTATTCTTCACTCACTTCATTTTACTCAGAGGAAATCCTCTGGAGATGGCTTATCTTGGAGCTGGAACAGGTGCACTCTAATTTACTCCTATTGCTTGGGGAGCCCAGGGGCCCCTGTAGAGAAGAAAGTAGCGATGTAGCACACTCCACTGTAAAGCACAAACAGCCAGAGAAAGAGCATTTAATCGAAAGAGAAGAAAACTGTGAGCTTTGACTGCAGCCGTATCATTTGGATGCAGAAATTTTCTTCCTTGCTTTTTTAGTTTTACTGAGAAAAAAAAAACAGCCTTTCATTTAACTTTCATTTCTAAAACTCTGTTTACTTTGCTTGAAACTGTCATGTTGCACTTGGTAAAGCACCAGATGACATGGGGGACCTGTTGTATTGCCCTCATGTAATAAAACATCTCCTCACCAGGCATTCCTGTAACATCTACAACACTTAGGGCTTACGAATGGCCTCTGATATGTGCCACTTAGGTTTAAGTGTACATAAATGTGAATGCTGCGGCCTATTTGCTTTAGTAATGCCATGCATTTTCAGCCAGGAAAAAAGTTTGTTTCATCTTTCAGCCCCATCCCTGCATTCACCACGAAAGAGCTAAGCTTTCAACTTTGAATTTACTCTTCAATTCCTTTTCTTTGGAGAACTATGGTTTTGAAGAGTGGAGCTGGTATGTTATTTGTTCGGTATATTATAAGTCTGAATTCAGTCAGTATTTTTGTTTTGTGTTGTTCATCTCTTGGGAATTATGCAATCAAAGCAGATGCCTCAAGCAGTCTAGAAAGCGCCCCTTGTGAATAAGAGAAAATCTTGTACACAGCATTTTTTGTATGTGTGTATGAGGAAGGGGGGCATGACAACAAAGCAAATATATGGCATTGTTCTCTCTACACTATACCAGAAAATTGCACCTTTTAAAAAGAGAATAAACACATTACACCTGTATTCTTATTCCCTTCATTTTTACCTAATTCTTTTTTGGAACGTGTTTGATTATTTTTGTTCAAAATGACAATTATGAAGTACATCTACACAGTGTGTTCAACACTTTAAATGATGCAATGGAAGTTCAACCATCAATGTGCTGAATCTTTTCTGTATGATGGAAAACAAGATTTGAAGACTGTTCTACTTGGAGAATTTCACAGTACATAAACAGACATTTCTCACTCAGGAAAACTGCAAACACATACAAACAACAGAGAAATGAAAGCTTTGACAGAAATAATATATATATATATATATATATATATATATATTTACGCAAAGAAGAGAGTGCAACACAAGGACAACAAGAGACATATCATATACACTTTTAATGAGTGTGCCTGCCCCAAGCTTCTGTTTTAATCACCTTTCCATGTGACATAATTTGCTGCAAGATTGTATATGCTTGAGGGACTTTCAGTTCTTGTCAACTCAAGAGCATTTGAACCAATCAATACCTGTCTATCCTGTGGCACACTCATAGTTGGCCATTAGAAAAGAGCTGCTTAAAGTAAGCTCAGCCAATACCATTAGCCCTAGCCTAAGGGCAGTTCCATGCCTTAGTCAGGGTAGGCACCTGCCCCCGTCACCCCCACCTCACCCCCTTAACCCCCCTCCACCCCTCCCCCTACCATTAAGAACCTCCCCTGAGACATCATTTGGACACATCGGCCAAAGAGCACTTCTTTATTCCCTCTCTTTTCTTTCCCCGGCTCCACCAAAAATCAATACATCTCCCCTTTTTCTTATTTTCACAATTTTGCCTCAATATTATTCTCCTCTCTGCCAGAAAACCAATGGGCTCTCTTTTTTGTCTTTTCATCTACAATTTCCTGTGACTAATGTTTCAGCACCTCCCGTTTCAAGGGAAAGAGTTGGAAAATAATTAAGTTATCTTGTCATAGGGATTTTTAAACAGTGGGTTCACGTTGTGGGTGTGTTGAATAATTGAAACAAAGAGTAAACCTTACAAACAAACAAACAACAACAACAAAAACAGTGGTCGTTCTGCTGTTGGCTGCAAACTATACCCTATTGATTTTTATTTCTTGAACTATTTTAACAGCATTTCTTGGTTATTGAACACATATTTAATATGCAAACTCTGCAAACGTGCCATTGTACTTAACCTGAATCATTTGTTTCTGACACTCAGTAAGGGAGACATCAGCACTCAGATATCTTTGCTGTAATGAGTGAACTTCTTCTGTGTCAGTGTTTTTCTGCTTCAACCACCAAACCCCAGAGATCAGAGCTGCTTCTTGACTGCCTCTAATTTAACAGCAAGGCAATCATTCCACACGCTGCAAAGTTTCAGAGCAACTGATCCCATATAATGTCCTTAGAAGGGTCTTGGCCACTCAGCAATTTTCTATTTGAAATAGAGACAGAAAAAGTAGGGTACTGCCCTAAATCTTGGCCAAAACTGTTTACGATAATAA
>JBAMIG010000017.1:15617998-15638411 GCA_037177335.1 Kiunga ballochi | reverse complement strand
CAATTTTCTATTTGAAATAGAGACAGAAAAAGTAGGGTACTGCCCTAAATCTTGGCCAAAACTGTTTACGATAATAACTCTGAAGAGTGATAGTCGGTTCCGCAGCACTGGCGATTTCTGTGGCCGCCCATATCGATCGGGGATCCTAATGAGCAGTAGCGGAGCTGTGGCTAATGGTGTTGTGTCTGGTGTCCGTGGTAAACGCCCACGTTGAGATTATCATTCCCAGGGGGGACTGAGAAAGGTTTTGCCAGCCCAAGCCCTCAGGGTGTGAGCGACACACTTCAAGGGTCAAGGTAAACTATCAAATGAACAGCCAGGCCTTTTCCTCCCTTACTTTAAGGGCTATGCCGTACTACACTCCCAAAGAAACATTTCAGATTCCATATAAAGTAATACAGAAACCTTTTCTTTGATATTTTTGTACAAGAAAAAGATGGGAACATAATCCCACCGGCCTGTTGCTACCATACTTTATCACTTCAGTTCTTTGTCTCATTTCATGACATTAGTTGTAAAAACCAATTACTGGGGCATTGATAGAGACCTCACCAAACTGCCTAACTGTTATTAAGAGACTTCAAATGAGACCTGGCTTGACAGACTGATAATGGCTTATTTGACTTTAGAGATCGCCTTGGCGCAAACACTCTAGTCCCTTCACATGCCCATGGCGGTCATTGTCCTTTGCTATGCACGGCCATTCTGGCAATCTTGAGTGACATCCAACAAGTTCAGCAGATTCAGAGTGTAAGTGTACACCAGACAGTACGTTGTGTCTTCAAAGAAGGAGCTGAAACAGTGTAATGAAGGGAGTTGTTGCTCCCTTCATAAACCCAGCTAGGAAATGAAACCTGCTGTCAACTCACATGTGGGAAGGAAAACTCTTTTTATATGCGGACTATGCTATGTGGACAATTAAGTTTCGATAAAAGCGCAGCACAAATCCATCTTTATTGCGGCAACCTGCTCTCTGATTCCAGAGACAGTTCCTCTGTGGATTATGCTCGATGCTATTCAGCACAGAGTGCTTGCTGAGCATTAGCAGGGCACATTCTAATGAAGTCAAACCAATGCATAGCACCTCTCAGAGTCATGCCCTGTTTGGAGTCACACTTCCATGTCCTGGCAAATGCTGAGCATGTAAAACAGAACTGTCAATTATTCAACATGAACAGGAGGATGTATGGAGTGACATGGGGGGTGGACAGGGGCCGACTAAGCCTCGGGCATATAGGGGGTACCACTTTGATGTGAGTGTGTGGGCCTGCAGAGTTGCGCAAGGTGCACTGGGTAATATGCTTGAGACACCCCCACCCCACATCCAGACTCCTTCATTTTTTCTTTCCACTATTTCCATTGCTGGGTTCCTCTTCACCCTTTATGTCCTGCTTCAATATCTCCTCTGACACGCAGGAGACTCCCCATCTTTGCTCTGAACATGCATAAAAAAGGCCATGTGCAGATGCACACATTTAAACAGTGCACACATGTGCAAGTACACACAAGTCAAGTACACACAAGCAAGCCTCCTTTGCTCATTAACCAAACAAGAGTAGGCAGCACTTGTTACAGATAATAAAGTTGTGAATGGCTGATTTTAGAGAAATAGCCCTGTTGCTGTGTCACAGGAATGGCATTACTCATTTATACAATGAATACTAAAAGTTCCCCTCTCTAGAGTCTCCTCTCGTAGTCATACAATAGCAAGCTTAATTACATTAAGTTCTGAGAAGAGAGAAGTTAATGGATGACATTTTGCTACACCATGAGTGCTCCTTCCAATAACAATAGAAACCCAAATAAGACCTAATTAATATGCATAGCGGAGCCAATGAACTTAATTGTCAAGTTGCTTTTATCAACCTGTCAAAGGATTGACAATTAAAACAGCCCGCGTTAAAACTTTAATGAGAAGCAAGTAGGATAGAGGGATGATGAGGGAACAAAAAGACGCAAGCTTCATCCGTCATGAAAGACGCTACAAGACAACTACCCATTATTATTTCCTATCAGGATAAAACTATGCAAATCACATAATGCATTTTTAAATAATGAGTCAATGAGTAATATTTAATTTATTACCTATACTCTTAGAATTAATTTTTAACGTTGTTTTTAAGTTGATGAATTCATTAGATAATTTAATGTTGAGCTGTACCAGGAAGTTCTCTTTTGCCATTTTCTCCTCTCTTTTCTTTGCTGCTCACAGTGCCCTTCAGTTTCTGTCCTGAAATCCACATTAGGTATGCAGGATTTTTCAAGTTCAACAAGTAAACTTACTAAAGTCTCTTAAGAAGTCCAAAACAAGTCATGATTTTGGGTGGAGCCTGATGGAGTTATGGTCTACACTTGGCCCTGAACAAACGGGAAAAAGCAATATTTCGACTTGATTTTTTATCCCAACATTGACTCCAGGATGTCTACGTTCCAGTGGGGAGAGAAAATTGCTGACTCGCTCCCAGTGCGCTGGTTGTTGTTCTCCCTTACAGATGTGACCGTTAATAGGCCTGCATCCATAATCATTAGTGTGTCTCAGTGCACAGGTACCCGATGGGCCCCGTGCGTCTGCCATTTGGTCTCGGTTCACTGTGCTTGCCTGCAGATGTGAGCGACTCTCACACCTGCTCAGGGGCTCTCAAACAGACCGCCGCCATCCGTCACAGCTCACGCTACACTCGGTCTGTCGGAACAAGGCCTTGGTTCCGGTCCAACAGCCCTCAGACTGTAGGTCAGCGGCCGTCTCTCATGATGGACCCACCCTACCATGAATCATATTCCTTCATACCCACTCCACTTCACTCCATCCAACCAAACCCTCATCGCCCATGTTCATAGTTCAGCTCTTCCCTCAAACAAGCACTCAAGCGCAATGAGGTAACTCAGGTTAGTCAGGTAAAGATAGCACCTTAAAGAGAGACATAAACTAATGATCATGTTTTCACACCACACGCACCCTGCCCATAAGCCACAATGCACTCAAAAAGCAAAAAAAAAAGAAGAAAAAAAAAAAACTCCTTCTGGGTCTTTCACGGGCATCAGGCCACGCTTCACACTACATTTGTTGATGTGTGCATGCATGTGCACGTCTCATGCCAGCCCGCCTCCCATCAAGTCCTAATGAGGCCAGCTGGCTCTGTGCTCGGACCAAACCAAACTGGAGACGGCACAGTCCTGGCTCTTTCTGCCTTGTACACCCCTCTTCCCAGAAGCCTCCCGCCCACCCTCCCTCTCCTCCAGATATCTTGGAGAACCATGGACGGCTGAGCACACAAGGCAGATTTGGAAATTGCCAGAGTGTTTGTTAAAATCTTCCATGTCTCCCAGATCCCATGGCCAAGGCCTGAATTAGAAAGTCCATGGCAACAACTTTGGACCTGCCTCCCCTGTTGCTCACCGCTACACTGTTTTCTGCATTAACAACAGTAGTGGTGATGCTATGGGTCCGCTGTTGAACAACGGAAAGGAGGAGATACCCCGAGGCACAGACAAGGGAATATTGCACCTGACTATGGAAACAGAAACACAGCCAGTGTTACATACTGTATAACTACAGCAACTACAATAACATCTCAGACAGATAAAACAGACCTTATCCAGCATGTCTTAATATTCTTTGCCAAAGAAAATAAAAACTTTAAGAGTTCATTTCAACTTTAGTGTCCATTATCTCTGAGCAGCTGTCTTTTAATTTTTTTATTATCAGGAAGATAATTTCTTATTAGACTGCGGCAGTTAATTTCACTGCAGACTAATTAGAGCCATTTCACATTATTAACAAGCATTATTGTTGATAAGGGCCAAAGAGGTCTGCAGAGAGAATTGCATTGTCCAGGCTGTTTCTTGGCATTCATCTGTGTCCATGTGGGTGAGTAATTCCAGCTCCCTTGCAATGTCTCCTTGACAACTAACAATTATACACTAGCTCCTCTTAGTAACACAAGAAATAACTCTCTACATGTGTACATGCAAATTTGGAACATTACTATGTGTTAACAAATATATACACACATATGGTTGTGCTCACACATACATAATGCGTTCCTACACGCTTAAGCATGCATGCATTCATTTGCATACAAATACATGTGGAAATATACAAGCAAATTTCTTTCCCATTTTGTGCAATCTGCTACCAGATCATCTTAACTTCACTGTTGAGACTTTTAGACTGTATGTGAGCTTTTTTTTCTTTTCTTTTTTTTTTGCCCAGGAAGAGAGACTGGACCAGAGGGAACACCTTAACAGGTAGCCCTGGGGTGCTTGCCAGAGTTCGGTCAGCCAGGGGGAGAAAGTGGCTCTGGGAAGCCATACCACCACTATCCTCTCTGTCCACTGATTATGAAGCAGGTCCCAGACGGGTGCCTTTAGGACCCCCCCAGGCTACTTACAGTCTCCTTCTCCTCTGTTACAGGATCTGTCACTGGGGGATTCGACTGAAGTGTGAAGAGGGGTATATGTGTGAGACAAGTTGAGAATTCTAAACAGGTACGTGAGGTTTTGTTGTCCCTCTCTTAAGTTTTACTCTTCTAAAAGATTTGTTTAAAACATGCATTTTGTCTGTGCAAATCAATATCATACTGTTTTAATTTAACTTATTGAGTCATCTCCAAATAACCCAGTATCTTATAGAGTTTCAAGTTATCCCAACTAAAAGATGTCCTGCTTTGTATGCACCATCAGAACTGAAAAGAAAAGGTCTCAGAACCTGGGCTCAAGCAGAGCCCTGTCTTGAGCTCTAATGACGTCTCAAGTTTGAAAAAGCTCCCTGGTTTCAGCTCTCTGACAGGATGTACATGTGTGTGTTTGCATGTGAGTAAAACTCCTTCCAAAGTCCCACCTTCTCCCCCCAAAAAAAGAAAAAAAAATCATAACTAATGAGCCCATTTAGCGCCCAGCACCTGACTTTGGCCCGTGATCTCCGGGAGACATTATAGGCAATTTGCCATTGACTTCAGGGCTCTTGTCCCAAACGTTATCAATGAGCTTGTCAGGTAAAAACCCAACCTCCCTTTGTTTCCTCCTACACCCCCCTCTCTACTCCAGTCCCCCAGCCTGCTCCCCGGGCCCCTGAAGAGGAACCAGCGGCATGATGTCACACACCTGTTTGGCTGGAGGCTGCGGCCCGGCGATGCTCGCAGCCGTGGGTGTCGCATTGGCACCCCTCGCTCCCCCCTTGTCGCTGCCTGCTACGCCCCGTGGATGTGTCAAAATGGCAGATGATGGTTGGGGTGTGTGCAGCTGCTTGGAAAGAGGAGTGCCAAGGGCGCTCATTTCCTGCGGTGAGTTTTAATTTGCTTTACCCGCATCTTCTGAAGAACCCTACCCCCAACACACACACATTCATCTATTCCTCTAAACTTACCTCAGTATACACACACTTGTAATAAACACTTATTTTGTCTACAAATCTGCCACCACCCAAGGGGGCAAAAGCCTCACATGCCCAAATAGAGGTGAATCCAAGGGAGGGGGTAACAGGATGGTGTCAGACTTTAGTTTTAGAAGCATACTTTTCTTGAAAGTTGCTCAGATGATCTAACTGGTGCATGTACAAATCACTTCTCAGAGGTGTTCAGCTGGGTAAAAAGAGACAAGTCACAAAAAGTGCTGATAGAATATGCGGCTAGCATTACTACGTTATGTGAGGGGTCTGTGTCTCTTGACATCTGCTATGCAGTTGTCACTGGCAACTTAAATCCCCATTGATCAGACAGCTAGAGTGAATTTGTGTTGCTGTTTTTTTCTAACTCCCACTTTGCGAACAAACCCATTTTCACACGGGGCACACGCATATACCTGACAGTTACACCCAAACAAGCCTTGCTGTTTACTCGAGAACAAACACATAGACGCCAACCAGCAAATCTATTCTCAATACACACATCACCCTAGACGTAAAGAGATTCAATTTTCGCCTACCGGGAGTGTTTCCATTTTTTTACGCAACAATTTTTTTTCTGTCTCTCCTGTGTCAAGACAACTGCCTTAGATGTTAGCATCTAATATACAGGGCTAAAAAACTATAGTTGGCTGTGAGCTGACAGATAAAACAGTGCAAGACGCCATTACCCCGCAAAGCGGAATAATGAGGAGACCTGAACACACAGAAGACAGGAGCCCAGTTGAATTACCGTGGTCTCTCATCCAAGGTGGGAGCTTTTTGACAGCTTTCCAGGCAGCACAACACATTACCATACTGACGCTGCTCTGTAGTGCCAAAGAAAAGCTTTGATGAAAACATAACTGGGAAACTGGGAAATCTTTAAATGTGTGCAAGTGCATTTGTGTATGTGTGCGAGTACATGCATTCATGCATGTGTGTGCCACATACATGTTCATCCTGTGCGTGCTCATTCATTGGTGTTTGTGTGGCTTTACCTCGTGTCATTCTGCATTTCTGCAAGTGTTTGTATATATGTGTGTGTTTGTGCAACAACAAAGACAAGACAACAATGGAAAACCAAGCAGTGTCAAGCTGCAACTTTATGTTCTCTAATTACTAAGTGGATACTGTATTCTTGAGTGAGCTTCTATTGGCTGAGATACAAGGGTTTCTTTTTTGATTTATATTCATGTTGATGATTCAGTTGAATTATCAAAGTATCAAACCCATCTGACAATATGTCTAAAAGAAATTCTTCAAGTGAGAGTGATGCTGCCAAATGTATTCTGCCGTTTCATTAATGTGGTTTGCTAGTTAGTTATCCATATTCTAACAGAGTAAGCTTGATGTTAGATCTTTGGCAAGGACACCCTGTACTGAGTTTTGGCATGGTACTGTGCCGCAGTATGCTGCTGACTCTGGGTCTTAACGACAGGCTAAACGAAGCGGGCGTTACGGCCCCCTGGATAGGTCATTACTCGTCCGTGGCCAAGAGCTAAACTGGAGCAGGGCTTTTTAAAGAGGGGAGCAGGTGTGTTTCACCATAGGGGCTGGAGCCGGCCCAAGACCAAACAGCCTTAACGGTCTTTATCTCCTTCATAATGAGGCCACGCTCTCCACACACCCGAACTCTGCCCGCATGGGCTAATGCTGGAGGTATGGAGACCCAGCCCTCCCCCTGGTTAAATGGTGACACTTTCAAAATGACCCATGCCCTAAGCAATGAAAGAACAGTGGCATGTCATGAATGTCTATAGACTCAAAATGATGGGGCACTCTGCCATTTAAAGTGAGTTTCTGTAAAATTTAACCCAGTTAATTATCAAAACCTCCTTCCATAATAGAAGAAAATGCCTTTGAGTATACAAGTAATGAATTAACCTTCCTTTATTTAAAAGTAAAACATTTAAATAACTGTAAACTGGATAAAGGTGTGTATATGTGTGGAGTTGTGGGTGTGTTTTTGTGTGTAAGTTGACTATGCACGTGAGTATGTCTGAGTGGTATTGTCCCTCTCTTCTTTCACCTGTCTGAGTAGGTTCTCTAGTATGGTCCCTGTGCTCCCCAAAGTCTTCTCAGCCCTGTCAGGCGAGTTGAACTTGATCAACATCAAACGGCATAGCATTCAAAAGTATTAGTGTTCTCTGTTGATGGGCCCTCTTGCTATCCCAAATCAGTCCCTGAGCTACTTCATTATTTATCTCTAATTCATCAGTGTTGTCTCCTCGCACACGGGCAGTAATGCGCACACATATAGCAAGTTTGAGCACACACACAGAGGACACACGCTGCACATCCGTACATTAATCTCTGCTCACCTTCATCATAGCTTTTGTTTTCATGTGACTCCATGTCACATTGATATGGCTTGAAAAAAATTTATCTTTTTTGGTAGATATTTATTTTCTTCTTCTTTTTTTTCCCCGGGTCAGTGCAAGGCAGATATATTTCTGAGGAATGATTAGGCTGCTTATACTTTTAAAATACTGATTATTGCAGGGACCCGACAGGCCTTTTTTTTTTTTTCTCTGAGCATTCTGGGGATGTGAGTCCGAAAGTAGCCCCATGGTGCCATGACCCCTGACCTAGCGTGGGCGATCCCACCAGATGTGGAGTGTGTGCTGGGACAGTGGCGAGGGGCAGCTCAGTCTCACACGGGGAGGCCCTGTCTCCCCAAACTGCCACAGAGAGCATGGCCAGAGGGGTTCTGTCAGCACCGTTATCAATCATACTCCCTCCCTGTGTCTTTCTCCCTTTCTCTCCCACTTTTCCTTTCTCTCACTCTCTTTCACACCATTTCCTTTTTGCACTGTCTCTCACTTTATCCCTTTCACTGTATTTGCCTGTCCTACTCTGCTTTTGTTTTTCTCTCACTTTTTCTTTTACCTCACTCAGATAGTCCACTTTGGGCAGCGCTTTTCAGTCACATGCTCACCTTCAACATTCCCTCTCCTTCACATATACACGCTTTAACCTTCCTCCTGCAATTTTTAAATTTTTCAAAGAAAAAAACTTTGTTTTACCTTTGCCTTACTGGTGTCTTAACATAAACTTTTACTCTAAAATGTTTTTACTTGTCTTTTAAATTGACAAAGCAGATGCTGCAGAAGGATGTGATGCTTTCTTTTAATCCCAAAAGGAATACAAGCGCAACAATTTATCATACTCAGGGAGTCTAGCTGACATGAAGAAACAAAAAAGTTACAGAAAGATAAATAGAAATGAAAAGATCATTGCACAGCAAAAATATAGAGGACATTAGTTAGAAAATAATTCCCGATTTGTGAACAGTAATGCAGTGTAATAGATGGCGGAGGCAGGGGTCGTGGTATGAGGCATTGATGCCAGTTGTCCCTGCCATCCGGTGTGAGGTGTTTACTGACACATGGCACTTTGAAGGCCCCCAGTTCCTCGTATCCTTTGCATCTGCAATCAGGGCAAATGGGTTACAGCCAGCACAACAGACAACAACTAAATAAACAACATACCTGGGGTGGATCCCCTCCAATTCCGGACTGCCAGTCTGGCTTTGGTGCATTTTTAAAACATCACTAGGTAATTGAACTCGAATGTTCACACTGACACATTTGCATGGAGTAAAAGGGGAGGGTGGGGGGGTTGGTGTAAGCAATGGAGCAGCTGGTACGCACCAGTACGACTCCGGCTCAACCAGTCCTTCTGACTTCATATGTAGCACTTAATTGGTTCCCAAGGCAAGAATGAAATATTTAGCTCGCACGTCCTTTAAAATGCGATTGATTTTGATCTGACAGCTGTGCCTGTCCCGCGCGAGGGAGTGAGTTAGAGAGAGAGAGGAGAGGGTGAGGGCTGTCTGGGCTCGTTGCCTGAGAGTAGCGGAACAACACCCACTCACCCGCACACAAACACCACTATATGGCCACTGAATGTAAAGGATCACTCATGGATGCCATATGCTTTCAACTAAAGCCTCCTTTTAAACCCCTCTATTTAACCTCTAAGATAGAACAAGCTTTGAGCTTTGGACGATCATGAGTGAAAGCTTTTCTTTTTATGTGTGCAAGTTCAGAGAACAAATGCACAGTATACGAAAATGCAATTAACTGCATGCTCAAAAATCACAAATAAAATGCTATTTAATTTCAGTTTTGAAACAGAATGATTAGACATAAAAATAATCATAATAAAGCACAAATTTTTTTTTTTAAAAGAGAATTTAATTTTTTGCAGACTTGCTCACACTCAGTTTTAATCTCCTCTACATATACAAGTACATATTCAACTCAGACGTAATACTGAAAACCAAAGTGAAGCAGATATCCAATCAAATTGGATTAATGTCACTAATTATATGATAGAGCAGAGCGATGCAAGGCAATGGTGTGGTCACGCCATAACATGATAGAAATGCATTAAATGAAAACCTGCACAGGATCCATGGCTGGGAACCTCCCCCCTGTCAAATTGACTAAGCTGCAAATTACATACAAACGGATATATCCTTTATATAACAGCGGTGATTTTCTCCACTTTATCCTACCTGTCAAGCTCAGAACATCACAGGCTAATTCTTTATTAAGTGAAAGGGCATCGGGGACCAGATGATCCAATTTAAGTACATTGGGCAGAATAGAAGACTAATTAAAACCCATATTTTTACATTATTAATTTTGGAACTTCACTTTTAATGAATGTGAAATGACAGGCCTTCCATTTATACACACATACTCTTTGGGCTGCTCAACAAGGGAATAAGAGTTACGGGTATACTGCAGGGGCTAAGTAGAATTTTTGAGCATCAACGACAGACTTAATATCAAAGTTAGACAAAAGTGTACACAGCAAACTTCTGCTTCATAAACACAGGTGTTAATTTACCATGTAGGTTTAAAGTGTTCAGTTTATTTGGGGCTGCTGTGAGGCTTGAGACAAAAAAGTAATCAGGACGTCTGTTGCCGGCGGTGCAACCTTGTCATTTAGCCCTCATTCTTCCTCTCAGTACCTGGAGAAAGAAAGAGAGTGAGGCACCTATATGTCGTTTAATGATGTGCCCCATTTCCAGCCACCTCTGCTTAAAAGAAATCCACTTTTTTTAGCAACCTCATCCTTAATTGTCCATCATGCCCCTCTAATAAGACCATGACCCCATTCTAATGCTAACTTTAATTATCTTAGTGGCTAGCTATGGAAAAGCTGCTTTTTAAATGAAGTTTTTTTTTTTTCACCAGAGTAATGGATTGATTTTACAGGCATTTTGTCTCATAGCCAAGGCTGAAATTAATAAATAAATGAAATAACTATTACTAAACAAGTTGAAAAACAAGTGAGATGAATGAATAACTTCTGTTTACAAAAAAAATGTAGTCAAATGTGCAAGGTTGTTCCTGCATTTACCCTTCGTAAAGAGCTGTTCTTTCTATTCACTTTTCATTCCCCACAGGCTAACACATCCTCACTTCCACAAATAGGCACAAGTCAAAGGGCAGCAAGTTTGTAAAATTGAGTCAGATATACAAAACAGCAATATTTAATGGCACTTCTTTTTTTTCACACGAAGTGACCCTTGCATGGAAACCGATCTTTCTTTTTTTTTCCTCCGGTTTCAGGAAACTCTTGGAAGGCAAAAGCAACATCCTGAGTTGGTGAGGAGACAGGAGAGGTGCTGACATGCCGACAGGCAGGGGATCCTGGGAAAAGCCACAGACAGGAAGAGCCTGACTGACTTTGACCCCTGAGGTCAAGGCTGGGGGCTCGGCAACTGAAAGATGTTTCCAAGCCACACTCTGGCTATCATGGAGTTTTACAGGAAATAGCTTAGAAATACTGTATGCTGCAAAATGTGGGAGATCTTTTATTGCTCACTCTTTTGTTTTGCTCTCTGTGACATAAAATGCATTTTGGCCCACAGCTATATTTGACATATTTGTTTGAGGGTTACTGTTTGTAATTGAGTTGAGCTCAAGTCCATTTCTCATCTTTATAATGTGAAAAAGCTACTTTAAAAGCAACAAAAAAGAAAAATCCTGTGGATGCGCTGTAACTGATAAGAAAACAAATAATAGGAAAAGTGGATGTTTTTTTTTTGACGGGTTTTCGACTGAGATAAAAGCACGTTGTTGCTGCTCCAGTTTCTGACATGTGTTTTGAATAGAAAGAAGTTTCTCTACTTTTTAAGGCTTTGTGTGTGGTGGGTCTCCAAAGACCCTTTACAGTTAAATCAAATTGGTGTGAGAGGAGATTGTCCTTTCCTCAGTCTGGCAGAAGGACCCATAAATCAAGGCATCCATCGTTTGTCACATCTCTGTCTCCCAGCTTTCCAACTCTGAGTTTTTACGGCACAAATGTATCCATCAACCCCACCGAGCGGCCGCCAAGCCGCCTTAGCAATCGATGGGTGCGATGTACCCTCCCTCTCGGCCTGTACGCAGCTCTCTCTGCGTGGGAAGGAGTAAGAGGAACCTCATTTTAGCTGGTTTTAGCCTCGGGCCACTACTGTGATTTTACCCCATGCTCCTGGCCTGACGTCATTAAAGATGCATGATGATGGATACCATGAAGTCAACCTCTCCGAGGGGGTTTTGTGGTAGAGGGAAAAAAAAAAAAAGAAAGAAAAAAAAACCTTGCTTGTTTTTCAGATCACACTAAGAATAAATCAAGACTGTTTAAATGTAGAGGTTGCAACTGGATGCATGTGACTAATCTTTCAAAGCAGATCAGAGGAGAGCGAAGTCAGGTATTTAATGGTGAGGCATGTTTTGACCAGTTGGTGGTGCTCCTGTCACAGTGAATTCACAAGCTTGACTCTGTGTGATTCACACAAATACACTCCTTCAAATTTCCAATCCAACCAGGCTGGAGACACAGAAGACAATGATGCAAATGTAAATTGCAGAGCAAGACATGCTTGAGAAATTGTTTCCTTTACTCTTCTTTGCAACAGAAACTTGTATTTTCTGTTTCTAAATTTAGATTTTTTCTCTCCCACTCTTCATAATCTGATCCCCATCTTCTCCTCCCTCTACATGTACATGTTTATGAGATGATGGAGGATATTCATGAAGCCCTACTGCACCACTCTGATCGTTTTAAGAAAAAAAAAATTGAAAAATGCATGTTAATTTATTTTAATCACAATCAGAGTCATTAATATTTTTTCAGAATTACCTAAAACAGACAGAATTTGCTACTGGAGGGAAGTCAGCATCTTAGCTGAGTTCCAGCTTGTGTCCACTCACTATCACAAAGTGTGTGTGATTTCTTGTGATGAATCAGTGTGTCTCCAAAAGGGAATGACAGTGGAGACATTTGACAGCTGTGCTCCTCAGGTTCAAAGGTCATGTCAAGTCCTGGATGAGCTCAAGGTAAAATGCTTCACGGGGCCTATACCGGTCAATGGGTATCGTTTGCCTCGGTAGCAAACAGAGTTGACGGTAATGGGACCTCAGTCATGTGTCAGCGCCTGGAAGAAAAGTCAAATACCATGGGGCCACATTTATAACATCCCAAAACAAAAGAGAAAGGGAAAAGATTGAACTTTTAAACTTCTCAGTTCATGGCTTAAGTGTGTCATATGCACAGCAAGCTCTCCAGGTAGCATCCATTATCAGTCAACACCTCTCCGTTTCACTCATCCTGTCCTCTCACAGTCTCTTCAACTTTCTCCTTTACTTCCCCACTCGTCCCACCCTCCCCTCACAGCGTTTCAGCTCTAACTGTGGCTTCTAGCAGTTGCTTTAACCGGCGCAGTCCATGCCGTCCCTGCTGGGGAGTAGAATCCAGCCCCTCACTGGAAGACCCTGAAATAAGGCCTTTATCAGCCAACCCCACACAGTACCAGGGGGCCCCCCGCTCCTCCAGCAGCCTCTGATGTGAAGGAGAGATGGACAGAGCTCTGTGGTCCTCTGGTCGAGCACCAGAACAGGATTCAGTCCATTGTACCATTCAAATTAAGCAGGCATCAAAAGGGAAGAGGAAGCTGTTGTTGATGTATTGTCTCGTGTTATTTTAACCGGCTTAACTCAAGCCTCTTCATGGTGGAGTGTTGTGGCGCTGGATGCCGATGATGATAAGTGGTGGATTCTCTGTTAAGACTGCTAAGCTGCTGTGCTGGATGAACGGGAAGCTCTGGCTCCATTGGCTGCTGTAGCTGATTTTGGCTGTGGTTGAACCATTTCAATAGGTTACCATGGATTTATCCACTCAAAACCGCTGACTTGGCTGTCCATGCACAGCCTCTTCATGTCACCAGAGGGACCTCTGTTTATTTCATAATGCTGACATTTTTTGAGGATATTTGATTAAATATTAAAGCTCAAAACAACAACAGACAAAAGAGAAACTTTTTGGTTACAAAGTTGTGAAACTGCACAGTTTAAAAACAATATTTTGTTTCAGAAACTTTCTTTTTTAATTAATCTAATTCATTTACTAAACAACAATCCTGTTGGTCTATTTGATTTACTCTCAACAATTCTTCGGAACAAATACAGGCCTCTTTCTCATGATGACACCAATAACTTGTAGATAAGTCCAATAAACACACGTGAGAGAAAATATATTTTCTGTTGACTAAATTTGCAGCATTTTTATTTCCTGGTCCGTTGAATAATCACCCTGTAAAAACAGTTCAGTCAGCTTTGAGTACTTGTGAATAGCACTCTTCATTCCGTGCTGAAAGCTGTCTATTTAATTTCTCTCTTCTGTCCTCAGTGCAGTAGCTATTAAGTGCCTTCATATGTCAAGCTAGTGACACCTCCTCCATTCTCTTCAGCTTGTTTAAGCGTGCCCCGGCATTGTTGCCCGCCATGCTTGACGTGTTAATAGCTTAATAACGTAATCTGGCAAATAATGACACCTCATCACAAAGACGGAGGCCAAATGTTTACAAGGGAAGCCGTAATGTACAATGACAGTAATCTGAATAAAAATGAATTTACTGGCTTCGTCTCATTTGCAGTAAATTTTCACTTCTTCCATGCACAACTGATGCTCCGCAAACACCTTGCTTTGCTCTCTAGCTGTCTCATTACCCTGCCTTTCAAGTGGTGGGAGAAAGGGAGAGACGGTGAAAAGGAGATGGAGAAAGGGTGAGAGTGTGAGAGAAAGAGAAAGAGGGAGGGGTGGGAGAAAGGGGGTAAAGGAAGAAAGACAGAAAGGGCAAGGAGGAGACAGGCACTGATAGAGCTTGTTATTTTCAAAGCTATTTCCCTCTTTATTGTTTACTCTGGAGCAGGAATAAGAAAAAAGAAGAAGTTCACACCGATTTCAAAAAGTCTCACTTCCTTTTTGACAGATGTGGTGTCAGCTTTGCTGTTTAATTAAAAGGAAATGGAGGTGATGATTGCAACACAGACGTGATCTGATATGATAATGTATTTACAATCATCAAGATGATCGTCATTAAGGATGTGTCAAGGACGAATTCATTGTGGGATTTGGGGTCCTGAGCTGTCAAGTGTATTTTTCTGAGGCAGCCGTGTGATTGTCAGGAGGATGCTGGGACTATGACAGTCACAATTAATAATTTGCTAAAAGAATGTGATTGAGTTTTATACACAGTTTTGTCGTGGCGATTTCCAAAGCCCAGAACATTTACACAAGCAGCTAGAGGGAAGGAGGGGGGGATGAAGGCCTGAGCAGGACTGAAATTGAGACAAAAATACCCTTGATACATATGCTATACGGAATTCTATTATTAAATAACTTTAAATCATTTCACACACCTGCTTGAATTTTTCATGAGAAGTGCATATGGAAGGTTCATCAAAACAAATTGTTTGATTTTGACAATTACTACAACAATCACACCCTTCTTTTCACTGCACCTGTTTGAAAATGAATAATTTGAAGTCATTTTAATTGCTTATGTGACAGCTAATCATCAAGGCATTAATTTATTTATTGAGCTTCATTTGAACTTCCTCCTTAGTGATAACATATCCAGTCTGACTCTCTAGAGTAACAAGATACTGATTAAACTGTAGCAGCCTCCTTCAGTATTATGCAGATGCTGAGGATTGAGCCCAGAGTGTCTGTAATAATAAGATGCATGATCCACACTAAGTCAAGATTAACCATGTATTGGTCGTAGGAATAAAAAGCAGGATAAAAATAAAAAACTTGCTGATCCTATCATAATGTTTGAAACTAAAGTTTATACACGTATAAGGCTAGCGAAGCTCTCGACAGTCTTTGCAAATGTCTCCAGTATAAATATTTCAAATGTTCTTTCAACCATGCAGCTGTTTTATCAGGTGGAACAAGAGGATAAGATCCGTAAACACAGGAGTACAGCCTGAATGAGAGGGGGAAGAAAAAAAAGAAAAAAACAGTGATGAGTTATGTGCAGAAACACAAAAAGTGAGGAACATCTGCCCCAAACTCTCAGAGAAGCGGAGCATTAGCCTGAATGCTTCTAGCTGCTGGTGGCTCATCTGCAGTTGGTGGTGTGCCGGGATTGGTGCGGTGGCAATAGGGAAATCAGCCACTGTTCTCTCTCTCAGGGTCCCAAGCATGGCCATTAACTGACTGCCAGCAGCTCTGGGAAGAAGAACAACAGATGCCAGCAACTGAAAAGCCTCCAGCTCTTCAGCTAAACCAATCCCAACTGAGTCGGGACGGGCCTCTGTAGATTTTTGGACATACAGTGAACAAATGTGGACATGAAAGGGGGAAGAGGAGGGCTGTTCTGGAGGTAAAGATTTGTTAACCCTCTTGAACTTGACAAGAGAAGGCACCGAGGCACAGATTAGCCCTCTCAAAGCTGGCTTTTGCAAAAGGTTGCTCTGTGAATATGTGAATGCTGCTGTGAAGTGATGTGTGTTTGTTTCTATATGTGTGTGTGTGTGTGTGTGTGTGTGTGTGTGCCCACAGTATGTTTGTTTGCTTGCATGCACTTGTATGTTTGTGTTTAAACAACTTTGCCTGATTGGGAATTCTACGTGCACACGCAGTCACAGTGACAGCAGAACTTTGAACAGTATGTAATTCAGCTATAACACCATTTAATTACGTTGTGATTACATTTTTGATTCGCTGCTATTTCTACATGTGTTCAGAAGCAAATATTTCATTGTAACCATTTGGCAGAGTGCTGCACGACGACTACGTCGCCTAACCTCCAGTTCTTCCAAAAAACAAAGGAAACAGACACTTAACATGGGAACGTTGCCTCCACCTGCAGGGGTCACACATCTCATCACTACATTTTTCTTAAACATACACATGTGGGTTAACATAATGTTGGCTGCATAACGTGGTGGAGCAACACGGGAATGAGGAAATGACGGGACAGTAAAGTAGGAAGAGGAGGTGGAGAGAGGGGTGGGGGAGCAAGAAAACACAAAGCCTGGGTAAACACAGCTAGGTCTGCATCTGGAACCAACTAAAAAGATGCTTAATAATGCAGAGCCGTGCAGGCGGGCCCTGTGCAGCTGTTGTGTGCGCAGGACCATGAAAGACTCTCCATCTGACAGCTGGCTCCATCTAGCTGGCTCCATCACCCTCTCCCTCTATGTCTCCCTCTCTCCTCTGTGGTCCAGAATGGCAAGGAGACAGCAGATTAGGGATTAGCCAATCCCTGCCATCCTCATCTGTCCCATCTGCCTGCCAGAAACCCAGGATCTTGATTCCAGGGAGAGATGGGACATTACTGGGAGAAAAGGGGGGAGAATGAGATGCGAGACAAAACAAGAGACAACGCTGGACTCACGGAGGGGGAAGGTGGGAGAAGTGGGACAAGGTAAAACTACATATGAAGGGGCTAGAGTGAGATCAGGGCTCAGGGAAAAAATGGAGGGAGTCAGATACATGACAGGGAATCAAGGCTTGAGTGGGATAGACAGAGACACATAACGCTACAGTTTGGGGAATAAAAGATTAGAGACCTCACCCTTTCCATGAACTTCAGGCTACTTTAACAATTTAAGTCAATGCCACGATACATGTTACAATTCCAAAATCTCATAAAACATTCAAAGAATCTGCCACTCTGAATATTCACCAACTTTTCAATACATCACATTGTCTTAATCCGTGACTTACTCGCTGCAAGCGAAACACAAATGTGCATTATTTTCAGTGCAGAAATTTCACCTGAACAAAGCTGGCAACCCTTTAAAGTTACTAAAAATACACCCTTGTATTTTGTCTCAGTATCAAAGACACCACTTGTCTTTTTAATAATCTGCCAGCTCACATTTGGCAGAGACCAGAAAGCACACTCAGAGAAATAATTGCTGTTATCTGTTAGAGTCAATAAAACCCCTACAATTGCGCTATTTGAGATAAGAGTGTGCGCCTCACCATGTGTTCCCCTAACCGAAATCCAGCTAAATGATTTAGATATACACTCTCTAAGTATCTGCTTATACATTATGAGCGTAATAAGCTGCAGGCCATTGCAGGCTATTGGAGGCATCAGTCATTGAGGCAAATTACTAGGAAACATAAGCTCATGCAAATGTGACAGTAAAATAATTCAGATATTGGTATTTAGCTTAATACATATTTTAAAAAGATTCTGTAACAAGTTATAAACCTGAGCTGCTCAAGTTCAACCGCTAAGTGAATATTATCAGGTAGCAGCAAGTTAGAGCATTTGTTTCATCTTATAAAAATGATTCAAACTTAAGGGACCGAGTTCTGCCAAGCAGAGGGGAATTGCAAAAAAGAAAAAAAAGGAAAGGAAAAAAGTTTGCTCCTTTTCCTCTAGAAAGGCACCCAGTAGCTTAAGAGGCCCTCAGCTCCAGTACCTGGTTCCCTCTGTGCACACCTTTAAATCACACCCAGGATAGTTGCCTTGTCAAAGCTCTCTCAGTAAGTCAGGCATCTGAGAAACATTAAAACACTTCCTCATGCAAGCCCGAGCCTCCCACAGGGCAACGAACAGGAGCAGAGCCTTTCTCTCAGGCCCAGCATCCGGGGAGGATACTGCTCAGTACCGCTTGGAAAGTCCCAGCTCGGACAGCGGTGGTTAATATTTTAATAGCCTACGGCTGAGGCAGTTATCATCCAAGTGTATTCTTGTTGGTGGATTTAAAAAAAACCTATTCTCACTCCCTCTCCCTCTTTCTCACAGTTAAGAACCCGATTTGAGTTTTTAATTATTCTTTTTTGAATTCCCCAACCAGCTCTCCTCTGTTCTTTTTCATTTGTGCTGTGCAGTTTCTCCAAGACTTCACCCAGGGAATCCCTGACAGTGTCCTACTTAACTTTTCACTTTCTTTCCTGTGATTTGTTCCTTTTTTCGGTTTGAGGGACAATTACTGATCAATCCACAGCTTTTCTCTAAACACCTGTGTTTATATTGATCAGTCATTTGCAAAGGGAAGATTTAGTATTGCTTGTAAAACAAAAAGAATAAATTCCTCTCATAAAGTGACAGCTTTGTGCTGACTTGGGAACAATTATTATCCACACATTCAATTCTTTTGAGTGAAATGGGAACAAAAAAAAACTGCTTAACTGGTCTCTTTACACAACTTTGCTCTCATTTTCATTGTTTCCACATGTCACTGTTTGAAAGTGTCTCCACTTCTATAAAAGTGTACAGAAAGAAAAGGGGGCAATCATGGAATAAATATAATATGTGTATGCTTGTGTGCAAGTGCTTACATTGGCATGTGTGCGTACATGAGTACATTTGCATATGTTTGCATGTGAACATTTGCGTCCATGCAAATGCAGGGCCACAGGTCTTTTTTCAGTGTGTGTGTGTGTGTGTGTGTGAGTGTGTGTGTAGCTGCTCTGAGCCAGCCATCAGCACAGCCTGCAGGGAAGGGGCCAGGGTTACGGCATCAGCTGCAAGCAGGAATGAGAATGGCTGAGAGTCAGACAGACACTGCCGTGGGTTATTATGTTTGAGTCAGACCAAACACTCATGGGAGCTCCGAAAATATTGCTGTTACAGTTGTAACATTATCACAACAGAATAAATAAAAGTGAACCAGGGACACCCATGGAATGATCTTTAAAAAAAAAGAAAAAACAATATATGCATGGGTCAAATCAGAGCTGGAATAATTAATTAAATAAATCTCATCACAGCACTCTTCTGCAATCTTAATTGAAGTGTGCTAAATGCGCCGAGTGCTTTTAAAATTGAGAGGATGGGTCAATCCGAACCTCTGCACCTCCATAATGAAAGAGAAAAAGGAAGATAATAGCACACATAACCTCAAGCAATTAAAGGGCCCTAGAATGTGGTGAACAAGCTTTGCCCTCTTGGACACTGTTGACCCATGGTGCCCAACAAGGCCCCCTGGGAAATAAGCGCTTATTAAAAATGGAGGAACAGCCACAATCCCACTGAGGCTGTAATATACTATAGAGTAATTTAATTCTACTTACATGTATCACTTCAGCTTCTCTGCAGAGTATGAAGCAATTCAGCATTTCATTTGACAAAATATGACCTGTCAAGAGGCTGAATAATAACACTGTTAGATCAGATGTGTGGACATATTGTGCATGGTTCCAGGAAAAAGGTCCTGCAGTTCATGGAGATAGTTTTTCAACATAATTGTCATTTCCTGCACTCTCTTGAAACAAGTTGATTCTTACAATAAAAAGCAATAGATAAAAAAGAAATTCTCATCTACTTAAGGGATTATTTTGAGTCTCTCTTTACCCCTCCAACAGACTGATGAAACACACTTCCATGCTTGATTTGATAGGGAAAAAAAATCATACAGCAAAATCACAAGTCCTGGCATGGGTTTGGGATTATTGGTTGTACCCTTCTCAAGAGTCAGTAAAATCCCTTGGTGTGGTTTCTCTTTCTTTGTGCTCTGTAGTTTCATCGCAAATAAACATACTGTCTGTTATTGTTTTCCCAAAAGAACTTCAGAGTTAAGAAGTATTTTTTTTCTTTTGCTCTTCAAAATGAAATACAGGTCAGTGTCCTACATAAGTTTTCTTCAGTTTTGGAAACATTTGCACAGTATATTATTTTACTAAGATATTTTATTTTAATTCAAAATTCATTATGAAGTATTTTTAGTGCTACTTTTTGATGTAAATATCTCTCTCTCTCTCTCTCTCTCTCTC
>JBAMIG010000017.1:15606928-15617898 GCA_037177335.1 Kiunga ballochi | reverse complement strand
TATATATAAACAAAGTGTGTGAAGGAGGGTATTATTGTTTAAAATGAACAAATTATTTTTATAGATATATGTGTGTGTGTGTGTGTGTGGGGTGTGTGTGTGTGTGTTTGTGGGGTATCAAATGCAACCATGAATAAAACAACTGCTGTAGGGGAACAATTTGGGATGTCTGATTTTCTCTGTGGGTGTTGAGATGAATAAAAATAAAAAAAAGCCCCTTCTTGAGCATGCATGTGTGGTTGTCTTTGGGAGAGCGGCCATGCCCTGTGGACAGATAAAGGAGTGATAGGACACCGGGGGATAGGGCAAGGACACGTGGCGGCCCGCCCCTGGTCATTGGTGACAAGAGCTGGGGGATGTTAAACACACACACTGGGCTGACTCTACACTTTGATTTAACGTTTTTGCCTAATGTTACAAAAGGGGGGTTACAGAGGCCCGTTGGAGATGGGATCAGCAGATCTTGCAGACTGTCGTCATAAAGAGGCCTGCAGAGGGCTCAAACCTTGGCTCTCAAATGATGCGCAAGCCAAGTCAATGTGCGTGAGAGTGAGTGGGGAAAAAAAAAACAAAAAAAGGGGTGGTCCACAGACCGTAGAGAACAATACACAAAGGGCATTTAATGATTCCATATTGATGCTCTGTAAATGGCTTAATTTGTCTGAAGACACACAGCAAAGCCTGTGCTGTGCTGAAAACTGCATTGACTCAAAACAGATGATTTAATACATATTAATATTGGATGAATGACTCATTAATGGATGCATCAAACAAACTATAATACTGTGTCATAAATAGACTGGTGTATTTAAGAATTTATGGAATATTGGATTATTTTTTCTGAACATTGCTAAGTTACACATCTAACTTTCAGCCATGAAAATTGTATACTATAGATGCAGGTAAATAATCTCCTTTTTTCCAGCTAGTTACGCTCACTGTGGACTGGGAGCTGATCTCTGCTCCAGACACTTTCAAGTCTACTTAATGTAGCCTACGCGGGCTTCACAGGCTGTTTCATGCTCTTATGGAAAACAGGCCTTTGAAATCCCTCAGCAGCCCAATCTTAATCTCATTTGTGAATATGAGCCGAGCCACGACAGGACCAGGAACATCCTCGTCTTCCTAAAGCACCGTTTCATTTGTCAGGAGATTTGGGGCGGTTGACACTAGAGGAGTGATTTAATTGATTTTAATCACACACCTGAGATAGGGAGAGCGAGGGGGCTGCCCTTAACGATTATTCAGAGGGCCCATCCTGCTCTGTATCTCTGCTTTCAGCCCTCTGTTTGTTTTGATACATCAGCAATTTGATGGATACAACTTAGATTATGAACATACAATAGCAGCTTGGAATTTCAAACGTGACCTTGGACTTAATATGCCAAAAGTAGGAATAAAACTACTGTTTGTAAGAGAAAAGACCAGCAGGATCATGCACACTTTGGTAAAAAAAAGATTTTCCCAGGGAATAGAATGCAATATGGATTTACTATTACCAAATGTTGCTGTCAGATCCCTGACAAGGTTGACTTATTATCTGCAGTTGACTGTCTACTCAATGTTTAACGGACACACACTGTGAAAATGTTCCACAGGCAATGCTCAACTTTGTACCACTTAAAGATGAATTTTTCCCTTTTGCCTCCTCAGGAAGTTGGAGGCTTCTCTCTTCCCTTGGCGTACCACAGTAATTTGTTATGAAAATCTAGACCAAAGCAGAGGGGGAAAGCAGGACCACGTTGTTGCAAACCATTAGTTGAGAAAAAGCCGTTTGGTGAATGCTATAATACAAACCAACAGAAGAAAAAAGTGTTAGGCTGCCTGGGGAGCCATATTTAAATATGTAATAAACTAATATTTCATTTATTTTCCTCACATGGGAACCTGACCATTTAACTGCAGCATACTCAGATCAGAACTCCTCTCCTTTAATGAGTGAGGCCAGCAATTATACACATCTTGGAAAATATTTGAAAATAGATCTGAAGTAAAAATGGAAAACATTTCAGCACACAAGTTGCTTTTAATGTCATATTTTGTTTACGCAACTGCTTTTCTGCTTTTCTATTGTAATTTCTTTTAGGGGGATTCTTAATCACCCTTTATCGTCAAAACTGCAGCCAAAACAAGAAGTGAAAGAAAAGTTACCAAGCTGTATTTTCTGATTTTCTCTTGCCCTCATTCCTTCATTCACAGCATTTGCTTCTGCCTGTTAAAGATGCACTGTTGGAAGCCTGTGTTTTATTATCAGCTTCTTTGCCCTGTCTTTTCTGCTCCATGTAGAATACAATGGCATTCATTCTTGATGAGGCTGCTGTCACTTTTAATTTCTGTTAGTTCGGGTAAAATGAATGACAGTCAGCCTTGTAATAAATATAACATGCGCTGCATTAATTTTTCAGAGAACAAGAATGGGAGGCTCCCGTAACTAATTCCTTTTCAAATGTTTAGATTTATGGCTTTTTCAATGAGTGCATCTTTTTCAAACTTTGTGGCAGAAATACATTTCCATCTCATTAATGAGCAATTAAGGAAAAGGGGAGTATACAGTCTGCATCTCCATACTAAAGGACATGTCTTTGATGAACCTTCATGGCACGGCATGTGTGTGTATCCATGTTGGTGCATGAATTTACAAATTTTGTGCACATATGAAGTATTTGCATTTTTTTCTAATATAAACACTTATTATTGAGGAAGTGAGCATATCAGCAATGTTTGTACATCTATAAGTGTGTGTGTGTGTGTGTGTGTTTTTGTGTGTGCGTGAGTTCTCACCTCCCTGGATAGATTATAATTACTGTTGACTCTTATCCCTGAGTTTGCACTGTTCCTGCTGTCTGTATATCATCACTGACAGGTCTGCTCAACTAATTCTCCAACAGAAGGGGGAAAGCCTCAGCATCACCTAGGCTTGGAGCCACATCAGCGAAAAATTCAGGACATAATGGGCTCTTCTCAGTCAACATGTTCAACTCAAAGTGAGAGTAATGATGGTCCTCTAATAAGTCCTTTATCAACTATCTTTGTACTTTGCTAGGCAGGAAAATCACTCCAGCAGTTTTATCACTCTGAATTAGTTTGTTATGAGTCCTTACTTTGTGGCGAAAATAGATTTTTTTTTTAAAAAATGAGCGAGATGAAAACGTTTGGATATGCTCAAAAGAAGTCTTCTCTCAAAGGCAGTGCATCCTCAAAGAAGTTGGGGGAATCTCATATTCTTTTTAATGTCTGGAAAGCTGTTGCAGACATGAGCTACTGTATGTCCTTGTAGTGGCTCTACCATGATGATGTACACAATGGTCCCAGTTAGCCACCGGCTATCCCCTAATATCAAATAAATGTGATTTATTGGGTATTTTACAGCTCATTGTTGTTGTGTCAGGGAACTATACATGAAAACCAAAATGAAATTAAAACCTTATTTGCAAGCAAAGCACCACATCATATGGCTGAATTTGTCATGAATATTATTGTTGTCTTTTAATAAAGAATAAATTGAGCTTAACTTTGATTGTGAGGTGCACACTGAGGTAATGTAAACCTACCATATACATGCCATGGTACAGATATACTGCTGTAGGAATGCTTCATTCCAAGTGCAGCAATTATGGCTTAAGGCAATGCAGTATACATGAGTAGCAGCAAGTTGATACTTTAGTTATAACTTGGCAATAACCTCATAATTTCAGGAATCTGCTTGCAATTCAGTGACATTAATTTTGGCTGTAATGGCTGTAAAAATGCATTAAGCATAATTTACAGACCAGGGAAACTAATAAGAAGCATTAAATCAGTGGCAATCCCATTTCCATCCTGGATCGTCATGGAGCAAATGTCATTCATATTTTAGTCCTTATTAGGGAATGTCTGCTTCTGAGCCTCTGAATTATATTTTCAGGATTTCCACTCATCTTGAAAGTCAAAATCATTTGAATTCCAAAGATGGCAGACATTGACAGAGGACAGACGGAAAATATATATAAATCCTGAGATACTTTTTCTTCTAGGCTTTTTTTAATGAGCAAAAATCCCCACTTCTTGCCATTTCCCTGCCTTAATTGATGATTATGTTGTTACACAGTGGAAGCACTTCCCTCTCTCCTCCCAGTCATTATGATATGGACAGGCAGCTCTTGAAGCTTCAAAGACAGAATGGAGTGATTTAAGTTCAATTCAGCCTTAGCCTGGCCCACAGGTAAGAACCTGTGTAAACAGTGAATGCTAATCGCTAATTAGCCCTGTGGCTGAATCACACGATTTCTGTTTGAGCTGACCGCTGTTACGGTCCTGCTTAAGGGCATGTTGTATCTCTTTTGACGGCCCAATTAGAAATTCAGCTGCAGAACCATAAGGCAACCTCGTCATGAATATTTAAAAAGACTGCCACAGACGAGCACGAAGGGGGCACTGAACCACATGTCATGGAGGGAATATCCAGCGAGGAACCACAATCAATAGTCTCTTGATGTTCTCTGTATTAACGTGATGATTGCTGTTTTTCTTGGGCTTGTAATAGAGGAAGACTATGGGTCAGGGTGATGAGGGGTGAAAGTAATAAGGGGTCAGGTTCAGAACACTGAATGTCCAAATTAAATCTCCGGTGGACATGATCCTATCAGACTCAAAACATAGCAGACACACAGGAATCAAACTCTAGCCTAGGTGGTTCAACTCAGTCTGAAGGGACTGGCAGGTCTGTGCTACTGCCAGGGAATAATTAGGCTACTGTCCTTCACAATATGTCAGGCTAACTGACTGAGGAAAAGCTGCATGCTCTCACTGCACTTTCATTCCAGTGCAGCATGGTAAAGTCTGAATATAGAGGCAGCTGATGTGCTGCTGACTCAGTATTGTTCAGTATATTGTTGCACATATAGCGTGTCAAATGCAGACATGTCGCAAATGGCAATAAAGCTGTTCTACCATTACTACTTGTGCTGCACAGGTAGAGAGGTCTCTGCAACATATTGGCAGGTGTGATCTCAGTCTTCCTCTTTTGTGTGTTTTGTCAACTCACTTTTTTCTTTATTCACAGATTTTTTGTGTGTGATAATTTATTTCTGCATGCATCAGGCTTTTATTTCTCAAAACCAAATGTGTATTAGGGAATAATAGGAACTAATTTCCTGTTTCTACAATTACTACAATGCAAGTGTCAGTCAGCGGTTTGGGTGTTATGTGGTTAATTGGTGATTTAATGCTCTCTGTGACACCTAAAATGAATTCATTTCTAATAATTGTAAAACAGCATGCTTCCTTGCATAATTATTACAATGAAATATCAAAAGTGTCTGTTAAAACTTTATTAAACTTAACATGTTCTTTTACCAGAAGAGCTGTGAGTGCTTCCAGAACCAAAACATGAAATTGTAACTCTGATTAGGTTGACTGTCACTGAATTAAAAAGGATTTAAACACCTTTTTCAAGAATCTAAGGTAAACATGCTTTCTATCTTAGGGGAAATAAAAAAAATGGCATTCCTCATCTTTTCAATGTCCTGGAGTTTTGGATCTTAAGGTATGCACACTGAGAGAGAGGGTAAAGTTAGCAGATTATCTCAACCCATGAGTAGGATGCATTTCTGTTTTAAACACCAGAGGATCATTTGAATGGCTAAAAACAATGTAAACCTTTCACCCTGCACTTACTTTCCCCATATCACTCCAGGCAAATTGTTTTTACTCTGGACCCCACGACAACAACTAAAGACCCACCTTCTCATCCAATAACAGCAAATCAAATCACATAGGCTTCCCTTTCTTGGTTTCAAAGGGACTTTCTCTAAGTTGATTCTTTTCATTTAATTCCTGCAAAGGAATAGAGCCCCCCCCCACCCTACACTCGCCCTTTATCTGTCGTGAGAGTGGGGGAAGAAACAGAGGATTATCGATTTGCACTCAAACAGTGGGCCAACCTAAAAAGCCCCAATGAATTGTCACTCATTATTGAAATTATCAGGCACTAATTAAACTGGCAACCCTAAGCCCCCTGGGCTGTGCTCATCTCCAACTGAATTTCAGCTCCTCAGACAGTAATAGGGAGGCAGCATTAGCAGCTACTGGATGCTAATGAGACCTGGAAGCTGTCTCTCCCTCTTAGGGTTTCACAGAAGCAACTGCTGAATGTGAACCACAACTACAGTGCAGCACTGTTTGTGAGCAGTTGATTGGCAGAATGAGAAGGAGAGAGCGAGAGCGTGTTTGAGGCTGGCGACTGTACGAAACTGGATGGTCCTCCGAGTACAGTGTCAACACTTGCATTCAGCAATAATTCTAGTACGTGGATTTCAAAGGTTTGAGGCTTTCAGATATAATACCTCCCCCTCAGTTGTTGCTCTGCATTTTTCCACCTCGCCTCATACAGCTGCTGTACTAAAGTTGTTGACTTACTCCTCATGCGCTCTCTGCCTCTCCTCAATGCAAACCTACAGACTCGGTACCAGTGAGAGTCTGTCTGACTTTATCACATGGTACACAGCTTGTTAATAACTTCCTCTGACAATTCCTCCTCATCTTTGCTGATGACCAGGGGGACAGCCGTGATTGTCATGTTTGTGGGGAAGAAAGAATCTAAACAATGATGTCACGTCAGCCTCTCTATTAAAAGACTTCATATTTTGAGCGGCATAATTAATACTCTTGGGCATGTCGCTTCCAAGTTGGCACTCCAGGCAAAGGGCTGCCACTCACCTGATAATTATTTTTGGAAATGGAGTCCAAATTACAGTGATTGACAAATGCAACAAAGCAGAGACAGCCTCAAGCAATCATGGGGAAAGAAATGAGAAAATAGTTAAGTGGTTAATGCACTTTTGCAGTGGATTTAAAGTTGAAATCACTTATCCTTTCATGTTTTAGCTGGAACTTTGACTTGGGTCAAGCTATTTAGCCTCTGTATCCTCTTAAAAGACAACACTGGAAGGGCTCTGCAGGAGTATTTAAGACTTCTATCATTATTTTTCAAGTAAGAGTAGCAAAGATGTGTTTCTTTTTTCAACTCTTTTTGTGCTCAACTCTGTTCCGTGCAGTATTAGGCAACCATTCTGTGTCAGAGAGCCTTTCACAAATCACAGTCAGCAACTCGCATGAATCCAAGTGTGTCCTCACTTCACAGTTCTCTGAAAAAAAGGGAAACAGTTGTTAGCCCATTGGGTTGCATCCATTAAATAGTGGATAGAGAAAAGCAGCATGCCTCTATGCTTTTTACACCTCTCGCCATGCGTAAATCAGCCACTCTGTCATTCTACTCAGAAGAGCGGGGGAGGAATTATGTCAAGTTATTTGTTTTGTACCAAAATGAAATATTTATTGCGAGTGAACACCTACCAGGAACAGACGATAGGCCAGGGTGCTTCATCTTCTCAGGCTCATATTTGGCTTCCACCTCCGCAAAGGCCAAAGCACGTCCTGAGGGTTTTCAGTGATTCAGGGAAGTCCGCTAGCTTTGAATCCACATTTCAAAGCCTGTGCTGAACTGAAGGACTGTGCTGGAACTGGAGGGAGACATGTGTACACACACTCTCGCCAATTATATGATGATCTCTTCGATTTCTCTTTGTGTTTGATGGGAACAAGATACATAACTTCATGCCTCTTTATTTTTCCATGTTTTCATATTGGCTCGGAAACACAATTTAACATTTCTATGATGAAACTTGGAGGACAGGGTGGTTGATTTATGCCTTTGTGGTTAGGAAGTTTTCCCCTTAAACATTAGGCTGTGAGGGAGATGTTGAGTTCCAATACAATCATCAGGGGTTATTTAGTTTTCCTTCACAACACACAGAACACATATCATTTGCAATAATTTAGGCTTGAAATATTGGCTTCATGGAGAAAAATAGAAAGATTGATAGGAAGAAAAACCATGAAAGTGGAAATCTTAAATCCTTAAAGTAAAATCAAATGTTAGGGCTATTTAACAGAATCAAACTGACAGGAAAAGCAATGACAAGGCAGGGTGGTTTCCAGAACTAGCACTCAAAACAAATTCTTCCACATAAGACCTCAGTGGAGAAAATATTTCTCACTGTGAGAGGCGGCAGCTTAGTAGAAAAGGAAGTATTATATGTCTATTCTCCAAGTGGAATACTTAAACAGTTGTATTATTGATGGTGGCTATAATACGGACCTCAGCTCTACGTCTTTTGGTTCGTCATTAAACGGGCTTCAACAACAGCTTCCAGTCTCCCTCTATGCTGGGAAATCCATTACAGACACAGAATGTTAAACGCATTAACAGAAAAAGGTCGGAAAGCAAAAAACAAAAAAAAAGAGAGAGAGAGAGAGAGAGAGAGAAAGAATCGTTGTGTCTTTGTCAAAACCCATTACAACACTGACCCCTCTGACTTCAAAGTAACAATGATTAAGTTGGTGTCATCATAAGCCCAGACATCCCTGCCAGTAGGCCTACCTGGAAAACTCCTTTTCTGAGCGCGCTCTCATTTGATCATGCATGCGGGTGACGCATGTCAAGCCGGGTTATTCCCACAGTTAATATTCTTTCATAACCTGCCATGCTAGCTGAACTTGATTATTTTGGCACCTGGGCAAACAGCTACAGCTTTCAGATGGTGCATACAGTATCAGAGACCCTGGTCACAAGGGTTATCTATGTGCTGAAAAGGCAGGGTTCTGGCAAAAGACTCAGCACCTTGGAGTAATGAAGCAAACCCTACTCTGTGAGCATGGGCAGACCAGGTTACATTAGAAATGCATGAAGGCCAATAGGTGGTTACCTTAGTTTTGCTCCAACCCATTTATATTCCATCTACTGATATCAAAGCAGGAAAATATTGTTGGAGAGGAGGAAAAGTGGTGAGTGGAGAGGTATATTGAAATGTCTCTGTATCAACAAAACACGCGAAAATTGTTGTCAAATCAGCCTGGGTATGTGAAAACGTGCAGCGGGGTCCAATTTGGTAACCACAGAAGGCAAAAGGCGTTTCTTTGGACTCCTCAGCTATGGCTCGGATAAAGGCTGGCTTGGATAATGAATCTTTCCTTTCGCAACACTTAAAAAAGCATCGTGATTTTCGCTTTACTATCTCATTACCACTGTCCACTTGGCAGAAGCCGGCGACTGTGCAGCCTGGAATTAAGGCCTGAACCTGGGCAACTTTCCTGCTGTCCACCCACCCTCTCTGCTTTTTCTTTCTCTCTTAGAGACTTGGTGCTTACTTAATCATGATTAATCGCTGCCTGGATAATCAGATACAACATCAAAAGGTTGGAGATGACAGTCCAAGGACGCTTGGGAGGAAACAAGGTACACCAGACATTCATTAGCTTTGGCATGGCAGTCATACATTAGCCCATAACCCTTTATTGTCCTAATTAGGCTGGAGAAGGCTTGCAAGTATTACCATTACCAATATTATAAATATATACACCAATAATTCTCCTTTACTTTGGGCCACACAGTGTAAAACACACATGAAAGACCTTTCATGTCTTGTGCACTATTATTATTTTATTTTCCCCCTGTTTTCTGCCCAGGTGGCAGTTTGTCCATGCAGTGTATTATGTTAGCTCACATCCAGCCACTAAGCTGGGCAATGTTTTTGATTTACAATCACTTGCTCAGGACAAACATAAGACAGGCTTCTTCTTCCTCCATTATTTTACTCATCTAGCTTCACACTGTGAGGTGCAACCCATACTGTATATTTCACCCCCCCCCCCTCCCTCCCTCCCTCCCTCCTCTGTTTTAAGTCTCCCTGGATGGAGTCTGGCTTGCAGTACACCATTTTCCCAGCTACAGTAGCAGTGGTGCTGGGCCCTGTTCAACCCCATTATTTCTGGGAGCCAAATTCCCATGGTCCCAGGAACAGGCGTGCCAGCTCTGCCTTCTTGGCTCTCTTCCCTGGTATTGTTTCCTTTGTTACATCCAGAGCTGCATTTCAGCCCGTTAATGTTTGCGCTGGGAGGTCCAAATTCCCAATGTTCAGCTTTAGAAAAGGTAACTTGAAGTTCAGAATGTAACCACTTTTTTTTCCTCCACAAATTGTCTGTTTTTCTTTTATTTTGTACATTTCTTAGTCTTTGTTGAGGTGTACAGAATTGCAGGGTATACATTGCAAACTTGTTGAAGATGTCATTCTTCAATGCAAAGTAAACCTCCTTCTCCTTCAAATGGTTATCTATTTACACTAAGTCAACTCATTTCTTTTTATATTACATTTAAATGTAAACATTTAGTTTATATTATGTGTTAATCCATTGCATATCATTTTACATTTTAATCTTTCCAATACAAGTCTGTGAAACAACTCTACTATTAGTTCTACTAACATGATAAAATCTTCATATAATATAAGGGTGATCCCCGTTATTATTAACATTTCTGAGCGTGACTTACTATTCAAGCATGATGGCATTTCCCCATCTGTAATCCATTTTATCACCCATCATTCCAGCCTTAGCACCTTAACTCCTTTTCTCTGATGTCAACTCATGTAGCCATGATGGCAGCTCACACATGGGATTAAATGCAGGGTTTGTTGGCTCAGCGCAGCATGGAGGGAGCAATTCCGACTGATGTTGGCTGTTCCACTCCGAGCCACAGCACTTGTCTCCCAGAGCGCAGACACGACGGTGTCAGGTAATTCTCTGAGGAAGAGCCACACGCCCCTGCAGAGAGCAGTGGGGGAGCCTGTATCACATCTCAGGAGTTGTAATAGCAGCTTTGAAGACTTCAGTCCACTAATCCCACATCATGTGATCATGTGTCTAATAGACCACTTCCTAATTCACAGCATTGTGGGGGATTTTTAGCTGTCACTTGTGCAGGCAGAGGTTTACAGCAGGAGAGTGTTATGTTTGGTGAAAATACATTTAAGAGACTCCTACACAGAGTTACATGGCTTGAACATATCTGCTCAGATACGCACAAATGCGCACCCATATATATATATATATATATAGAGAGAGAGAGAAGGAGAGACGGAGAGAGGAGCAGAGAG
>JBAMIG010000017.1:15541400-15606828 GCA_037177335.1 Kiunga ballochi | reverse complement strand
AGAGAGAGAGAGAGAGAGAGAGAGGGAGAGAGAGAGAGAGAGAGAGAACACACAATCAAGTGGTTTCTGGTAAATTTTCAATAGTAAAAAGCAGGAATATGGAAAAAAAGTGTCTAAAGTCATCAGAGTTACAGTCCACTGTGAAATAAAATGATCAACAAAGAATACTCTTTGTGCAACACTAAAGCTCCTTCATAATAAACAGTTAACAGAATTTATATTAGGTTGGCCTATGATCAATAATAGTATCTCTGGTGACTTTGCAGACAGTCTGATCATACATCACAGGCAATAATTCTTGCAAAAAATTTGAATCAAATACCTTGAAGACTAGGCTCATACAGTAGAAATTGTCTACTCCATAGTCATAAGCTGTCAAATCTAAGAAAAGAGAAAAATGCAACAAGAGCCTCTGAGTATAGTGTGTGATCATTGCTGAGACCCAGGTCTGTTGAGGCTTGTGTGACATTTTTAAGTCCTTTTTTGAATGATCATCTCAGAGGTACTGTGCACATTAAATGGCTGAGTTAACCTTAACACATGTAAAACCATTACGCCTATTGACGACAGCAGTGTGTAATCCTGCTTTGCAGTTTGATATTGACACTCATGATCAAATGCTAAGCTCTGCTAGCAGATAGGTTGTCCCTCTCTGGGGGAACGAGAGACAGGCAAATGAAGCAGCACCAGATTGATGAGAAATGAGTGCTCTGTAAATTGTGTGTATGTGTGTGGGTGTGTGTAGTGGATGTGTGTGTGTGTGTGTGTATATATGTGTGTACTCTTCTCCTGTAAGGGATACTGCAAAGCCAATCAATTAATACTTAAAGTGGAACCAATTCTTGTTTCACTTGGGAACTTACTGAGGGCTTTGCCCCTTCATTTTAATACCGAGGTCTGCATTCCTAATTATGAACAGTGCAAATGGATGTTAAGCCATGCCAAATTAAATCTTAGTTCATTAGATATAAGCTCTTTAAAGATTGAAAGAAAATATTTGAATTTTTAAAAAGTTTCAATGTGCAGTGTCCCATTTTTAATGAGGGCGTTGCAATGTGAGGGAGGGAAAAAAAAGGGAAATGCCTTTGTGTGGATGAATAATCTAACCAATATGAAATATTAAGTCTCTGTTTTACCCAGTGTTTCTCCTCAGGCTGCAGTGTTAGGCTGGATAATAGAAGATTTTCCTTTGGTGAGGTTCTGCTTTGAATGGAATACAGGGGTGCATGAAGGGAAAGCTCAACTGTCTAGAGGCGACCACAGTTCTGAATTACACTGTAAATATATTCATTATTCGTCAAGCAAGAAAGAAGGGGGGAAAAAAGCATTGTTGACAGACGTCAGTTTCATCATTAGAAGTGTTTGGAGATGAGCAGTAAATAACCAAACTCCTTTTGTTTTCTGCAGAAAGATGCATGAAACTTCACATTTTCAATTTTTAACAATGTTTGCGGTCGGAAAGAAGCTTGTTATTATAATGTAGACTTAATCTATATTAAATGTGTTCGCTTACAACCATCCCACCTTTGCCTGGGAACACTGCTCTAATGCTTACCTAGTACTTAATGTGCTCTTTGGTTTAGCTTGTAATGGAGAAAGCAGCTGTTCACCGCAGCAGCACCTACTTGCTCCACTTTCTCACACCACATAAGGAAACTAATGAAAATCTGTAGAAAGTTTCACACCAGTGCTATTAAAGAAAAATTTCCTCACTGTCGCTGACTCCTGACTACATCATCAAAAGAGCATAAAGTTACACACTGTTTGCATTATAGATTGTTTGACTTCCAGGACATGGTCTTGTTCTCGCTTTCTGTGAACTTCTTTTTCATATTTGTTTGTTATTGGCTGTTTTACAGAGAGAGATCTGCTTCTAAAATGCAAAGCGCAGAGGCTCCCAGTGTTGCAAGAGGTTTACACGCTGTCCATTGTGTAACAGCTGTAAAACACAGACCAAATTATTATTAACTCTGCATGCTGCTCTGCTTCTGCCTCTGATAAAGTGGAATCCCAGAACAACCTTTGGATTTTGGCCAATAACCTTGGAGGGAGCTGGTGATTGAAAACAGTAGAATGAATCCAGGTCAGTCATTATGACTACTGCTGAGACAAAGATACAGGACTAAGCTTAGGGTGTGGTAATGCTATCAAAGTAAATTGGGCAAAAAAAAAAAAAAAGATACCTAAACCCAGTTGTATGTAATATTTCAAAGGCAGAGTACTGCCAGTTGGTAACCTTGTCGATTTTTTGTAAGGAAATGTCTTGTCACTATAATTTCACTATCACTTGCTTGGTTGATTCTCACTTTACCTGTCGGGACAGACGGAAATGTCGAATTTGCTCTTGCATCTTTCCGCTATGATATGACACCCAAAACCCAGAAGTGACTCTGTCGCTTTCCCCGCAGGAGAAACAAGGAAGATGATTTGTTGAGGGACCCCAGGGATCACCTGCGCCTTGAAAACAGGTGGCGCTACATCACACTGTAGGTTGCCTTCAGGGAATATTTAGATACTGAAACAAAAATGCACTGAAACAAAACATTTTCCTCCAACAGAAGCAAACGCCACCTACTGTACAACATATACTGCAAAGGTGATTAACTCCTTTTCTAACATGGTTTCCTTAATGTCATTTTCTCAGACTGGAAGGTTTTTTTTCTTCACAGTAGTTTTTCACAAAGATGAATGCTTGTTATGACTATGGCTCACATATATTCAACAGGAGCCATGGTAAAAATGAGCAATAAGTCGCTCGTCTTGTCAAGTCTCACCAACTGAGTCACTCATAGCTGAGCGAGATAGGTCAGTGAGAACAATTTCTTCATTTTGACAAATCACACCAAAATGTATTAGCAGAGAGGCCAACTGTCAATCCAGCTGCCCAAAGGTCCTTACAGAGCCTTTTGGTGGGTCTGAAAAATGATGTAATCAGCCTGTCCTTCCTTCTTACTAGCGCTCCATCCATCCTCTCTAAAGGCCCGGTCCCCTTGGCCTCGCTCTGGATCAAGTCCCCATAAGGCCCCCTGACCCCGTTAGAGGCACATGATGGGCGGCCCTGTCAGTTCAAATGGCTGCCCAGGTCCGGTCTGAGAGTAACCCCTCACTGTGAGTAAACCTCCACGTTATTTCTGTTTTATAGGCTACGGGCGGATAACTGTGTGAAATGGATGTGGACAACTTAGTTATTGTCACTCAGGGCACGAGAGTGAATGTCGTTACTGGATTGCAAAAGGGAGTTGATTGAAAGGTATGAAAAGTTATGCGGTGTAGTTTTGCAGAGAGAGAAAAGTATTCGGTGTGGCTGTCACCGAAATGTCTTAAGACGAATGTTATACATTGCGGCACATGTTGAATTACATATTTGGCCACAACTTACCAAAGACAATGTTCAAAGGAATTATTTAAATTTCAAGGAAGAAGAATAACTCATATTTGATGTGTATTTTCACTTCTGGAGAGCTGTGCCTTTGATGGCAAGGCGGGAAGACGTGGGTTTGTTATTGAAGTAAAGAATAATAATGCCACTGTACATTGGTTGACTCTCCCTGTACAAAGACCTTGATATGAATCCAATGCACTATGTATGCCCCTTAGAAGAAGCAGGGATACAGGAAAGCATGTGGCTTTTGATCCTGCTTTCCTTCTGTTGTCTTTCATCTGACCCATCCTCCAAAATTGTCACAAGAACTCATGTAGAAGATGGAGCAGAGATCTGCTAATGTAATCCTCGGGGGCTACGCTGTTTTCTCGCTCACTTCCAGTTTTGGAATGCTCCTGGACATTTTGAGTCATTAACTTGCTGAAGACAGAGCCTCAAGACTCAAAAACCTTCCACTCTGTGCATTGTAGACCGAGCGGGTAAGAAGTGAAGCCCAAAACACAACTCCAGTTTTGAATCTAACATTTGTGTTACCTCTGAAAAAAACAACCCATTCCGTGAGTAAACTGCGTCGAATGTTTGAAGAGGTGCCAGGTTAGCTGCAGTATCAGCTCTGCATCCTTCCCCTTAGAGGTAGAGCATGTTCTCCGCATGGTGAAGATGTCAGCGAATTACACACTGTGAACAACTGATTGAGGCTATGAAGAGGAGGGCATACCCACAGATTATATGTTGGTTTTGGAGTTGATACGCTGAACATACATTTTTCTCCCACATAAATTTTCCTGGCCCACCCTCCACAGCACAGTATCCCCCCCAACACAGTAGCAGCTGACTTTATTTTTCAGAATTCAGCATTTCGACTCTATAAATGTTATCCATTTCACCTCAGGGTAGCATTTATAATCAAGAACAAGAGTTTATGTGTACAGTAAATGATGCATTTGAAACCTTTAGTGTTTCCATACCACAAGTCCGCAGTGAGTCTCCTATGGATAGGGAGTCTCCTGCTCGGGATAGTTATAGCCAGGGATATGGGATCAGATTCCAGGTGGTTGCAGGGACGAGCCTGTGAAACAAACCATGACATCTGCCAGATTGAAAAGCCATAAAAATAAATGGTTACTGCGAAACTGGATGCAGAAGTATTTCAAAGTTTGCTTTTAAACTTCTCAGTGGTCGTATCGGATTCTTTCTAGATGTTGGTTTTGTCTATCGCGACAACAGCTGAGGGCAGAATTCCCAGTGATTTGTCTTATACAAATAAACATGGACTTTCATTTTCCAATGCAACAACCTAGGAAGGCTATTATGGCAGTCTTCCACATTGATTTTAAGGCAACCTCACCTCTTCCAAGGTAACAACAAGGTATTCATATGATAATAATCATAATATGTCAAGTATCTCCAGCCATCAGAGATGCTAGTCTCAGTTTAATGATTCTGGGAAATTGAGGATTACCCAGGATATGAGAGCAAGCCTACAGTTTTCATATAGTGTGGGAGGTTGCAGGGCTCTGTATTAGTAATCACAGGGGAGAGCCGAGAGGTGGGAGAGAAAATCTGCTTCTTCTCTTCTCTCATTCATCATAGCAGTCCTCTAGTGAGGAAACATGGCAAATGGCCAAATGAATGCACTTCATAAAGCGCAAATGTCTCCTCTGATGTGCCTCTCACTGAGGATCTGGAGAGAGGAAGAAAGATTTCCACAGATATATTATTGTCAAACTCTGCTGCCCCCGCTTCCAAGTGTTATTATGATATTGTAGGAGATTTTACAATAAGATTTGGTGACTTCACTCGAGCAGTTACCATAACAATGTTACAGTGATGGCAGCAGTTTCAATACCCGCCTAAACTGAATGAAGCATATTGTCAGACTGGATGATAGGTTTTTCTGAAAGAAGCACTTTTTTTTAATGTTTTATGATCATGTAATTTAACTGGGTAATCTTAAGATGGCAAGAAAATTCTCACGAGGTACATAAAGGGGACTATAAGTAGAAGCGATGTAAGATAAGATATTGAAAGTAGAATCACTTCACACCACATAGAATTAGTTGGTCAGTGCCACAGGGAGGTGCTATGGATCTGTATCACCTATTACAACCTACACGCATACTTTAGCAACATTGAATTGCTAAATATTAATCAGCGTAGTAATCTTTTTTAAAAATGTATATATTTTCTTTTTTATTATTATTATTTAGCAAAAAAAAAACAAAAATACTGCAAAATTTAAAAAAAATTTAATTGTGTATAGGAAACAAAATTGTTCTTTAAGCCTGCAGGGAAGTTTTTATCAAATGATTTTTTAAGTAGGGCAAAAGTCAAAGAAGTGTAAATTATCTTAATTATTTAGATTATTGTCTTTATTAAATAAAAAAAACTTTATGAAAAGTGACTTGATTTAAAATAGTGCTAAACCTTGTCCTAATGCACTATAATTTTGTTGTATTTTTTAAAAAACCCTTCAACACAAGTTCCTGTGCAGTTTATTTGATTAATGCATTAATTCAGTAAAAGTTTGTCAGTTGTGGTTATTCTTTTTTTTTTATCAGAAAAATGTTGCCTAGGAGTCAGATACATTCAAGAATATATTTATCTTTATAACATAATAAACCACTGAGAAAAGAAAACAACTTGTTGTCCAATTGAATATAAATATTTTCCACTCATCCATTTTATTTACTGCATGTGTGTTCGCGTGTGTGTACACACACATATATATACATATATATATATATATATATACATATATATATATATATATATATATATATATATACATATATATATATATATATATGTGTGTGTGTATTTATTTTTTAATATGGTTTAAAGAGTACTTTTTAGAAATTAAGAAAAGAAGAAAACATAGGAAGAAATGACAACATGATGTTTAAATATACTTCTGCTTTTACGCTTTACCTCATCTCTTGTGGATCTGTTTATTGTCTCGATGTGATTAGACCAATTATTGCTTTTTCGCACAGACTCTTAGTATCCCAGCATTAATTAGAGTATTGATTCAACTTAACACCTAGTGCCTATAAAACATAAATCATATTTTCTTCATAATTGTGTGGTTGAACTAATTAAATAAAAAAACAGCTGAAGATGTTGTCTTTGAAAAAAATAATTATGTAGGATTGTTATTTATTATTTATTCCCTGGGCTGTCACAGTGTTATACAAATGATACTAAATTGTTTGTACATGCTTTAATATATATTTAAATGTTTCATTTATGAAATTATCAAATGAAATGCTTTATTTTTTTCTGTAAGGCAATTTATCCTTTTTTCATCCAAATAAAGTGGACAAAGCCCTCAAAATGATAAGTCTAATATTTTTTTTAAATGGATGCCTCCTCAAATTAAGTCTTCATTTTACAATTGCTCGTCCTAACAATGCTGTACCACTGCCAGTCATGGCATACGTACAGTATTGTAAGGTTGCTTTGTTTAATTCATCATGCCAACTTACAGTTGCATTTGGACTTCTAAAGTGAGACTGTAAGGAAAAGAGTGGCAAGAGAGGGCAAAGGATGCAAGAGAAAGGAATCCGAGAAGGCTTGGCTTGTATAATTACACTCTCAAGATGGCATATTTACCGTCTCTGCCAGCGAGGTCATGCCTTCTGTCGTAGTAAACGTAGTGGAGTATGAAAGAGCCAATTACAGCACACTGGGTGACCTTTTAACAACTATTACCACATCCCATCAACACATTATCATGATGGAGATTGTGATTCCACCAGAATTACAACATTATCCTGTCACATCGAGACCAAGACAGGCTTGTTGTGTGATGGCAGTGACAGCGCAGCTTTGAAGAATCAGCACAATAAAGGAAGACAAGTGAAATGAAAAAAGGGAGAGACAGAGAGAGATATGGAGGGAGGATGAGAGGGGGGTTCGAACAATAGCCGCGTACAGTACATTAGCTGTGGATGTCAAGCACCCGAGTCATTCCCAATGAAAAGCACAACAAATAAGACGTTGGCCTGTTTGTATTCATTATCAGTCAGCACATGCCCCGGCTCCTGCATTAAACATTAGACAGCCTCTGATGTCTGCTTAACAGTTTAATTCCCTCCCCGCCGCTCAGCCTGTCATAATAAACCCAGCGAAGCACACACAAAGTCAAATAAGAGTGTGAGGGGGCCTCCTTTGTGTGTATGTGTTTGTATGTCTGTTTGTGTGCGTGCGTGGGTTTGTGCTTGAGTGACATACAGATAATTCATAATAGCCCTTGCCCTCTATTGCCAGGCCAACCTTTATTGTATTTTATCTGATCACAGATTAAGAATATTGTAGAGTGGCTGCCCTGTATGCCTGTGATCTGTGTATTTCTGAGAGAATTCATACACTGATTTTACAATAACTTTTGTGAGAATACTTGTGTATTCTTGTTTAGTTATGTGTTTTTTCATTTCTGCTACTGTTTTTCCTTTTTTTTCTTTCTTTCTGTTTTATTTTTTCCTCCTGTGCACTCCCTATCTCCCTGCCGCAGCCAGAGGTTGGCACAAACACCACATGGTCATAACAGTCTCCTTGAGAAGGAGACCAGCCTCTTAGGCTGGCAGCCTGGCATCCTGGCACAAAGACCCCAATCTCAGTCAAAAAGGAGGAGACCAGTGGGCACAGAAATCCCCCATTCAAAAGAGATGATTGGATTAATTAGATAAATCCACTGTATCCAATGCAATTGTGTGTTGTCCAGAAATATGTTCATGTTATTGGTAAAGGTATGGCCTCTAACATGTGCGTTCACACAGTAACACTGGCATAAGGGTGACCATCTGCTCCCTAATCTGACTGCGCTGGAAATATGAAGTCTTTCACTTCCAATAAGCATTTAAATTATTAGATTTATTCCACTTTGATAATTTAATCCACTTACGAAGTTATTCACTGTAGCTGGCTGTGCTAATCACTCGCTGTGAAAACAGTGCAACAAAAGCTGTCTTCTAATATTAATAAATCACAAGCAGTGGTGCACTGTAAATATGTTTCTGCAAAATTATCAAAGAAGGGGAGGGTTTCTTTTATTTCTCTCACTCTGGGAAAATAATGTAATTACCCCTTGGCGTTGTGAGAGAGCAAAACAGTTTGGGGTTTTACTTTTTCATTACAACTGAAAAAAGATATAAAATCTAAAAAAAAAAATACAATCAGAGTTTTTTATTCATATGCTAATATGTGCACCCTGAAAAGGGTGTGACATTAGTAATTCAACACGTTATCATTATATTTGGGGTCCCTTTTTTTCTCCTTCTGGTGGAGAGCCTTTATTTGTGGAGTAAATGAGAAAAGAGTAATACAATGCATGTATGTCTTTTAAAAGCCATGTTTAGCCAGCAGAATGTTAACTAAGGTAAGCAGTGTTGTTTTAGCCCCTCAGTAACCACGCCAATTATCTGTAAACTTATTTTTTTCGACTTCCATGCATACTTAATGCTTCCCCTGTTTCCCTCTCGCCATCTGCCCCCGCTTCCCCCCTCCTGCCCGCCCACCCCCCTTTTCCACCACACCCTCCCACCCCCCCTTCCCCTCTTTCCAACACTCTGGAATTTTTATGAGATAGGACAAAAATGGGCACTTCCCTTATTAACATCTCACAGTGGAAATCAAATATGCAAGGAAAGTAGTGTATCTACTAATTAGTGCTGAATTCATAATTACTGTGCTCATTGATGGAGATACATTTGAATACGTTCATTTCCTTTGGGAGAGAGGCAGGCTGTCCGGGATAGACTGAGAAAGAGAAAAAAAATCCCCTTCAGCCCCCTTTCTCCCCCCGTTTTTCTTTTGGAAATTAGGGATCCGTGGCACATGGCGATACTACCAGACTCAGATCCGAAGTGCCCGCAATTTTCTTCAGATATAATTAATCAAGTGAAGCATGTAACCTAATGAATGTGTTTGATATCCGCTCCTATTCAAATATGGGCTTTATCGCGATGTGTGCCGGAATTGCTTAGAGCTATGCACAGACAGTGACATTGCTTGGAAATGTTCTTCAACAGTTTCTCATTGCATGTAAACAATATCCATGCTTGTCAAGGCATAGAAAAAAAAAAACAGACAGAGAGACACATTTTAATTGCGGTAAATTAATAACAATTAAGCCGCAGGATGCTGGGTAGCTTGACAGTGCTTTGTTGTTACCCTGGAGATAATTTCTCTGAGTGCCTTGCAAGATTGACAATCAGGTGAAAAGGTAGAAAAAAGAGGAAAAATGACAATTTCACAGACAGGACTTTAACAAAAAACAAGTGAGGCCTCACCCCGTTTTCATGGTAGATTACAAGAATACAGACTTAATTATCCAAACCAATAACTTTGGAAGTTAGTGAAATATTTCAAGCCTCCGATAGTAAAAGTTGACGAATGAGCTCAACGCTCAATTGAAAAACTGTCCGACAAGCTCACCAAAAAATAAAAAATGTGAAAGACAGCGCCATACAAGTTGACAGATAGACAAACGGATGTTACAGGAGGAAGATCCATAAGTCCTTACTGTGACCTCAGAGTGTCAGACCAGCAGAGTCACGTGACAGACAAAAGCTCTCTAATTAACAGGGAGGACTCTGGGAAGCAGCTCTGTAATGAGGCACCATGCTGGACGGGCCTCCAGTGAGGCACGCGGCCCATATGCAAGGCCAGCATTGCAGGAATTTACATACTGCAGGTCAATTGAACATATGCACACTCAAAACTGACTAATGACTTCCACTAGCGCTCTGATTCTATTTCACGGCCTGCTCTCAGAATGAACATAGTACAGAACACTAATGAGGATAACACTGGGAGGCATACTGCAAACATTAATATATGTATTGAGACATGCGTTCAATATTAAAGTTGGTTACCGGGGAAATGGATGCAACAACATTTCTATGGGCACAACTTCAAGCTGCATGACTTCACCTACACAAAAGAAGCAATTCATGGTGTTACTGATCAGCAGGGAGCAAAAGGCAATGTCCAGTAAAGTGCCCATCCTTGTCTTTTTGCCGCACATTTACTCTCAGACAGCTGATGCCCAGTACCTGTAAGGCCACCCATTCACTATTAAAGTCTTCCCCAGCACCCCGCAGTTTGGACAGTTTGGGGCCTCGGCAGGGGTGTGCGTGTCCATCTGTGTGTGTCTGTACGCTCACGTGCTTGACTGCACGCGTGTTCCCCCATGCATGTGTATGTACATGTGCATGATAGAGCGGGTTTATGATGAGGGGGTAGCAGCAAGGAGTTGGAAGGTGTTAAAAGTAGGAGTGCTGGTGGTGGTGGGGGGTGGCTCTTATTTGGCTGGGTGTAAAAAAATGCCCCCAGGTCTCCTGATGGAAGAGACAGGTATTAGCTCTGAGACCTCCATAGTCCCAGCTTGCCATTAGTTTCCTCTCCAGCTGCACCAGGATCCGGACTATGAATCTGCCATGGCTGGTCATTCATCAGTTTCACAGTCCGCACCAGCACACACACACACATTCCAATAACAACACAGTGAAATAGTGAGTGAGTGAGTAAGAGACACAGAGAGGAAGAGTAAAAGTGTGAGAAAAATATCTTGTCATACAGAGATTTTTACTTCACCAAGTATGTGTGGCTACTACATACTGTACCTATGTCTCAAATGAGGGGTGCATTACCAGCAAGAGTGCGCGTGCTTGCACACTGGCATGACCAAAAAATGGCCCAAGCACACATGTTTGTCTATGCCTGAATGTGTGCATATGTGGAAGCAGTCTTCCACAAAAAGGTGATGAGACATGATATAAATTAACTCCGGGTTCTGCGTGCTGTCGTTTCGCACAGTTGAGCATTAGCCTAGGTCCCACAGAGTGATGTGGAACTTCCTGTCAAACAGGAAGCATTTAAATGTTGGCTAGAGAGTTATGGAATTGCCTGTGGAAACATATCAGGGGAAGGTCAAACACAGAGGTCAGCACTCCAAGACTTTCCATGTCAAGGTCCTCTCTCATCAGAACTCTTTAAGTTTTCCTAACGCAGGCGGTTTGTTATAATTGTGATGTTCTGTTTTATGGGAAACATTAATGATATGATTGCTGACACTGTCTCTTTCAGTTGTAGGCCTGGTATTGAAACTCAAACACCTTAATGTTGGCACATTACTGTACATGTATTTCTTTTGAAAGCACAGGGGCTGAAAGTTTGGTAAAACTGAACAAATCAATCAAAGCATTCAGTTTCATCCAGATGACCTACCATAGCAAAATAAGCTTTTTTATTTTCCTTTTTGCTGCCCCAAGTGAGTGAAGGCCACAAGCTCTGTCATGTAGTGTATATGCTAACTGAAAAGGAAGGACAGGTCCTAGCGATTCGGTCGCTTGGGTTGATGTGACCAGGACATGGCCATGGCAGCAGTGAAAGCCCGGTTGAGCCGTAGTGACACGTCGTCTCCATCCATCTTCAGTCTGAAACATTTTACGCTAACTGACAGAGCGTGGCGCTTGCTTACCCACCTCCCAGAGGAAATAGTCCAGACTGGTGTCTTCTTGACATGCACTAAAGAGTGAGCAGTCCAGAGGTCCAGAGGGGCATTGTGTATTCAGTCCAAGACGAAAGGTTAGATCCTCAAAAAAGAAAGAGTAGTTCAGTGTGTATTGTCGAAAGTGACAATGACTTTTTTTTTTTTTCGGGGGGGGGGGTATTCAAGCAAATAAACAATGCAGTCAGTGCTTTCAAATATTTTTTTATTTTTCTGTTTGTGTGCAGAGCTGCTTTCTGAGAGTACGTTGTAAGTGTGCCTGTTTGTGAGATTTTTTTTCTTCTTTTTGTGGCTTCATGTGGGAAATAAATTAAGTTTCCTTAAAGGAAAAGAAAGGACATAGGGGTTTCTGTGTGGAAAATTAATTTTGACATTTTAATAGTTGACTAAAATGTAGCTAAACATTTAATAAAAAAAATACTTTTTCATTAAATTTGTGTCATTTTAATAAGTTGTTTGAATAAAAGAAAAAAGGAAACCTAACAAAGATGTAACCTGCTCTCTGACAGACTGAATTTTGTCTGCACTTCTGTTCATATCCTGTATCTCGGTCAGGTACCAAAAGAAGGGGGAGGTAGAAAAGGAGAATTGAGCAGTGGCTGTAGTAATAAATCACAGGATCGCTGGTGACATTCATACAATACGGATACAGTGTTAACTCAATGAGTCGGACAGCCCTAGCCTGTTCCTCCATCCTGACCTTGCCTCCCTGTCGTAATCAATCATGTTGGCACGGCACACACGCTCCTTATTTATTATTACTGTGGACCCGCATGTACAGTAAACAATGAGTAGAATACATTCGAAAGACTGAGGGAGAGGGGTGCTATTATAAGAGAGGAAGGTAAAGGTCCAGTGGAATAACCGGGGGGCATATGTGTCCAGCTGGCTGGTTAAAAGACTACAGAAAAGGACAGTGAGCAACCACCATGCCCAATAGTTGCTGTGAAGGATAGACTAATACTAAGTGCTCATTGCTCAAGAAAGGTCACTTAACTGTCACTAGTTAAATTTTATAAGTGCTGTTGTTGATGTTGTGAAAGTTCACAGTGTCATGTTCATAGCCCTTATTTTTTCTATAACAGGTGACTACACATTTTGATGAGTGGGCTCTACTTAAAGAACGGTGGTGTCAAAGCTGTTTTCAGGTTCATGCTTACTTCAATACTATATTAAGAAACTGTCAGACAGATATAATTTAATGCTATGGCTTTTGACAGTTTCACGTTAGATTTTTATTAAAATTTCACTTCTGATATTCACAGGTAGCAGGTGTCTATCATGAGTGACAAACCATTTTCTTTGTAAAACTAATGGCTTACAAAGTCAGTGTAAATTAACAATGACCCGATGTGAAGCCTTTATAACACCACCATAACAATTCATGAAAGCCAGCCAAGCCAGTCATCATACAGTCCCATATGCAGCCTATGCAGGGGGGCTGTCTTGGCAACAAAACAGGGCCTCCATACAGCAGAGGGCCCCTGAACTCTTCATGAAGGATGGCTGGCTACGAGGAGGGCCGAGAGGGAGTCAGTTTAAAACACATACCATATGCAGTTAGGAAGAGCCTCATTTATCAGACCCTGAAATTCCTTGGTTTTTACACCTCAGACCCCCCAGCACTTTTTCCCCTCCCCAGGAGGTTAGCCACCTCCTGACTGTACACCGTAGATGACAGGTCGCAGAGACCTGGCTTTAACTGCAGACCACAACTCTTATTCGCCTCTCCATTTAAATAACAATTACTCAATTAGTAGTAGTATAGTTTCTTGAATATTTTATAGATATTTTTACTTGCTCAAATTCTTTCTAAGAAATGTATTTTATTTTCTATCAACCTGCCCTGTCTTTTTTTGCCCTTCCCCTGCCCTTCCTGTCTGAGCTCTTCTTCGCAGTTGGACATCATCTGGTCCGTGAATGGCACATTGTTATGCCTGCTCCTCTGCGGCCATCAGAGCAGATGCCATGAGCTTCTGCAGCACTGGTCCCTGCACATGGTTGGTAGCTTGCTTTCAACACAAAGCTGTAAATTACATCCCGCGAACACACAAACACTCTGCGCTCAACTGAGTTTCAGCATTTTAGAGCACCATTGAAGGAGCAGAGCATATCTTGATTTTGTTTGAGTGAAAACCAGTTTCAGGCAGCAGGGGGAAGTGGCCCCCATAGCGTAGACCACAGCCTGGACGAAGAGATCATGCATGAACAGCTGGGCTTTGAACTTCTTACCCCTGCATTTCATGGGGTCAACAGCTCGGTGTCCGCAGGGGTCAGCCAGCAATAAGAGGCCATCTTCTAGTGAACTGCTGAAGTTATTTTGACTGAGTCCCTGTGGCACAATTACCCCACAGTGACTGGAGGTGATACTCTTCAGAAGGATCAGGTGAAGCAAAGTTTAGAAATAATATTTGGATTGTTTGCATTGACATCTCTGAGTATATGGGAATGGAAAATGCTACAAATGTCTTCTCATTTTAAATTCTGCTCATTTTAAGACTTAAACAATTACAAAAGACCTGCCAACAACAAGAGGATTTATCTGAACAAAACTTCAAACAAATTCAAGGAGTTAAGCTTACTAGAAGTTTGGTAAATAACACTATAGATCTGAGGAAAGACACAATCAAGAATGATTTGTTATGATCTTGGGAAATACACAGCTCCAAATCCAATCAAAGATATCACCAAAGTGTATTTGAGGAAGAATCATCCTTGTTGCGCTTTGCTACAGACAATATTTACACACTCAAATCCCACGTCTAGTCAACGGATGCATAGTGGCTCGCTAAGATATATGGGTTACTTTATTCATAGCACTTCAATTACAAAATCATGTATTGGGGGAAGAATAAATTAATAATAAAAACCCCTATCTGAACTTCTAATATTTTGCTTGGCGAAGGGAAACGAATTACCCTTTTCAGAACTGATGATGTATTACTAGCGTTTGATCCTTAGAGGTTTCACCATGCTCACATTCATTACTTTCAAGTGCTGAGGTGTATCTGCAATTAGAAGCACCTTGCAGTGGATTTCTGACACTCCTGCAGACTTGAAACACCAGATCATAGAATCATCACAGTATTATACTGCAGGAGAGGGGACGATGTCTCCTTCGAATGGAGGCAACTATGGGGCGGTTGGGGGAGAGGGGGGAGGGATGGGGCTTGCCAGTGCTTAATTTAACCATGTGCCTGTAAGTGAGGGGAGACGGTAAGCAAATGAGGACCTTTCATTAAATCAAAGGTGATTTTTGTTCTGCTAATGGGTGCCCCAAAAATCTAGTGCAGCGGCAGAACATGTGATCAGTCTCTGTGGAGCCCACTATACTGCTACAGACCGGTCAGGGCTATTCTTATTACAGTATGCATAATGTAATGAGCATGGTTGTTTAATTTAATCACACTGAGTGGACTATGTTTGTATTTCTTTGAAACGACCGAGCCATGCAAGCATGTGGTTTAATAATAATAAAAAAAAGAAGAAGAAATAATATAATAACTCACCCTGCTCGAACAGTAAATGCTCTTGTTATTTCACAAATGGCAGGTGTGTACATTGTATAGTCAGTTCCTGTGGAACACTCCGAAACCTTTGGGTGTTTTTCTTCCCACATAGAGTAAGATTTTAAACCTAGACACCCATCTTTCTAATGTCTTTACAATGATTGTCCTTAAGAATCGCTGTCATCCTCAAGTATTCCAATGATTGGTCATGACAGGACCAAAATGGCCACTGCGGTGAAACACCTCAGAGAAGCAAAGGCAGTTTAGCCAAAAAACACGCTGAGCCATTATGTTAAAGTAAACGACAGCACTTCCTAATGTCATTTGGCAGTGCTAGCACTCAGCAATTAGGGCCTCTCTTAATGCGACGCTGGGAGCATTTCTCCTCAAGGTTAGCGCCTCATTTCCCCACGATGGGTCTGCAGGGCCACACCAGATGCATTGTGGGAGATGGGGGGCGCGAGTTAGGACAGGTGTCCGCCACCTTGGATATCTCCCCTCGCAGCTGGCACCAGCTGGCACCCCCAGTGCCCCATCCGGATGGTCTGCTCTTCCTTCTCTGTGGAGGAGGAGGCGGAGGAGGTGGAGTAAGAGGGAGGGAGGGGGGCATGTCAAGGGCAGACCTGGTACAAGCTCACTCACAGGGCACCCATGCCATGACATGACCTGGCCACTAGGGGACCTGCCAGCAATGAGTGGTAGGAGTAATGTGGTGCAGCCGTGCCCGTTTGGAGACCTGCTCCAGCATCCCTAATGGACCGGCAATGATGAGGCCCAGCAGTGCCAGAGGGTCAGAGGCAGCTTCTGTGGAGGACGTCGCTCTTCCCACCAGAGAGCAGAGGATGTCATGTCTAGAGGTGGTCTCTCTGGTTGTACAGAAGCCATTTTGCCAGAAAGTAGATGGGAAAGAAATCAATGAATTACAAGAAAGGGTACATTTACAGTGCGCAAATATCTCCTTTTTAAAAAACAAACAAAAAAAATGTATTTATTTATTTGTAATATTTCTAATATTTTACACGTCATAAAAAATAGACAACACACAAATTTATATAAACAATTGTATGTGTTATATATATATATATATATGTGTGTGTGTGTGTATAAATATCTATAAAAAATTTATATTTGCTTGCGTGTGTTTTGAACATCTAAATGGAGCAGGATTAAAGCAAATTATTACAAATGTGGACTGGCTGACTTGTCTCTAGTAAGGAGAAATCACTTCACATTATAAGCACATTATGTTCCAGGCAATGCCACACAGTGGCACCCCACTCATGATGTGAGTTAATTCACTTAATATGTCTTTAATGGGGAGAAGCTTTTCTTAGTATAAAATGGTTTCCACACTGACCATTATCTGAAATCAAGCCTAATGATGGCTTCTGTTTATGATAATGACCATTATCACACAGACCACCATCATGTCTGCCAAATGATCAAATGATCTCGCATTCCTTGGTTGCCGTCTGAATTTGTTAGTCATGTAAATGCAGGCCCTTGATGAAGCTTATCCCCCTTTTCTCCTCATATCCTCCTGTATAATATTAGACATCTGATAATTTTGCTGCTGTTGTTCAGACCTCATATTGAACTGAGCCTGCTTTTGAAGTTTCTAACAGCATATAGCATATAATCTTTGCCCTCATCAGCCCTTAATGGGCATAAAAAAAAACATGCAAGCATCTCATCATCTCCTTAGTTAACGCAATCATCAACTCTAGTATATAAAGGTAACGATGAGGCAATAATAATAATAATTTGCAATAACACACACTGGCTCTTGGATGTCTGATGCCACATGAATCCTTTGAAGTGCAGACTGTTGATTACTGTAAATGAGAGCTGTTTCAGGGTGGATTGTGGGTAATTATATGCAGTGCACCCCAGGGAGCAGTGCTAGGACCCAGGGGACAGCAGTTCCACAGGAGAGTGAAGCACAGACAGAGCAACACATGCTGGGCCACCGATTCCCAGCATGAAGCAAGTCAACAGGCCTGTCTTTTATTTCTAATGTCTGTGATTTACATGAAAGAACCACTGTCACCCAACCGCAACAGAGTGTTGTATGCTTTGGTTTGATTGACAGGATTTCATATTTCACATGTCCCCGCACCCCCCCACCCCGCCCCCACACCCTCCCTGAACAACTTGATGATGATTGCAGCATTATAACATAAAACATATTGCCAGTTTAGCTGCTGTGAAATGTAATTGCACAGTATTTAGCTTGTAATACAGATGGAAATTTTTATGCGTCTCAGTGCACCAGATCTAAGATATAAATTCTGAAGTGTAGGTTTAATTTAAAAATAAGACTATTAATGAGATTTTTTTTTTTTTTTGCAAATTAGTTACATGATACGCAAAATAGACAAATAATGAGCAAAACTAATCGGCATAAAAACCTTTCAAATATTACAAAAAAATATTTATAAACAAAATTCAACAACATGAATTTATCTATATTATTTAATTCTATTAAAATGCATAAAATGTCCTAATTTATTATATGTTGATACCATTACTTATGGTTTATAGTTATTGTTGCATGGTATACTTATTAGCAGCATATTCTATGTTAGTAACTGGCCTTTGAAATATTATAATGTAGGCCTATAATCTAGATGTTTATTAATGTATATCTAACCAAATGAAAATTTTTCTGTTATAGTTTCTGATTTAATGTAGAAAATTTTTTTAAACTAAAACAAATTAAACATAGGTAAAGCTTTAACTGATGGCAAAGGGAAAAAGGCAAAAATACATAATCACATATCTGTTTACATTAACTAAGTACACATTTTGTAATTGTCATTTATCTATCAAACATATATTGAAAATTGAATTCAAATGAGGATGTGATGTGAGCCAAAGTTTCCAATCATGCTGGGAACCCCGCAATCTCTTTCTCTTCACTTGAGCTCATTTCTCCACTAATGACTTTGCCCTCTGATGCAAGCCAAGGGATCATCAAAGGTCCTTGAAACAAAAAGGGAAATATAGCAATTACTGGGACTTTCATCGTCAAGAAAGAGATTAAAAAGCCTGTGGTTGTATAAGCAGCCGAGAAGCAAACTGAGATCCGTTTCACTTGCATTTGTATATTCAAGCACTTCACCGCAGATGTTATTCATCAACATGTTCCTCCTTTTTTCACCATCTTCATTCATTTCCCCCCTATGCATGATAATAGAATCAAATGTATTATGTATTATGTATTTCTAATCACACGATAAAAGCCTGTGGTGCTAGTAATGCATGTAGATTCCAAAATGCTGCGCATGTACAAGAAACGTCATTGCCTTTTTAACAGTGGCCTGAGGGAATGGAGTTGTCCCTTAGCCTCCATAACCATTGACACAAAAGGTCCCCAAACAATTTCAAATTACTGCTTTATTTCTCTCTCTTATATAATCCACCCACATTATTAAATCTACCACCTTCTGGGACTTTACTGATACAATAATATTACAGTGCTAAGATGTTTACATTTGAGGCCGCCAGCTTTTCTTGTTATAAACATGTATGCCCTTAGGACTTGTGCAATACGTATGCATACTACTTGGCCTAAATGAGGCACAGGTCATTTTGTTTTTAAGAGGGGTCAATATTACCGCAAGCAAGGGGGTATAAGGCCAACAGCTGAAACTGACTGAGCAGAAAATGGCTCCTGATACTCACAGATGAGATCTATTATACATTAAACATGCTTGTAAATATTCACTAGTCAAACCATTCAAATGGAAAATATGGTTTAGGTCAAAGGTCTATGAAAATGTTGTCTCCAGAGGAAGTCCCCATAGAGTGGAGGCAATGATGATAACAGGGAGAAACACCCATAGGGGACTAGGGGGAACATTAAGAGTTGTTTTACATGTTTGACTGTGGTAAAGCGATGATACCAGGGAGATAAATGATGGGCACTTATTAGACTGGACTGACCTGGAGTTATGTACCATGTTTAATGGAATGTAACGCTCCCATCAATTACAGTCATGCTGAATTACTAGGAATTAACATCCAATAAAGTTTTCTAAATTGTTCCGTTAACATTTTTAACATAAACAGTAGATGCTACAAATATTAGCCGGAGAAATACATTTTTTGACCACAACAGCATTGGTTGAAATCTATGAATAGCAAACCACAGAAGACATAGAATATTATGTGAACATCAGTTTTATTAGTGGTTTGTTTCACTGACAGGATCACATGGCTTGAAAATTATTTCATCATGTTCAAGTCCAGCAGTGGAACTACAGTGTTATCTTCTATTTTTGTCCCTCTCAGTCGTATATTTCAGAGGCCAGGAACAATGTAGTCTGACAGACATATTCTTTATGAGGGGCTCGTGGTCTCTCTAATTTGACACAGTTGTCAGAGATAAAGCTCCTTAGAGAGTGTGGCCATGCTCTGGGTAAGAATGGGGATTAAATTAACACCCCCACCTTCACATCCTCTGACCCCAATACTGGAGAATAAAACATACATGGTGACTCACTTCAACACCCCACATCTTCCTTCCAACTTCACATTTAAGTATAGTTTGATTTTGTTGCTAAATTAAACAAAAATAATTAACATCAGGTTTTTGCTCTCCTTTTATTTTAGTAGTATCGGTTTAGGAGTTTTTGAATATACACAAATAATTTTGGGATAAAAACACTCATGTTTTAAAACAGCACTTTATATCAGGTGCTGCGTCAAAAACAAAAAAAAGGTGGTCAGTAAAAGGAAGTAGCTTACACAGTGTAACAACACACTTGCTCTCCTTAGTATACTTCTATCAAATGACCCCAGCACGTAAAATCAAATCAACACTGGAATGGATCATATCAAATTCTAATGAAAACATAATGTGCTCTTAAAATGTGTGTTGGCCCGGCAGCCAGTCATCCAGAGAGTCTCCCCCAGATGACGTGATGAATAGGGAACACCGATGGAATATGCATCAAAGTCGGGCTCATGATTTATGTAATAGCAGTCACTTGGACACTGATTAGCTGCTCTGTCAAGCGTGTAATACGAGAGGCACAACCCCTGGTTTATCAGTCATTTATCTGAAGTGCGTCCTGATATTATCACTGGATCCTAATGTCATCATTATGCCGCACAGCATGTGCGGGCCAGTGTGTCATGGTGCTGGCGACACTCCCTGTCAGGAGTTCAAGCCTCTTCATTTGCAAAATGCTCAGACATTCATAGCATTGTGTCAACAGTAAAATAGAGAAGCTACATCACATCAGTGACGGAGGGACAGAAGTGCAGACACACTAAATAAGTGGGCACTTGAGGGTACAGAGAAATTTTCGTCACATCTTGTGGTCTTGCAGATGCTTTTAAGATGATCAGATGAATTCTTTAGAGGGGGGAAGTTTCAAATAGAGTGAAAAGAACAAAAAAACAAGTTGTCATATTTATGCTTTGGTTATGGTTTGATTTATTGGAAAAGACATAACATCTCTACTGTACTTAGGATATACGCAAGAACCCCCAGACCTCCTCAATGTTCAATGCAAAGCCTATAAAGTCCTTTTTTCCACACACACCACTGTGTGAGAGGACAGTGGTTGTTGCTCTCCAAGAGAATATCGCATTAGAGTGAGATTGTGAACACAGGAAAGGAGAGAGAGACACAGAAAGGCTATATTTGATTGAACCATGACAATCATATATTACCGGATGGACAAACTGCTAATAAACAATTTATGTTATTATGACAAAAAAGGGTTAGGGTTGTTATTCTCACAAACATCTGCTGGTGTATACTAAAAGGAAACTGTGCAACATATAAGTCTATCAACACCTCACACAAACAAAAATAGTGAGGGAAACTGAACAGGAAAAGGAGCTCTTTGAGTCCCAAACAAAAGATATCAGCCCGGCTGCCAACACAGACAGGGCACCACACCTTGGCAGTGATGCCGCTCACAATCAAAGGAACAGTCGTCATCAATGGAACCCTGTTTTTAAAGGATATCTTAAAAAGATTGAAAATATGTGTCATAATGGAAAACAATTGAACCTTGAGCCTTTAGTATAGTAAGTTATATCACTCACACGCACTTTAGCCCGTTTGCATCAACACATAATGACTAGAATATTTCCTGTTTTTAATGCAAGATTTGCACCAATCAGAATAAATATATTTCACGTCATGAAAATAAAATATACAGCTCAGCCTTGATGTGCCAAAGGCAATTAAAATTAGCTTTCATTTTGTTTTTTAAAAAAAATGAAAATAAAAAAAAATAGCCTAATAAAAGCCTTTGAATAAGTTTAACATTGAGCATCTTTTTGGCTTTTTTACATTAATTGTGATATAGTACAATCTAAACATCCATATGTAATAATATAAAACATTCACATGATGAGTTGGTTGCCGAATGCAGCATTAAAATGATTTCAAACAGTATGGCTCAGAAGATCCAGCAGAGGGGGCTGCTTACTGCAATCATATGCTGATTAATTGAGCTTGATTCTCCCCATGCTGCGAACATAAGTTGTCCCACACTGTAGGCTACATGTTGGTATGTGGGTAAAGGTTACAAGGCTTTATCGAAGTCACCTTTTACCACAGGTAGCTCTTCACATCATTTGTGATGAATGTTAAGAAAACAGTGATTTTCTGATTATCCCTCATCAAGCCTATATCAAACTAGGTTATGTTCATTTTTATTAATTGTGCATGTTGCTCTCTAATTAGCTAATGAGAGACAAAAAGCAGGTTTAGAGCAGAAAAATGCAAATGACTCTTAGAAAATAGCACAAAAAAGTAAATGGCAAGGCTGAGAATCATCCTTCATTGAAATGTCAGAGATAAATGGCTCAAATGTCACATCAATTAAAACGGGGGACAGTTAGTAGTTCATTAAAGAGAGAGCCATATTGCACCGTCGGGTACCGTTGCCAACCCTTACTATCTGGGGCAGACTGGCAGCGGGTCCAGATGGCACGGAAATCCTCACAGATTTCAAAATGGTCTCTGCAGGGGTGGCGTTTTCTCCCCCCGCTCCCACCCTCACCGCTGAGATGGGGTGTGGGCCACAGGCCCATGCCGGCCTACACATTGCAAACGGAGGCATGCAGAGAGCTGAAGGCTGCACAGAAATAAAAAATAAAGCTGCAGAAGACAACAGACACTTAAATAAATACATGACTGATGCCACATGCTTTATTATAATGACTAAAATATATGATTCAGATTAATCTAAGACTGCTCCAGGCAACATAAGGCAACTCCCTCTCCTTTAGACTGCATAAAACTCTAATAAAAGGATTCAGTAGTGCCCCATGTGTTGTTCATAATAACATGCTGACTTTATTAGTTGGTAATACATAAGATTTTATTGGTTGTTGCAGTCACATAGGTGTCTTTTATCCACAAACATTATGTCTGGGACCCAAAAGATCTCACTGAGAAGCTGTCACAGGAGATACACAACTGGATAAATGTCTCAGCTATAAGTATAAAGATAACAGAGTTTGAAATTAATGCTCAGAATATGCATTATCATATTTTGTTGCTGTAAAAACATCAAGCAAATCAAATATCTAAATCACAAACATTACCAGTCTTTGGTGTTCTGGGGCAGCCCTGAAGGACCCCAAATCCCAACTTGAGACCTATTAGGGAAGTCTTCCATCACGTCTGTCCTCGTAGGGGGCGGAGCCAAGACTTTTTCCATCCAATTATATGGCAAGAGCGGACTTTCCCTGTCATGATTGGACCACTCGACCACGCTGCCCGGAGAAACAGGAAGAGTAATTTGTTTTGCTGAGGGAAGAAGATATGGCACTGTATTAACACTGAACGGATGAAAGAGGCTTCATTTGTAAGCTACAATGCTATTTAACAGTGTTAAACTTTCTCAAAGTACTTTTCCTATTAAAATAAGTTCAGAAATGGTTCACATACTTAGGCATGCGAGAGTTACATTTAATGTAAAGTAGCGTCGGCCCTAATTTGAACCTCGCTTATATATTTCGACATTATTAACGGCACACTTCGCGCTGAAAGCGTAATGAAGTCGTTTCGAGTCATACCTGTTTCGTGGGTTGCAGCAAATTCCCTCCGTCTTTCGGCATGAACCTCCTGAATTGAAAACAGCACGTGTTGCGTTCACGCACCTGCACGGTCACTATGTGCTTTCTACTCAATTAATCGCGCAGGTTTGACTAGAAACTAGTCTAACGAAAAACAACGAGTGAAATGATTGACGAGCCTGAGGAACCTGCCAGCGATTTTTTTAACACATGCTGCTGATTGTTTGTTGTTCCTCGCTGTGAAAAGCTGGGTGAACATCAAACATTCAAGCACCCACTAAGTAGACTAGTGCAATGCGCCGACAACGGCACAGGATAAACATGATAATAATTTTAATGAGCGCTGACTAAGGCCATCATTGCCAAAGTCCATTATTCTTTTTACGAGTTTATTACCAGCTTGCTAAATGGGAGACTGTGTGTTCAACGCTTATCCAAAGTGCAGTGTACCATTGTTTGGCTCAGAAATTTCCCCCTTTATTGTCAGTTCAGGCAAACCCCTGATGAATACAGTGAAAGCTGCAAGAGTAGAAACAAGAAAGTTGAAGCACACGCATTTGTGATCACATACCATGACAGATGTGGTGGTGCTGGTATGTGTAGGGCTGCTAGGGAGGGGTAAAAGACATCTAGGATGAAATTAGTACTGTTTGGAATAAAAAATGAAATATTATTTATTTGGTTTTTGCTTGAGGTCTGCAGCTTGCTTTTTTTTTTTAATTATGGAGTGTTAAGAGAAAGCAAGGGAAAATGTCCATCAAAATATCTTGAAGCTCAAAATGACACCTCCCAATTGTTTTTGCCGTCTGACTAACGGTGCATAGCTTTCCCAAATTCAGTTTACTATCCCTTAAGACAAAGAGAAGAAGAAAACAGTCACTTTTGAGAAGGTGGAGACAGGGTTTGTACTTTTTTGAGGAAGAAATAAAAGGATTCATTTTTACAGTAGCTGCCGGGTAAAATAAAATGATTAATAGTTTTTTTTCTTCTTTTTTTTGTAGTTTTCAGTTTAATTAAAAAGTTTGTTCACAAGACTGGAGAGTGCTAAAAGTTTGCGTGTTGGGAACTATAAAGCTAACCGATAAAAACCTTTAAATGTTTGATAAATACATTAGATTTTCCAGATTCTGTAAAGTTAAAATCACAAGCTTCTAAGTCAATAGCTATTTTTAAAGACAGTTTAATAAATAGTTAGTTGTTTTCTAGAAAACAACACAAGAACATCGTGTTACTCCTCTGCTATTATGACTAAACTCAAATATATAATTAATGAAAGGATCAAAACAAAAAAATAGTATATATTGGCACAAAAATTAAAAAAAAATATTTGATTGTTCCAATAAATTTACTAAATTTTTTATTTTTTTAAATGAATAAAATGTAATATGTACTGTAGTTTTACCCTTTACTCTTTTTAGATCAAGGTTTTGTAAAGTGAACGTTTCCTTGGTTGAAACTCTTACAATCAATGTGACCTTTATTTATTATAACCCCCATCTCTCAAAAACTCACATATAACATAGTCAATCATCTCTCCTTCCCTCAAAGTAAAAATAAAAAAGGAACTGCTGTCTGGTTATTGCCAGTATCCATCTCAGTCGTCAGAAAAGCTGCACGTTTTTGCTGTTGTTAAGGGCTGGAAACCAGAATCCCATTGGAGTTGCACCCTAAGGAACAAATTTAATGCTAGAAAAACATCCCGGCCATCAACCAAAAATGACGGATTGAAAATAATGTCGAGCTATCTTGGGAATCCCCCACCAGACAAGGGAACAGACTGCATTGTTTTTCTCATTTATGTGATATATAGAACAGAAAGAGGGGAAAAAATGGGCGATTTATTGGTTAGATAGGCGGATTCTTTCCCATGCACAAAAGAAATATTTGAGAGTAATGTAGGGTTCAAGCCACATCATGACATTGTTTGGAGGCTAGGTGTTACAAATATGTTAGTCATCTTCTTTTGGTGGCACGCTTGCTTTTCAATAGATCATTCAATGCAAATATGTGTGGGAAATTGTTAGAGTTGCCACATGCATATGTCAATGAACACGGTAATTTGTACTTCCTCAGCAGGGCAGCAAGATGAAGAAGCAGAGGGAGAGCCAGTGCACTCAGAAGACCATCTCATTGCTGAGCCCCCTGGGGACGATCCAAGTCAGTGGATGTGAGAATGGTGTGCACACCATCCAGATCCTAATGGATGTCGCACCTGCTGAAAGGTACTGTACAACAGCCGGGCTGGTGACGTGATAAACAAAGGTGTGAAATTTACAGGCGGACAGAATCCACTCCTGTGATGGAGTGCCACCATTCCTCATTGGAAGCAGGGCATTTTTGTAGATCCCACAAGAAATATCCTGGAGAAAGTTGCGCAAATATGAGCAGGCACAGGAAATATGAGGGGCACTAGAATACAGTTGGGCTTGAAATTAGATTTCTGATGGCATGCGGTTGTGATTCTTCCTGCAGTATATTTGAAATTTCAGAAAAATAACTCGTTTATTACTCCCAAGGGAGTTGATTAGAAGGGACGTCCAGGAGGTCAGCTAAGGCCACGGGGAGAAAGGACTGTTTTCCTGTTTGTTTTTGTGTTTTCCTTTAACTTGTATGCATTAATTTAGTGCGAACAGACACTTAGAAATGTAATATGCGGTCGCATTTCATGGCCTGCCATCCCTCAAAATTGTCAGGATGGGGACAGTCTTACTGAAGCGACTGAAACTGATTAAAGCAAGCGTTAATAAGTACTTATTCCTTCGTTTTACAGGTCCACATCCTACATGTCGGATTAGTTTTGATGAGATTGAAATTAAATGCCAAAGTATCGCAGATTCACATTTGATAAACTTGAATGATTTGGGAAATTAAACCATTTCACATGCACCCGGATAAGATGTTATCCTTTCCAAAACGTATGTTTAAATTCTAATTTATGGAAACCCATTAATGACCTTGTATATTATACCTCAACATGTGTTTCCTTCCCGACTATCTGCCGTTTCCTAAAATTCATCAAGCAGGAAAAGCCTTCCACTTGTTGTTAATGAGTTGAAGTGAGAAAATTAATAATATGGAATTTTGATTATAGAAGATGTCCTGTAACCATGCGCAAGCACCTTTTTCCCCATCTCCTCGCGAAAGGGGTTTAATTTGTGTGTTCAGGTTCAGTAGGAATATGCAAATGAATTTAATGATTCGCATCACTAGATCATTTCTCAGTTTAATATCATTTTCTACTTTGGTCATAGGTGGAGCTTCGATCACATCACCAGCCTGTATGTTTTCTAAGGTGTGAGTAAAAAATCATTAGGAAAAGGTTTTGATTTTATCACAACCAGTTGAATATGATGTTATTGTCACTGGACAGGAGCACTAGAGCCACCTCAGATATGTGGAGTAATTCAATGTAAACAGGCATTAAGGAAGGCGAGATAAAGTGACAAAACACAGGCTTATCTTTGCAACGGGCTTTACATGTAGATCTCAGAAAAGCCTTCATATAGCAGTGATAGTTCAGATCAGGCATTTCCATTGATTTATTTATGACATACTAAACAAGGTTCTTTCCAGCTTTGATGTGGTATGGTGCAGGCTTAGGGAGTCACTGTGATAAATGATCTCTAAGAGCGTATTTTGGATAAGGGAAATAGATAACATCCATGCATAAAATAGAAGGACACCTACAGCAGATATTTGTTAGCGAGCCTCAGCTTTAAAGGCTTACATGACAGTGTTTGCTTTCACTCTTTTCTAGACTTACTATTGGTTGGTGCTGATTGGCTGGAGCTGCAACAAAAAGCATTTGTGGCATTGATAGATAGTTGTTGATAAATACCATTATAGCTACATAAACGGCCTTGAAGTATTGCTTACACACCATGACCGTCAGCTCTTTCTAATAGAAACGTCTCAAGCTCCTTTTGCTTCCTAACTGATCTTAGGAACATTTCCTGAAATCAACCTCCTCTGCCAGTCTAACGACAGCCCTGAAGGCACCATCAGATGAACAAATTCATTACATCTCAACAACGTCTGTTGGGGCCCTATGCACCAGCCTCCCTGTTACCCAGCTTTTACCCTCTTTAGTTTTTAGTATGGCCTCAGCATTCACAGGAAAAAATGATATGCATTTTGTTTACAGGAGATTACTGTTATCTGAAATATGATGCTTCTTGCCTCTTTCACACAGAGCACAGACACATAATACAGAGGAAATCATAGAGCAGTTTTTTATTAGGGTGAAAAATGAAAAAAAAAAGGGCTGGACTCCTGCCCCGAGACATTTTGTGAGCATATTATTTTACAATGCTTTGATCAATTTGTCTGTCAAGCTGGCTGAGATGTGGGGGAGCGGGAAAAAAGCAATTTAGCTTGTGAGGTCCTCAATAGAAATGTACTGCAGGAGCCTGCGTATGACATGTTGCATTAGAACCTGAGTAGCCTTTATTGCCTGATAATGTCGCAAGGCAATGCTGATATCAATCACCCTTTAACAGCCAGTGTGATGTGTTTTTATGAAAAGAAAAAGTAATGTATGAAGCATTTCTTGGAAAATAATTGATTTAATTCTGAGCTCAGGGAGTTCTACTTTTAACAACATGAAAATGTTGTGTTGGAAAAACAGGCACAAAATGTGTTAGAAGCTAAAAATTGTTAAGAACAAGTGCTTTGCATACGCTGCTATAGAAAATTGTAATTAATTTTACACGGATAAAACACTCATTTGCATATAGATATAAACAATATATTTGTGCATCTGAATTCCCAGCACACTCGGGTCACGTGATCCGCCTAAAATCCTAAGTGGCTAAGACCAAAATTATCATTACACTTCGCAGGCCATAAATCCTCCTTTTTTTCTCACACACAAAGCCTTATAAATCTGTGTCTGATTTTTCACGTTGCACATTGTTTTTAGTTAATGATTTTCATCTGTTTGTTGTTGCTGTGATAGAGGGGAAATGTACCATATGCTCCGGCAAAAGACAAATGATTAGCAAATGAAATTCTGGACAGCTGTCTGACTGAAAGCGTTTGGTTGATAGCATTCTGCTACCATAATTAGCTTAAGCTTTGGGTTAATTAACTTTCTACCTGGATATGCATAATAATAGCATTCTGCAGAAAGCCAAGGAGCTTCCAGTATATCAGCTGCAAAAGCTGGCTTTTTATTTTGCATTTCGCCAGCATATTTCAATTTCAAGAGGCGATTTAACTCGGGAGCATCGTCAAATATTGTAGATTTTACTCCCCAAGCCAGATAATTCTGAAACAATAGGGGTGTATTATGTGGCAGAAATGCCATTTCTGAATGTAATTAAAGCGGATGAAAGCAATCACCAATTTTTAAATGCTTTTGTCTAGCATGAGGCCTACTTGTAAAAAAAAAAATACCCATCAAGAGGAGAAAGAGGCAAGAGAACCCCCAAGTCCTTATATAGGAGGCCTTTGAGACTGAAGTGAAGTACAACAGTAATTAGTCTTTTGTATGAATTTGCTGGCCATGGTCATGATTAGTTAAGCATATGAGAGGACTGCAGGACTGCATTGCTTTTAAAGAGGAGGGTGTTAAAGTCTATTTATCACCAGTTATCCTCACAGCTTTCCATTATCACTGACAACACTGGATGGGGCCTGAGAACAGCCTAATTGTTCTGAGGTGGAGTGTTTTTGTGTCAAACCCGTCACCCCATTCACATTGGCATTCATAAGCAGCCAGACATTTTCCATCTATCTAGCCCTAATACCCAAGCTGTCACAACAGCTTTTACACACTACCAACGCTAGTGTGAAATATCTGAGGTGATGCATTTATCGTTTTTCTCACACTCATGTAGTGTTGTGAATCAATGTCCTGGTTCACACTGAATAGCAGTATGGTAAATGCGCTCCCCGGTTGGGGCCTGTTTACATGATGTGCTCACACACCGGGAACCATAACAACAACTTCTTTTCCACTCCTACTTTCTCTCTTCTGTCAGTATATTTCTCTCTCTGGATCATTTATAGTTAGTCCATTTTGTATGACTTTAGATTATTTTTCTTTCCTGATAGATGTATATTTAAAGACGTGTGTGTTAAATAAACAGCTTATATTAGTAACTGAAATGCTTCGTCATGCAAACGGCAATCTTCTGAGATATTGAATGAAATCATCAATAAAGCAGAGGGGAGACTTTTTGACGTCGTCCCTTTAGAAATGGCATGAATAATTCATTTTGTAATGATATTCAGATGATTTTTGTTCTATTTTTTACTACAGCTTTAGAATTATGTTTTGCATGTTGTGAAGTGTAGTACTCAGCTGCGTATTCATTAAGGTGCTGCTCCCACTGGCCCTTGGACCCATCTGCACTCTATGTTTATGCCTCTGCCTCTTGGGACTGTCCCAATCAGGCTGCATGTGCCATTTCCTGTGTAAACCAACACCTGTGTAACACACTACCTGTAAACCGCCCACACAGACGAGACACTGACATTTGCTCTGATGGAAATTTGCAAATGTTGTGGTTTTTAAAGCAGACCCTCCAGGGTGAGGCTGAATGAGAGTTTCCTCTCATTGTAGAGATGCAGTTAAAAGCAACTCTTGCAAATTTTTTTTTTCTTCCTTGTTGCCCCTGCTGTCAACTGGGAAGTTTTTCCAACATGGGCCGTGCGCTAGTTTGTTTTAGAACTTGATTGGATTCTATATCTGCAACATGCAGAAGTGTACAGTGTGTGACATACTAAGGCAATATGCCGCGAGATGATTCGACTCTGACATCTTGGAGAGGAGTACGAGTCAATTATGCCCAAGTGTTGTTCTTGCTTATCTTCCTGCAGCACCAAACAAGGATTTAGTCAAGGATTTAGGGGTGAGGGGGCGGTGGTGGGGATCATGGTAAGCGGTTCACAACAAAACACTCAAAACTCTTGGGAGTGGGCACTGATTTAAAAATAAATTACAGAAGACGAAGTGCTAACACTCAAGGGCCCTCAGCAGTGCTGGCGTACACAGGTGAAGATTAGCCTCCTCGCTAATCAGAGGAACAAGGCAGTAATTTGCTCTGAACACAGACAGTAATTAGGACTTGGTGACACTGGATTCCCATAATGCCTTTGTGCTTGACGTGGTCAAATTTTGACAGAGGCTATCCATGCAGGGTCACTGTCCCCTCAGTCTCCTGGCCCTCTTCAGCAGCAGCTCTAAAAGGTCCCTGCAGTTACAGGGGATCCCTAATGTACTTTGTGCCTCCCTCACTGGCTCCTTACCATTCGGGTAATTGGAATCTCTTACTGTGGCACTTGAGAATAGAGGCTAAAAACGCTATTTGAAACTGCTCAGTAGTCTGTTGTAGATAAACATTGCAGCATCGACTCAGGGTGTGGATACACTACATAATGGAGTAAGAGTTAAGGCTCTGGTAATACATGCCTTCACTGACTCCTGTGGCTAGCCAGTTGGGAGAAGACCTAATTGTTGTGTGCTTTGTTGCCGACTCTGCAGTATTTTACCTCTACCGTTATGTATTGGATTGAGCGTTGCAGCCTCTGTGGCGGACATTTGCTAATAAGAGTTGCTGGATATCTGGAGAGCAGTTTATCCAGCCCAGCTGTTTTTATTTATAAACAGCGGAGTATCAAACCTCCACCCTTGCAACAGAGCAGGAAGCATTCCTTACAGCAAACCACTCCAAAAGCTCTTGACTTTAGTGCCTTAGTAGCTAGATAGGCATCTGAATGATGTTCAAATGGTTGAACGCGCTGCATTGAGCAAGTGGCTTACAATTGTATCACAGCCTTTTGCTCAGAGACCATCAGGATCTTGACATTCATAGAGACATGCTGTATTTTTTCCCTTTTTAGACAGTCATTTTAGCCTTTTTTCATGCTCTCTTGAGTCTTTGACGTCTCTGAGTTAAGTATCTGCAGCTATAAGGCTGAGGAAAATATTGGACTGCTCTTGGCCTTTTCTATTTCATTCTCTGACCCGCCATGTTACCCATGATCGGTGAAGGAGAACTCTGGCAGGCTGTGTCAAAAGTGACAGCCGATCGAGTCAGGATGAGCGCCATCACGCTTCACAGGATGGAGGCTTGAGTTCTGAGTTTTTCCTCTTTTTGTGCAATATACCATTACACCCTTCGCAGGATTCCTTTCAATTAGATCCTGCGGTTAACCTGTTTCATTCCTACGTCTACAGCTGATAGAAAAAGTCCGACTGAAGTCTTGTGCAGCCAGAGTGGAGATACCAAATATTCTGAAGGAAATTGACAAATTGAAGGCATTTTTTTTTCTTTTTGCCTTTGTCACCTTCAATTGTTTCTTCCTGGATAAATAAAATAACCTCTAACATTATATAAATGCTCAATTCATTCTTTATATTAGAGTTTGAAAATAGGTAGAACTCCAAATGACTCCCACTTTACGCAACAATGATTTATGGTAATTGGAAATTGATTGTGACAGGAGCACAGTATTAGAAATTTTCTCAAATCACTATCTTGTATCAGGGGAAATATTCTTTTAAGTGCAGCAGATCCTTGGCTAGTTTGGAATTAGTTTCTTATTTCCTTACCTGTTATGAAATAGTAAATGGCTGAAGGACATTTCAAGAAGTATGATTTATGCAGTCACGAGAAGAACAATTTGATTTAACCTAGTTTGAATTGTTTATATGAACTTAAACAGAGTTATTTAAGTACCCCCCTACAATTACTATTAATTATGATTTTTGAATGCCATGCGAGGGATTATTGTTACTTTAAGACGACATACAGATTGCGACTCCTCTGTGGGTTTCTTTGTAATTAGTCAAACATTTAGAGCACATCTCAGATCTCTCATTTTAAAGGCCACACTTTCTAATACGCCAGTCTGGACTCTGCAAAGCATGTATGATGCTGCATGACTCACTGAAGCGACTGAAAATGTAGCAGCAGCTACATCTTCACTGCCCACATGCTCTTTAAAAACAATCCCCCATTGCACCAAGAGGTGACAGACTTCAGCTCCACTGATGTTGTTCCTCTTTTTTTATTTATTTATTTTGCTGTTGTTTACCAGCCATAGCATGTACCGCATCGCATTAACTTTTACTACTGTCAATGTTGAATCGCTCAAACATCTTTTAGAGCGGACTCATCTGCCGGCAAGGGGGAGAGGAGAATTAGCCACGGTGACAAGTCTGAAGTGCGAGCAGGAGGTCAAAGGTGCCAAGCCTTAAGCAAAGGTGCACTAGCCTTTGTCCGGTAGATTGTAAGGGCCTGCGGGTCCAACAGGAAGATTTCCACACACAATATCCCCGAGCTGTCAGTGTGCAGCGGCTGGAACATCCTCTCAGAGAGAAAGAGGGGGGTGCGGAGGGGCAGAAAAGGTGGTGGTGGGAGGATGTGAGTTGGGGGAAGGGGGGCAGAAAGGGAACGGTGGCCTGAAGATCCTTGCTGAGAGAAAGAGAGGCCGGGAAGGGGGTGGTGGTGGTGGTGGGTGTGAGTCTGGGTGTGTAGGTGGTGGGGATCCAAAAGAGCTGGAGTGGGAGGATAGAGAAATAGAGAGGGGGAAATGAGGAGGGAGAGCTGGGGAAGGAGGGGGTGGTGGGGGGGATAGAAAGGAGAGACAATGACAAGTAGGGGCTGGCTGGGCACTCACCCATGCCGACAGAGATTGCCATGAGCCATGGCCATTGTTTGAGTGGGTCTCAGCACAGAGCCCGCTGGTGGGTTTCCGAGTTTTCACCACTCAACTATAAACTGCTGTGTGGTTTATTTAGAAATGAGAGTATTTACACCTTTTACTGTATTTACACCCACTGTTAAACTGCACCCAGGAGATTTTCATCACACAGCCACAAACTAGCAGGCAGAGCAGTTCTCTGAAAACTGACCTGCTCAGTCATAACACTCCAGTAAACCTCAGCTTCACATGTCCAATATAAAACGCTGCTCAAACTGTGACCTGCAGAAGTGTAAAAACACTTTAGGGCCATGTTGTTACGGCAGGCAGCAGAGAGACAGTCTTTGTGTTTAACAAAGTAAATGTCTATTATTAATACCATACAGGATAAACCAATTTTTTTTTTTAAAAAAAGGAGCACTTAAATGGTGACATTATTTATTTATAAGTGCTGTACACCAGTTAATGGAATTGGCAGCCTGCTTTAGAATCCACAACACAGCTTGAGGTCCACTTTGGAGTAATGCACATGCTAAGAGAGGACCTTCCCAGTAGGGTCTTTAAGTGTCAAATATGGGTCAGTCTGCTTGCATTGACCTGGGGGGTGGTCAGCAGCACAGAGAAACTCAGCTGTTAAGTGATGCCAACTCAACCATCGGCAAATTCCTCCAAGCATCTACTCATGCTAAGATGCACGTCCAAGTGCAGTGCTATGCTGGCCAGCGCCGCTCTGGCCAAAAAAATCTATTTATTCTTGTCATGAACTATAAACTAAGCCCAGGCAGAGTTAAAGCTGTTGTTACGAAGGTGTTCTTAACTTTTTCCGTTTTCTCCTGAGAACTTGTTGTTTTTTCTGGATGTCTTGTTTTTCTTTTATTTTTCAGAAAAAAATGTTTTTTCTCAGGAACTGCTCGTTGATTTCATATCTTTATATTTTTTTGTGTTAAAAGCTCTGATATTCGTCACATTCAGTGGCAGCAGTAACCTTTATTTATGTAACTTTAGCTTTTAAATACGTCTTCATTAACAACTTAAGTTTCACTTTGCAAATTATGTCATCTTGCATCTGTGTCATGTGTTATTACACTCTTGTGACATATTTTAGCACTGTTCAACCAAGAACTGGATATTATGATTGCTCCTCTGATCCCCATCTTACCTCCCCATCCCGCCTTACATCCCTCCCAGGAGCAGCGAGGCCCCCATGAGCTGTGTGGTCAACGATAGCCCGGCAGAAACGAGCCCCGAGTTGCAGCGCTGCGTTGAATGGCTCCAGGCGTACTTCAGTGAGCCGCAGACCACTGGGAGTCTCCCGCTCCCTGCCTTTCACCACCCCGCCCTGCAAGGAGGTCTGTCATGGATAAATATTTGCAGAGCCATGACTGGGATCAGGCTTTCACTCTTAATTGTCAGTTACATCACTTACACTCACTGGCTCACTGTGTTATAATGAAGTATTTTATGGCTGAGAGGGAGAGTGGAGGAAAAGTGGGTGGTGTGTGAGCGGTGGAGAGAGAACAGAACACAGAGCTGTAACTTGGTTCAGTAATCTGTGGCAGCTCTTACCACGCGTTTGTCTTGGCAAGCTTTTCCATGATTCTTGGCACATTCTTTGAAACTGATCGAATTCCACTCTTGACATTTTGAGACAGGAAGCTTTCTTTTTTCCTTTATTTCTTTTTTTATTTTTAATGAGAACATGTGAATGGTGGTAAAGTTTGAATGAGCTTATTGTTGGCTTGACTACTCGCTTTAGGGGAGTAAAGTGAAAGCACCCAAGAAATGGACAATTAGTGTCCTTTCAACTGCTTCTGCCTCCAAAGTGAATGATGGGAGTGTGCTAAGTAGAAAAATGAGGTGTGTGGGGTGAAAAATTAATTAATGTTTTAAGGGACGCGCAACAATACAGAATACAATCACTCTTTTTTTTTTTCTTTAAATCCCAGATATGGATCTGGGCTATTTTAAAAATGATTAAGGCAATTTCTTGGTCACTCAGAAATGCTTGTTTCATTTTAATGTAAAGATTTTAAGACAAACTAATTTATACCAGCAAGCACTTCTACAGAGGAAAAAAAAAATAATATATGCATTTAACAATTGAGCCTCCCTTCCCCTGCAATCAGACCTTAGTTGCTCTCTAATTTCATGCAGATCTGCAGTACTTGAGTGATGGCATTTTCAATGAGCAGGTACTCCATCGAGACCCTGTATACAGCTATGAGTCCCACGCTCCCGCGAAGGCAATGCAGAAATACATCAGGACCAATTACGATATCAACTTTCAGTGTGATTCCCTTCGCCACCAAGTGCTTGTGTACCAGCCCCAGGCTCTTTCAAATCGCATCTCATCTGAAGTCTTTGGGGTTTTAATTAAATTTCAGGATAGATGGAATTCTTCATTAGTACCTGATCTGAATAGGTGATTGTGCTACGTTCCACCTTTTTCCCTCGGCTGTTGTTTTGGGGCTTCGTAAATACAGGGTTTAGGCTTGGATTGCTCTCAGTAGTCAAAATCATAGGCCAAGCATGCTAAATGTGAGCATCAGGAGTATTTGTCTTTTGAGGAGGGAAAATGTATGTTTGTTTTTGTTTTTCTTTTTTTTTCTCTTTCTTTTTTTTTCTTTTAGTTTTTTTTTCTTTTCTTTTTCTAATTCACAAATTTTAGGGGTCAGATTTCACCTTCCTGCAGTAAAAATGCCTCCTCGAGCAAGTCATGCAGCTGGTGCCAGTCTGGGAAAAGGAAAAATACAAGTTTAATCAGGTCATTACAATCTGTGACAACCAACTTTTGTTTGCACAGTTATCTTTGGGGAGAACCTGAACGCGACAGCGCTCTCGCAGCACTTGTCATGTAATATTGAGTTGTGACCTTCACTTGAAGTGTTGCCATGTTTATTTACACATTTCTGACAAAACAAGCCACTTTTCATATTAGCTGTCACGACATACCTGAGAAACAGAGGTGACATGAAAGGATATGTGAGACGCTGTTTTCTATAGTGTCTGACTGTCATGCACAACATCACACGCAAGTTTGGTCAACAGGGGTAAAGTAATAGTGTGAGCGTGCAGGTTTTATGCTCACTTAGCTCAAGCGTGTTTGACTGTGTGTGTATGCACTTGCATTTGCTCCTTCAGAAAAACAGACGCCAACGTGGGTTCTTAAAACGATGCATATTCTTATCTCATTAATTATACATCCATATGTAACAGACGAGAGGATCTTAGTCTCGGTAAGCGGCGCAGGGAATGTGCGGGGAGGGGGCCGAGCAAAGGGGGAAGGGCGCTCTTCAAAGCCCAAATGACTGTGTTCCTGCAGGAGCTTGAACCTCCCCCTGTGCACAGCGCAGGGCGAGATGAGACACTCACCAGGACTCGCCCCTGTGATGTGGAGAGGAATTAGGGAAATGAACGTTTTCAGAATATCGAATAATCAGAGAATCATCAGCACCCCGTCAGCCTTCAAAAGTATGGATCCCTCAAGACTCAAGAGACACTTTGACTAGGAGTCAAAGTCTTCCCTCCCATTAGACACAAAGGATAATGAGGTAGCTGCATTTCCACTATTGTCTTTTTATTCTCACAACCATGTAAGAGTTGACTGTCAGCTGGAGGTCGTCTCTCCAAATCTGTCATTAGCAGGGCTGATGGAAATCAGTTTATTGTTTTCTTTTTCTTTTGAAATTGCTCTCATATACAAAATTATGAGCAAATCAATCATAATGTCAATATCCTCATAATCACTAGATGTGTTCGATTTTTCCTGAGGTAAATCTATCTGTGGCTTCGCTGCGGCCCTATCACCTGGCCTCATGGTAGGTAATGACCTGTGACATAATTATGGGATGTCTGTAAACACGTAAGTGGTTTCCCTCAAGTTTTATTTAAACAATTGACATCGCTGCACCCCGATCTAAAGAGGGTCCTGACCCCAGACACACCATATTAGGCTCTTTATGAAGTATGGGGCTAGGGGATTGCTCTCCAAATCATTGCTGGTCACCTTGAGCGACCCGCATGAAGTCTCTGTCACAAACACTGATGAGGGCAAAGTTCTTTAACCTCTGTACTGGCACTTGAAAGCAAAGACACTTGTTTTGTGTTGTTTTTTTTTCCTGGAACCACTAGAGATGTGAAAGCATCCAGGAGAAGCAGCTGCTTCGGATTTGAAAAAGTTGTAAACAGCGCCGTAGCTTGTTGCTTGGTCTGCTGATGTGATCCTGAGTTGTTTGCCGGTAATGTTTGCATCAACAGGGATTTAGCATCACCTTAGTTGGGCATGTTGTCATCTATTCATCAATGCCCTAGTGAACTCAACATGTACTGCACACATTATGAGGCCAACTCCAAGCTTTAGGAGGGAAAGAAGAGCAAAAAGGAAATTTGGAGGGTGTATCTTATCACCTCATAACATTAAGGCTGTCTGCGTAAGAGCCCGTCATCTCGTTGACAGCGTGATTATTACCTGAAAAATTATTAAACAGTACCTACGGGCCTTGTTCAAGACAAAGAACTCACATGGGTGTGCATCAATCAAATGTATCCCCTTTAGGTTTTACACTTATTCCCCCCAGTTTAGGCAAATTGCCTTGTTCGCGTGGCTTTGTGTAGCAGAGAGTGACTATAAGGTAGCGAAGGAGCCTGGGGAGCAAAGGATGTTCACTCTGTAGAAGAGAGACAGGGGTGTGACATGTTTTCACACAATGCCAATTTAGAGGGATTTCACATAGATCACTTGTCATGTGCTCTCTTAGACCATATAAATGAGAGAGAATGGGAGATCACTAATTGAATTTTCATGACTGAGTACATGTATATACTAGAAGAATTTCACCCCTGTCTTGATAACGAGACTATTGTTCCTCAGCTTGTCCTCTGTGCAGGAAAAAAGTGTTTTTCGCTCACTACACAAGCTCCGTGCATCAGTGTCTCAAGGTTTCAAGATGCTTCAAATACTTTTCTCTTTTCTTCAGCAATCAGAGCTAGACAAACATGCCTCTCAGTCACTGCCTGGTAATCCACGGAAAAGATAATGCTACTGCTAAAGTGCTAATGAAATCAAAGCCGTTAATGTGGTCGGTTAAGCTGCGGATGATTTGAAGAATTCCGCCATTTAAGTGAAGATGATATAATGAATCTACTCTGAATAGAAAGCAATTAAAAGGACAAATTGGTCTGATTAACCTCAAAGTCATCCCACTGCCACAAATGGTATGCAACATTCAAATTATTATTATTAAAAATCTGGAGCAGATTTGCAGTCTTTTTGGCCTCTCTTAATCCTTTTAAACGAAGGAGCGAACTTTTTTAATTTTAGCTGTGACCTTTCCAAAGCATAACCTAGATTTTTCTGCCAAAGGAATAATTTTCTCACATCAGCTTGTGTAGCATGTTAATATTGGTTCTAAGGTCAAATTGAGGGACTTCTATGTATTTAGTTATTAGAGGATTGCACAGAATAAAGGCGAAGAGCAGTGATTAACATTATAGTGTATATGAAACATGTATTACAAGAAGTGTTTTATCTCCAATTTTCAAACTTTGAAGCAACCACAGGCCTTGTGTAAAGCATCGCATGTCCTCGCGCTTGCAGTCAGCCATTAAGTTTGATTAAATGTTTCTTTCTCTGCTTTCTCTCTTTCTCTCTGTCCTCTGCTCTGTTGTGAAGATGCGTTCACTGGCCGCGTGTTACAAGTACTTCTGAAGAATGTGAAGTTTGGAGAGACAGTTTCGTACAAACGCCTCGCTGAAATGGTGGGAAACCCCCGAGCAGTGCGGGCGGTGGGAGGAGCCATGAGGAGGAACCCGGTGAGTGTGGTGATTGACAGGCGTCTGTCTTTACTTTACTTACTTTATTTAATCAGACATGGAGAGTCATTCTTTTTATAGTCAGCCTTCATGTAGTCAAAGAATAATTGTCAGTGTTTCTGGAGACACTGTTACGTCACATGTAGCGTTAAATATAGAGCTGTAATGAATAGTTAATTGATCAAGAGCTGATTGGCATTAAAGAGTTCTGCCACACTTTTGGAACTATTTTGCAGATCAGAGTTTATTAGTATGTAATTGTTGGTTGATAAAAAATATTGTTGATTAAGTTATTTTATATGGAAATTATTAATAAAGAACATTATAAACTTAATTGATCATGTTTGCCTCAAATATTCTCAAATGTAACTTATATCATGAGAAACTAAAGGCCATATGCAGGTTAATCATTATTTAATGCAGCAATATAATCTTCATGTAAATGGTAAATAAGCCATACAGCATTTTTCTAATGTGATTAATAAGCCTATACATTTTTACCTATTCATATCATTTACTGGGTTTTTTTAAGAAGTATGAAAAAATAGTTTTGTCCATCAGTAGTTTTTTTTTTTTTTTTACAAAAAATGTATTTTATAAAAGTTTTCCCCTTTGCAGGATATTTAATCTAAACTGTAGGTGTGTTCTAACATGTGCAATGGTGAAATCAACTCCTCCCCTTGAGATGAGCTGAGGAGTAAAACTCTACCTACAGCATGATTATAAGCCCACACTTTTTGTTCCTGTTCCCTTATGTCTTTACTGTAGACGTTCACTGCAAATCTCCGATTCTTGTAGGAAACCTGGTCCGCATCATTTTGCCCATGAAATCACTGTGTACAAAATGGAGGGCTAGAGGGCAAGTGGTGTGTCTTCTTTTGATCAAACCCTTTGATCAAAGCCTGTTTAACTCTGCCCATGTAGTGCTGTGGGCACCACCGGTGTGCTCAGCAAAGGCAGAGAGCATTTTTTTGTAAAGCATTACAGCTAGTGAGATCCACCTCATATAAGCTGTAAAATAATATTTGCACATTTAATTCAGTGTTTTTCCTCTGATTTTGGATTTTTTTTTTTAAAAAAGAGATAATTTACAATGACAATAATTAACTTCCATCATAAAAATAAGCATTTTTTATGATGGCATTTTATTGTATTTTATACAATGCATTGAGTTCTCAATATACTTTATACATTACATTAGCCAGTGGCAATGCTGCTAGATGGCTGTATAATACTGCTCAGTCTCATGTTTTACAGGCATTTCTTTCCTTTCGTCAGGGAGCCTGGGAGCCTGAGCCCTCAGCTCCTGATTCAGATCCAGAGTCAGATTGTCAGTGTCAATTACTTGTCAGTAGCACTGCTCCACTCGGGCTTCAGCTGTGAAAAGCTCAGTATGCTCAATCGATCCTCGCCTCTCTGTGGCACTTCTTCTTCACCAGGATTTGAGTATTGATAAGCCTGGTGTAGTGCTCTTTTCCCCCCAAGTGAAGAGTCAGATCCGCAGGCCTTGAGGGTACCCCGCTCTCCCTCCAAACCCGGGCAACGGTATTGATCCGAATACACGAGCAGTATTTCTCTGCCTGCAAGGTTAATCTGGGGCTCGGAAAGTTTTATTGCTGTTGATATGGGAGCAGGTTTAATGATGGATTTGAAACTGAAACACACTGCACGTCCAACTTTAATATGAAAGGCTAGAGACACATCCAAAAATTCAGTGTAGAACTTAAATTGGAGATCTGGTCACAATGAATCAGTGACTGTGATGGTTTTTGTTGAATCTAAGTAGAGCAAAATGAGGAAGGTTTTAAAAGAAATAATTGCTGTCTTTCACTCCAACCATTGCCACTCTTCTTGTTCTGAATTCACAATGATCGGAGTGTTTTAGGCTTGCTTGTTTAATCTTTCTCCAGCCATTTAGTTTACAAAGAACTCAGGACCCCCCTGGCAGTCGTCTGCAACAAGAGTAAACGCTCCACCGACTTCCTCTTTTTAATGATCACAGGGTTATCAGATCTTAATGTTGACACCCTCTCGATTGAATATTCATCCTGCTGGTGTTTTTGCCCATTAATTTTTGATTGCTTCTTTGCTTTTCACTATTAAAGAGTAAAAAAACATTTATACCCAAAGACTGAGCCATCACCCTGAATATGGATTTGTGCTGGATCAAACCAGACACTTCTGGTGTGGCACTTTGTTTTCTTGCAGTGCATTAACATAAAAAGTGCAAAATAAATAAAAAATGTGAAAAAAGGAGAAAAGTACAGCTCATATTTTTTACATGTTTGTTACTTTTAAGTCACATCATTTGTAAGGTAAATCAGTGGTTCTTTCATACATAATACATACCTGTGCTCAACACCTTCCTACTGTAAGAAAAAGATAATAAGACAAGCTGTAATCTGTACTTTTATTTCATATGACTTTTTGATGTTTTTTTTCTCTGGCAGCTTCCTGCCACAATGTATTTATTGTAAAATAACTGGATTTTAAAAAGAAGTTTTCAAAGTTGTTCTGCTTGCATGTTGGACAGAAGGAAAAAGAAATTGTGTGTTTATTCCATCCTAGCATCACCCCTCTCTGTCCGCCTATACCAGGTTCCTCTCCTCATTCCCTGTCACCGAGTAATTTCCAGCACTGGACAGAGTGGGCCGTACATGAGCGGCAAGGGCGACCATCTCAAACAATGGCTGCTCACCCATGAGAGGCAGAGAGGGGAAAGCTGAAGCATGACAGAGCCCAACTGTCCTTCATTCAGTACACACACACACACACACACACACACACACACACAAGGTTGATTTTTTTCTTTTTTCTTTTTTTTTTTATACAAAGCCGGGCCATCAAGTTAGGTGTGCTTGGCACACACTGCGGAACAACTGGAGTTACTTGTAAATATTCAATTTACTGCTTTTTTAAAATCTAAGAATAGAGATGCTGCATAGTTAATGTGATACAGAGTTGCTGCAGAATTAGAATGTACAAAAATAACTTAAACAGAGAACAGTAGGAATTACAAACATATGTTCCCGTGGGTCTACGTTGCGTTTGCCAGATAGTGCTGGAATGCTTTTTCTAAAGAATTATTATTCCCTTAAAAATATGTCTCTTGCATTGTTGTTGTTGTTGTTTTTTTCCTAAGCAGAATTAGTCTTTGTACCTCTCGTTGGCTTTTTAATTTCCTGCCAAGTGAATGCTTTGTTCAACATCCAGTGATAAAGGCTCTGAATTTTACGGCTACAAAGCTTTGTAGTGAAGCATTTGTTTTGTCTTCATTTAGATTTCATTGTTTGCCTTATAATCCACCTAGAGTGGAGATGTCTTATGTATTATATACTGTTCTCTTGTTTAGTTAAACATATTTAAATAAACCTCAAAATGACAAAGTCTGGCTTTTCATCAATTTAAATGTGTTTAATTTAGACACTGATTTCACATAAAATTCACTCAGTTCAGCTCATGATTAATTATGCTCTATGTCTTTTCTCCTTGCTGCAGCTCTTTCTGTCAGAGCTCCTTCTTTTCTTTCTGAGTGGTGTTTTCCATTAGAGGGCAGTACAGAACGGGAAACAGAAATCAACATTTCAACCTTGAATTCTTCCTGCACATTTAATCTGTAATTTAAATGTTTATTTGTTTATTTATTTTTTATCGCAACCCTGCTTAATTCCTGTGGGATAAATTATTCTTTCTTAAAAAGAGCATATGGCAGTAGCAGCGCTGTTTCTGTGTGATTAGAGAAATCAACTGCTTCAAATGGATACGTCGCAAACATTAATTTTTTTTTTACATTTTCCCCGCTGTTTTCTGGGTTTGGAATGGTATTTTACTATTCCTTTTTTACCCTAAATTCTCGATTCTCCTCACTGTCCTCTGCAGCTCCACAGTGACCCTTACTTGCCCACAGTTATTCCTGTTTTCAGCCCAGGTAGCCTAATAATTCACCCTACAAAAATAACCTCAGCCCTAACCTTTACAGAACCAATTCAAGTGGCCCGCTCACTGAATACATTTGAACTTTTGCTGCATTTTTTAATTTCTTATCCGACCAGCTCTGTGGCTGTCTTGCCGTGCTGCTGGACTCACTTCCTCTGCCTTTGGAGCAGCATCGCAGCGTAAATGTTGAGGCAGCAGACAGGCAGATGAAGAATGAGACTCAGTCTGTGGTTTCACAGAGGGCTAATGATGCCTGTGGTGACTACAGGCTACAGTCAGCCCCCCTAACGAAGGGAACTGTGACACAGCCACAAGGGGTCCCATTTAAGCCAGGCATACTCTGAAGTGCACTGTAAGCACCCTCCTTTTTTGCTTGTGGCCAAGTAAATTCTATGGAATGCCATGAATTTAGCAACCAGAGATACTCATGTCTTTAGAGTTCTGCGGTTGATGTTAAAAAACAAGTCCAGCATCAAAGCGTCAGACTTGCAGCCAGTAATTGACTTTGTAATTTGTGCAGGTTCCCAAAGAGTCTCTTTAAAAAAAAGAAAAAGTTACTAATTTCCCTCTTTTAAAAAAAAAACATTTTTCAATGGTTTAGTAATGATCTCAATTAGCAGAATGTCATCATTATGTCTGGTATTATTTTGTTGTTGTACGTTCACTCTGCAAAACACCTTTATATCATACTGGCTCAGAGATGAAACAAAGCAAAACAAAAAAAGAGATAAAAAGAGAGGATCCCGACATACACACTGTTAATCTCTGTGAAACCTTTAATTTTGGCCTTCATTTCACAGAGAAACTATGAGTGCATGTGCGTGCATGTGGATGCATGAGTACGTGGCAATGCATGTTGGTGTGCGCACATGTGTATGTCCATATGTGTGTGGGTGAAGTGGATGATATTGAGTCTGACTTCATAAATCACCCAGACACTGATAAACTCCCCATGCACCCACACACCGCTAATGGGCAACCCTTAAGGAGTGTGAGTGTCTCGTGCGGCGTTTGATTCAACATTTATTAACCCCCTCACACATACGGTCTCTCTCTCTCTCTCTCTCACACACACACACGACACACACTCATTTTAGCCCCAGAAAGAGAGGGGCTTTGGTTGGTGGCATCCATAGCGTTGCAGGGTTTTGACCCGGCCGGGTTGTATTAATCATGGCGGATAGTGGTAAGATACATTTTAGCTTATACAGCCACAACAACAACAGCCTCTGCATTTCCTAACATTAGTTTCCTTCTCATAACTTATGTCCTGTCTCTAACTCCCTACTTCCCATCTCATATCCTGGCACCCCTTCTCATTATGGAACAATTTTCTGCCCCCACATCAAACACAAACACACTGCGCTTCTATCTTCTCTTCATACATGTCGCCTCGTAATTCCACTGTTATCTCAGCCTCTACACTTTGGTGCAAGTTGTACACTTTGTGGGGACTTTGTGGAAGTTAATCTCACAGCCTTAAAATAAATACAAGTATAACTTTTTGGAACACATTGACATAGCTGCAAGCAGTGCAGAGATGCTGGGGAACCAGAGGAGTATCCAGCATTCAGATAGGCAATGTCCAACAGTCAGTCAAACAGATAGGCACAGGGATAGATAGCTGGATATACAGACATTAGACTGGAGCTTGGCAGCGGTATCGGGTTTCCTCCCCCTCTGTCTGCCGGGACAGGCTGGCCTCGGAGGCCCTGACACTGAGGCACCATGCAGCCAGCCACGACAGCTGCCACAGCAGCATCTAATACCAACACACTCCATGCTTTGCCACAACTACAAAGAGAACTATCGTTTCAAACATGGCATACTTTGATGCTCTCGTAATGATCTTTGTGTTTTGATAGAGTAAGCAGGAGGACAGAGGATTCGTATGGGGCCCCCTTTTTTATTGTTTGTTTCTTTAGAACAAAGACTCCCGTCGACCTGAGCAAGTTGAAAACTGCGACAATGAGACAGAGCAGGATTAAATGAAGAAAACTCTGAGCGGCATCAGCAGGCAACTATGTTTTTATGTGTGTGTGTGTTTGCATGTTGGTAATCTTGCATCGGCATGGCATTGTAACCCCTGTGAACTCAAGCGTTGGTCTTGGGGGGTGTGGGTCTCTAATTAAGAACGGCTGATGAACGTCCATACGTTACGTGAGAGCGGCTGCCTGTGAGAATGTATCCCTGCATGTATCAGTCTGTGACTGTGCAGCAGTTGTCAGCGTGGTAAGGAGAGTGTCTCAGCCTGGAGAAAGTGCAGGTCTAGCCTTGGTCATGTTGATGGAGGGGCGGCACTTCAGAGGCTCCAGGACCCCATGGCACCAGTCTCCCCAGTCCCCCAGACAGACTGGGAGCATCTGGGCTCTGTCAGCGCCTCTGGCCCCTGCAGACTCCGATCTATATGACGGGAGAGAGGAGTGCACTGGATCAGAGCGAGGGAAAATATGAGCCAGATTCCTCAAGCCTTTTGCAAAATGCATGCTTTGCCAGTTAGCATGTAACATGTGTATGTGTAAGGCCTGATAGCAGGTCATAGTGATTAATTTTGTATGATGTGAGATGGGGATTATTGATTAGTGCCTAATGCCCGAAAAGTCCTTCTTTTTTTTATAAACTGTCCAATTAGGAATTAATTAAAAATGTGCTGCTAAAAATATGCAAAGCTGGTTCTGAGCTGAAACAGGGAGATACGACGGACAGATATCCTTCCAGAGTTTCCTTATGAAAGCGAGCAATGATTTGATCAAGTGGGTACAACTCCAAAGCTCTGCCACATGGAAACTGATACACACACTTGCCAAGACTAATTAATCCATACACTAAATTAGGAATATAAATTGTGGTCCCAATTTAACAAGGTCAGCTTTAACTTCTCCCTTTACACTTTATTTAACTGTGTAGGAGAAGAAGGGAAAGAAGGAACCCCTATCAATGTGCTTCGCTTATTATGATTGACGATTGATGATTAAGTCCTCCAGCTGACACACACCACCAAAGCCGGTGAGTTGGAATTGGATGTGACACATACACAGTTCTGCGTGTTAGGTAATTCGTTGACGAGGGGCCAAATTCATTTATGGAACAGCGGTATTGGCAGGCGTGGACACTCTCTGCAAAAACAACGATAATCACAGAGGTTTGGCGCAGCGTGACAAGGACTCTTCAGGGAAAGGCCCTTACACGCTGCTTTGTTGGCCGTTTCTCTCTAAGATGGAGGAAAACATCCGCCGTTGTTCTTAGGATCGGTCAGAGCGGGAGGAAGGGGCTTTTGAAAGGTGTGGACGATGTTCTGCTTTTTTTCTCTTTTTTTTTTGGAATGGCTCAAACAATTTCTGGAATGTGTCAAATTTTTATCTATGTAGGTTAATCTTCATTGGAAAAATGACTATTTTTCATTCTTTTTTAATGGAATTGATCAAATAAAGGCTGATAAATCCACCATAGAGAAACATAAGGGGGACCTTGTCGTGAGCTATTTAATCTCTTTTCGCGTTCTCCATTTTTTCTGCTAATGAGCCTTATTGACAATCAAACAGAAGCTGTCATCCCCCAGGATGCAACACTCCCAGCCCCTGCGTGTTTGTCATAGTGTCCTGGCAATCAGAGCTGCCTGCAAGACCAGGCTGGCAGTTAGTGGTTCTCACAGCAGCGCTGCCTGAAAATGGCACACTTCCTGTAGAGTTGCAGCTGCCACCTCTGCTACTTCCATTACTTTCTATAGCATGCAGATGTTGTATCAACATTCCCTGCCAAGGGGACTGCAATAACTGTGAGATTCATGCCATGTTTCAGAGGCACGTCAATTTCTCAAGTGGCACAATTAAAGAGGGAAATACAGTACCAGGTTTTTCACAGGTGCTGAAATCGGAAAAGGGCTTTTTCGCTTCTTTTTTTTTCTTCTGTTTTTTCCAAAGGGGGGCTGTTTCATAAGGGTTCAGAAATCCACCCGATTTTTACTGCCCTTTTCCTGAGTGGAGCTGTTCTGTGAGCCTTTGTGCGGCAGACCTGTTGTGACCCACAGCGGATATGGAAATGGGGCTAAGGTTTTATGGGCCAAACGGATTGGACACAGTCAAGCTCAGGGGGCATGAATATTGGATGTTATTTCTGCTCCCTTTTTATGTAATCCATTGCCAATACATTATTAATAGATGATATCATATCCAGAACTACTGGACAAAGCACTACAGAGGAGTACTATGAAAGGAGCTCTATGTTGGAGACTGTGGCACAAAATACAGTTCTGGTGATATTATTTTATTACTGCAGTCCAACTCTCTGTCCAGGCAGTCCTCACACAGTAAATTCTAGGCTAAGTGAAGTTCATATAGAAACAAAATATTCTACTTGGGGTAAATCTTGCATTTGAGGGTTTGAAATGCCCTGAAACATTGATGAAGTATCAAATGACACCCAAATACAAGTTTAATGGATGCTGAAGCACTGGGATATTTTGCTCATCCGTCTTGACTGCAGCGAGTGAAGTGGAAATCTTTGCTAGGATCTAGACTTTTCCTTGCAAAGCTGAATCCCAGTGTACAGTAGCAGGGGAGCTGTGTGCTATCTGATGTACAGAATCACAGACAGGAGACTGCAAATGCGGCATTGTTTAAAAAACAATAAAAGGGTCAGATTCTCAGCTTTGCTTAATTGTTCACAAGAAGGCAGGACTCTATTTAGCCTAATCTCAAAGTCATGATCTGTATTTAGGCCCTTTTATGAGTTAGAGAAACAGGGTTGTGTTCATCTAGAAACTTCAGGAGAGTCGCAGCTACTTTTTTCCTGCACTCAGCGGTTACACAAATCCTGCTTGTCCAACAGCAAATCCTAAAAAAGTACTTCTCAGCGCTTGCCGCTGAGCACTGAAGATAAGCTGTTGTCTACCTTTTAGTTTTACGGCCTGTCTTAATACAGTAATGAAGTTAAACGTGAATGCATTTGCCTCTCAATGAGGCTTACGTAGGGAGAAGATGCGTAAGGTAATATTCTCTTTTTAAGGTCAGTTTGAACTGTTTTTTCTCATGGGAAATGGCCGATTGATAAAGAGCAAACAAAACCTCTTTTCTGAATGCTTGTCCTCCATGGCCTCAATGAAGGTTTCATTCCTTTATATCATCCAGCCCAATTCCCAGCATGCACGGGCATTGTGGCTCTTTCAACTGGAGCTCTCCATTGACTGGCTCATTGTCCGGCAGCTCTTTTGTGCGCGCTATCACCGGAGCACAATCTTTCACCTGAACAGCACAGGAGCGTAGAGTGGATGTGGCCAAATTAAAAAAAAAAAAAAAAAGACGACTCAAAAACATGAAAACAGAAAAATAGGGAGGGAAAAAAAGGAGGAAGAACTTGAGTCACCTGTATAGATACCAGACCACGCAATTAACACGGCGCCTAAAATATATTTAGAACTTTAAAAGTCTCCCGTGATGCTTCCTAATGGCGCGGTTATTAGTCAAGTCGAAATTGCCTGTATCACACAGAGATGTTCAATATTACGGCTCAGCCTTTTATTATTGAGAGGAGTTTTTTTTAAATATAACAATGCATGAGCAGATGTTTGAAGAGTGGCCCTCGGCAGCACCGGGCTAGTTAAGATCGATATTGCTTTCAATATTTCTTTCCTTTGACAGATAACCAGTACTAAGGAAAGTCTTGATAAGAGTGGCAACATATGGATGTGGTGAGCCTTGCTCTCTTTTGATTGTGTGACCCGCTGACCCTTGCCTGTGTTTGAGAGCGAGGCAGCCACATGGTACGGTGGGGGTCTGTCAGGCTCTGGTTATGGGGCATTATTGACCCAGGATTTATAAATATTTAATGCACACATTAAGATCATGGTGGAGGGTGGCCATTAGAGTTCTCCAATAAAAGAGGCTCTCACGATGATTGAATGGTGTGGCAGAGCTAGTGGCTGTTTGTTGGGTACAGAATAACCTGCTGAGACTATACACTGTACTGGCGTCTGCCTGCCAGGCATTGAAGCTTTTAACAAGCACAACAACTGAGCAAATTTGTCTGTTTTTTTCCCCCCAGTTTAACTTTTACCCTTAGACTTTTCTTCTTTCTCCTGTGTTTGTTTTTGCTCAGTTGATTTCTTTTTTCTTTTCTTTTATTTGATGAACATACAGTTTATGCAACAATGCGATAGTTAGCAGCAGGCGAGGCGATGGATCCGATCTCGTGTCTCCCAAACAGATCATCGGGAAGCAGATGTGCGCCCACTTTTATCAGACGCACTGGATTATCAAGGGAATGATTGGAAGCACAAGGCAGCTGAAAATTAAATGGCTCCTTTCACTGTGTCCGTCCTTTGCGCTATCAGCAGCTTTTGGACTATCTCCTGCTACCTGAGATTTGTGCATGCTGGCTGACATAATAAGCTGTGATATGCTGATTGCCACTCAGGTTGCTGTCATTTAATTGTGCATTAAAGGCAGAGGTGGCCTCTGACAATGTTGCCTTGATGAGAAATTGACATTTTTTGACCCGTGCTCCATGACCACTCAGGATGCCTGATAAGATGCTCAGTTGTTTTTAAGGAGAACCACTGTTCTTCCCTCAAACACTTTTATCCTTCTGTTTGACCCACTTGATGAGTATAGATTTCACAGTGGCCCCCCTTTCAGCACTGAAACTATAAGAGGTTCAAAACGATACCAGCCCTTATAGACAAAGGATAACCTTGCTCTTTCAATGTATTGATTCTTTATTAACTAGGTGGCTTAATGCAATGAAATGAGGGATTTGAATGAGCCCCATTTGGGGTGCTTTGAATAAAAAGCTTGCACCGTTTATGAATGACTACAATGAACCTTTGAAGCACTACAGTTGCAGAATGTGCTCATACAAAGACCAGTAGGATTGTGTCACAATGTCAGAGTGCTTTGCTGAAAGAATATGAGTAAAGAGCAGTTTTCATCTTTTATAGATGTTACACTTTTTCCACAGGTTTCAAACATTTATCTCCATAGCAATGTCTAAACACTACATCTTACAGACGAATCACAGGTTTGTCCTCAGACGTGTTTACTGTCTTTTTCTTGTTCCTGATTGTCAGTTTGTCTGCCAGCCAAACTGTGCTTAAAACTGAAAAAGTCCACAGTTGAGGAGCTAGTGTGTTTTTTTACTGAAAATTTTAATAAAACATCACTTATTCATTTCTGTTTCCATTCCAAATGTTGACATGTTTAAGTTTTCTTCCCTGTAAACACATGTAAGCTATGTGGCAGAGTCATAAGTGGTGAGTAAAAATGACCTCTATACATTCTACAAAACAGAAAAATACAACCACGAATGGAGTGCTTTTTTATCTCCAAGGTTGTCCCTCATGCACATTAGTCTCTATTGGATCTTAACAACTATCATATGGGTCACAAACAATTTATTTGACAATACAACCAACAAAGTTTTCTCCAAAATGGTCTGTATAGATAATTTAAAATCAATATAAAAATAAACAATGAAGTTTGACTTCCCCTTTAAAAAAATGGACAGAGAGTCTTGATGGAGTAACACAAAATTTGAGGATACACATGAAATATATGCACATTGCATTTCATCAAATACAAAAAGAAAACAAATGAAGGCAACAGTTCTTGGCTGAATTATCTGTGCTGCATCACTATATTAAGGGCATGACGATTAATACATACATAATGAAAAGCAATATACAAAATTTCAGAGATAAATACATTATTTATAGTTGATATGTTACAAAATTTCCCTCAGTGAGCGCAAGTGTGTATTTGAACAGAAATATGACAATGAACTACTAATCTCCTACATTCTCGATGGATTTTAATTGGATTTTTTTAATGTTTTTTTGTTGATCTAAAAGAACATGAAAAAGACAGATGTATAAATATTTAGCACAAGTTTGGCAATATCACAATAGTCTACAATTTTTAACCACATATAAAACACATAAGGGAGTTGGAGCTAGAAGGGGTAGACTGCTCCTCATCAACAAGAAACAGACTTCACAGTAGCCTAGGAATGCATTAATATACAGTGCTAGCAAAAAAGTTGAAAAACATGGCAAAACACACTTGCTTAAAAGGAAGCTCTAGACGTGGAAGTACATCATATTCATCAACAGAGCAGTGTTTGTACACATCAGTGTGCTTGTTGAATCAGAATTTTTTTTTCACTTTTGAAGATGATTTCTAGCTACAATAAATTACAAAATTTAAGTTAAAATGCAGGAATGAAACATGATACAACGTTGCCCGCCCAGCCCCCGCCGCCATTTTACTTGTATTTGTTGTACTTTTATGATCAATTTTTCTACATTATATATCTCATATATTTTCCAGTTGAAATTCAAACCGTCTTGGCCCCTGTGTATTTTTCTCACACATAAAAATACAAAAATGTCACATTATAAAGACACACAACTGTTGTGAATCTATTAAAAGAGAGTTGAAACGGGGAAAAAAAAGTGAAGAATTTCTGAGGCAAAACGAGTTTGTTGGCAAATGTACTGTACATCAGTGTTTTTACTTTACAACCATGGTGAGTCCACAGAGTCCTTTCCAGTATTGAATGTGTCGCTGAATTGACTCGTCCGAGGCCGAAGCACAACCCGATAGATATAGAAAATAAACCCTTCATCATCCTGTGTCCTCCTCTGGGGTGATAAAATGTGGTGGAAGGGGAAAAAAAAAGAAGAAAAAAAATTCCCACAGAAAAAGATATTGTTCTTCATGAAATCCTTTTTTCTGAAGGATGTGAGTCATCAGGAAAAAAAATCTGTCTTTCCTTTTTTTTTTCTTCATCTTTAAAAACAGAACAAGCGCTTTACTATACATTACACCAGCGTTTTGCAGTGTGCTAAGGGGGTGTCCTGTGAAGTGGTAGTGTGTCGACTGGTGCTTGAGATGACAAAAGTGCATTTACATTGGGGGGACAACCAGGCCGGACATGGCTGAGGGACAAAAAGGGAAAGAGAGAGAACTCAGATTAGTTTAGCAAACTAAAACAGATGTGGATATTAATACATTTAAAAAAAAAATCTAATTTAGTGCATGCATCTGTGTATGTGTATGTGTGTGCCAGTGCATGATTGTGAGTCTAGCCATCTGACAGTGCACGAGTGCATGAATGCACGCCTCACTGTGCCTGTTTGCGTAAGTGCCTGTGAGTGTTTGCCGTGTCCGTCAGCCTGCTGCTGAACGTCCTCCTAACGGAGGAGAGTTTGAAAACCTCCCTCCTGCTCTGACATTTCAGCCCCCAGCACGCCAGTCCTGCTATGTGTGATATTTCTCCTGGCGTTGGGGTAATGGCAAACACTGGCCCAGACTCCCAGGAGACAAGGCCGTGGTGACGGCAGAGCAACAACACGGTCACTTCCCACAATGCCACAATGCTACACCACTAGACACTACTCAGACTCCCCTCAGATTCATTCCTGTCACTTCCTTTCCTCCCCTCATCTCTTTATCCTCTACTCTCTAAAGCCGAGCAGCACATTAGTCCCGCATTTTCACATTCCCCAACTTGTGCCTTTGCGTCATTATCCAAGAGAGATTAGGCAAGATCAAAGGTAGCTTCCGTTATTTCACCAAGACCATCTGCTTAGGATGTCATTAGCAACTGTACCTCACCCCGAGAGTTTATATATTCAGTATTTTCACACGTTTTAACAATTAGGCGACTAGTGAAGTGCTAGGATGATATATTATTATATTGCTCTGAGTATATTTGTAGAGTCATGGTTGAAATGCTTTTAAGTTTGCCAGCGCAGATGATGGCAAGGCATTGCTCATTAATTTCTGCACAACATGTATTAATAAGTATGAACGTGTAGCAAGATGAACTTTAATTTCCCACTTCATTAAGCCCAATGTTATTAATCTTGGGGCACACACAACGGCTAAGCTTGTTTTCAAAGCAATCATGTTGGTCATGACACATGCACAAAACCTAATAAACATAATTACTAAAACAATTCGGGGAAGGTCTCTTCCTGCAACATCAGAGCGGATCATTTGTACAAAAGGACAACAAGAATGTATGTTTGCACAGACACTTGCAATCCTACACTTTAGTGTGTGTGTGTGTGTGTGTGTGTGTGTGTGTGAGAAAGCATGCTCTGTGTGAGAGTGTGTGTTTGAATGTAACATTAAAAGTGTAAATTGGCCTGTCAAAATGCATATATTTGTAATGATTAATCCCTCACCAAACCGGACAGAGGCCTGAGCAGCGGTATCTGACCAGTAGTCCGTAGGGAAGGGATGAGGGGGTGAGGGGGGCTCACCTTGCAGTCCGTTGCCGTTGGCGCTGGTGCAGGAGGGGGGTGGGGAGGCCTGGGGTCGGACCACAGGGGCGAAGGCGCTCTTTTGTTTAACTGCGGAGACGATAGGGAGGGAGAGGGAAGGAGGGAAGGCGAGAGTGAGAGCGTGCTGAGAGTAGTGCTTTAGAGGGAGAGGGCAGTTAAGGTAAGGCTGGGATAGTATTACAGCCAGGGGGACACACGATCAGTACTCACAGGCCCCTACCATCAACATCTTTTCCGGTTGAACAAATACAGGTGGCATACAGCGAAGCGCACAATATTTCTACAAGTCGAAGCCACGTGTGTCTCCAAGAGCACTGAAACTAATCAAGCCGTCATACAACTCTAATACATTATCACCATTAATAATATTCTAACCCCGTCAGAAATGATTCATAGGAGTGAAAACAAATGTGGGAGCTGGAATTAAATCAGCAGCAGCTTAGCGCTACTACAGCGCGCAAGAGTGGCAAGCTACTCACTTCCATATGGGGAGTTGGCAGAGGATCCGTTGAGGAACCCAGGGGAGCTTGGCACTCCCAGGTTCATACCGGCATTGCCGTAGCCATTCATGCTGTTGCTGACGGTGTTGTAGCTTGACTGCTGTGGGGTGCTGCTGGAGATGTAGCCCCGGGGGGAGACGCTGCTGGTGTTCCGGCTGTAGCCCACTGAATAACACAGGTGGAAAATGGAAAAAGGGCATTCATTTATTTCTTTCCTTCTGTAGTATTTATTAGGGAAATATTCCCTGATTGTTGTAAATGACAGTGAGAATTTACTGGTGCAATCAAGCTTTTTATATCAGCACATACTGCAGGTGCCAGTTTTATAAGAAAGGAGGATAGTACTTAATTGGATCCTTTAACTGCCTTACGAGGAAAAGTCCAGTTAATCTTGTGTTTAAGGCCATAACTTCTATAAATATTCTTTTCTTATCTAACAAATAAAACCGGAGGACATATAAGTCATTTTCGTGCAAACCCCTCTAGAATACCTTTAAAGACCACCTGTAATAGTCATGCACGCAACTTCTGAGAAGCACTGAGATATAGAGCCATTCCTGAAATCACACACCTTGGTCGTTCCCTTGTGACTCAGACACATTGACTGCTAGTTGGCTGCTGAAGGAGTTGACTCCCATCATGCCGTGGGAGGCTGTGTTAGCGAGAGAGGGGATCTGGTTGTGGTTGCGGGGAACGCTGTACAGGGCTTCTGCAATGTCAGCTGCCCGCTTCAGGATGATCTCCTGAGAAGCAAAGAGAAAGCAGAGGTTTTGTTATTTATATTTATTTCTACATACTTGAGTTTTTTTTTTTTTGTTGTTTGTTTTTTTTCTTTGATGCACGCTTTACGGATGTACAGTTAACTCGCAATGCACGTAGCCTACATCATTCCACACAGAACGGTGAACATCCCCTTTGGTTATGTTATCACAAATTTTTAATACTTTTATTCTCTTTTTTTTTCGGAAGAGATACAGGCGTGCTTAAAGCAGTGCTGTGTGGATACAGACCTGATTGTTGTGGGGCATTCCGTACAGAGCTTCAACAAGATCAGCCGCCCTCTTCAGTAACACCTCCTGATAAGAAAAACGAAGCGTGAACGTTACAACTCGAGCAGGCTATGTCTTAAATGCTAAGGGTATATACAGTAACAAGTAATATCATGAGGAGCATAGCACAACAGGGTTGCAAAGCACTTTAGAAATGTTTACATAAGTAAAAGCCACCTTGATTTAAAAGCACCAGAGCTGCATTTATATGGCACTACCATTTTGCTCCTTCCAAGCATGCAGAGCAGTGAATAATGTTCCCTATCTTAATTAAACTGGCATACTCCTTTAAAAACAACACCTCACCCGTGATTCTGGGCTTCACGTTTGCTCTGGAGTTCAGTGCCGTGTCCCCTCTCTTCAGAACAATAAAGTGAATTAGCTCTGGGTTAATCTAGTTCTGTTGTAATGACATTAAGGAATTTTTCAATTAACCTCTTTGACTGGCTGTTGCAAAGGACTTCACAAATGACTTCCCATCCTGCAAGAGCTGGGTGCTTGTGCCTTGGGGACACGGATGCTCAGGATGTGGTCTTATCCATGTCTGCATGCTTGCCCCCGCTTGACAATGCGGATTAGCTGTGTTGCTTTGGCTCTTAACACTGAAAATGAGTTGGCCCCAGATCCTGTTCCCCCCCACTCTGTTTTTGGGCTTTCAGCTAGGTGGGGTTTGGCCCGTCTGTGTGTCTTTATCAGCTCTTTGAATTCAGCACTTACAATTAAATCCCTCTCAAGAAACCAGACTGCTCTTTTTGTTTTGTTTTTTCTTAATACAAAAGGCAGTACGCCACTTTATGAAAACCCTCTTCTCCTCTTAGAGTGCATTTAATCTGACAAAGGCAAGTTGCAGACATGGCTGCTGCGTGTTTTTAAAATGCTCTCTTGTCACCTGCTGTAGAGCAGAGATTTGTCGACTGTGCTGTTAGAACTCTGGTTAAAAGCAATGCAAATCTGTCACCAGAAACATCTCAGATGGTGCTTGTTTTCTTCCCACATTCGCTGTGTTTTCTTTTGCAGGCCTCGGTAATTTGTCTGAAGTGTTCCATCACTTGGCAATAGCAGTGTGGGATTAAGACGGCAGCTGCCGTAAATGAATGTAAACACAGCCTCCGCGCCTTCAAACAGCGGCCTCCAAGACTTGGCCTGCTTTTCCAAGGCACAGCGTATGTAGTGTGTGTGGAGTGTGTGTATGGGCCCTTTCATCCTGAGGAGCATATCTAGCTAGTCCTTGATTTATCAAGATGAATCACTGTAGAAGCCACTTGCAGCGTATGCCATGCTCTCTTATAGAAACATATCGCTTAATCCACCCCAAGTTACCGGATGGGTGGCTCTTAGAATGGGCATTTACCTCTGAAATTGGTGTGTATGCTCAACGTTGCATGCATCTAGTTTGCATACAAATAAAGAATTATGGTTGTCGTGAGGCAGGTAGACTAAATGAGAGGACCAGCTGTCTTGATGTGTTCTCATCAGGCAGAACAGATTTCTCTCTCTCTTGCTGAGTGAGATAAAGTGGTTTTCTTTCTTTTTGTCTGCAGTTAATAATTACCAATAATCTATTCTATCATATTTCAAGATCTCCTACATGGCTCTCAATTTTAAACAACAATTAAAGCAATTAAGACTGTCGCTTTCGCAAGCCATGTTTCATTCTCCATAAAACGTCCTCTCCCTCCTTGTCCATATGGTACTTTGCAGCAGTGACATAAGGACAGCTTGGAAAAAGGAGGGGAGAAAACGATATTGCCTCTCATCCTTAATCTGTCGTTTACCGCGTGGTGTCTTAACTAACCAAGCTGACTCGCAGGGCTATGCTTAAGTGGCAACCTAGTCATATCCGAGGATGATGAGAAGTGCTGCACCCAATCAAGGAAGAAGTTTGTTTTCCTCTGACGAGACGCCTTCATGCACATCAGCTCACGCTGTGAATACGATTAGCATGGAAAAGCGTTCTGAGGGCATTTCCATGTAAATCTCAATACTGTTCCAGCATAAGTGTAATTGGCTTTCTTGTCATGGACACATATCAGAACACACCATGTTAAATTGAAACAATTAAAGGCTTCAAATGATTTCTGTCGTTCTGTGACAAATGCGTGACTGATTTCTACCATTGTTGGAAATGGTTGCATAAAAGTCTTGTGCTCTACAGCTGTTTGAATGGGCCTGCTCAGATGACAGATCACCTCAGGTTTAAAAGCTGCTTTATGGTATTGCTGAGTGAAAGAAAAGCCATAATAAATGATGTGTTATAAAAAATATCTAACCATAAGATATGTCCAAAAACGTGATTGTTCAAGCACTAGATTAACATGGATTTTGTATTTATATTATCACAGTTAATAAAAGAGGGCCTAGGTTATGTAGCTTGGAGTGCTAATGCCATTATAAAACTGTAAGGCAATTACTCTGTTAGCTCTAGCCTGAGGTAATGAATGCATTTAGAGGCATAGGGCCATTAGATGAAGGTACTTCAAAGAGCACAGGAAGAGAGATTCATTTAAATACATGGGTAATTGCTTGACATGAACACATTTGTAATATTTTCTCCTTGTGGATTACACAAAGAATTGGAAAAAGAATGGGCTTATGATCATTTTGGGGGGAAAGCAAAGAAAGCAAAGCAATCAGCTTAATAATAAAACAATATTGAGTTTCCACTTTTAATTTCATAATGAATCTAATTTGTTACAGAAGAGAGAAATTGAGTGTGATATAATGTGATATCCAGTCTATTTGTCCATTACTGCCAGAGGGCACAAAATGGTATTATAAATTGTCTTTTTTATATTATGAATAGAAAATTGTTTTATAACAAGATCTTAAAAAGGAGGGTGAATTCCAAAGTCTCTCTTCACTTAACGCGATGCCCGCAAACCAATCTCCTTTCTCATCACTTGACTGCTCACACTTATTACTTTCATATTCACCCTGGACTTTGCATTGAATTTTTATATCTCCACTCCTCCCACAGGGTCAGACTGTCATCTGCGATGTTGTCTTAGAATTACGAGGTAAACTTCAATCAGAGGCAGCTTCCCCCCTTTTTTTCTCTGTGTAGCAACAATATTAGCGTGCATCCCTTGCTATCCATGAGCACTCCCATATTGGCTTTCTGTCTCCTTACAATTACCACGTGTCTTACTGGTCCCAGGGAGAAGGCTGGTGGAAATCAATAGCGCAGTAATATTATCAACTGGAGGGTGAAGTCATGGGAGGGAGGGGGGGATAGAGGCGGTGAGTGGGCTTGGTGTCGATTTGCCTTTCTGCTAATGCACACTGCGCGTCCTCTAGCTTTATCTGCTTTTTATAGAGTCTCCCTACCTCACCTGCACCCTGTAATGGCTGTTCTCTATATGCTGTTTCTGTTCTCATTCCAAATGTACATGCCAGCCTCAGCTCGCCGCGGGCTGTTTTATTGGGAATGTGCTTTTGACCCCGAGAGCTGACCCTCAGATGGCAAGCTTAACAATGACGAATCACTTGGTGGGATCATTTACATGCCCCCTGAACCCCATATTTGGGTCCATTAGAGAGCAAATCAAATATTTATGTTGTTTATTGGAAGTGCAGGGTTTCATCTCACTCTGTGATTGTTTCATGCAAAGGCTGGGAGACTGTGCTATATTAAGTATACGCTCACCCGGGAAACTAATCTTGGGCTCAGTGTCAAAATCTGTCTCACAACCAACATTGCTTTATATTCAAGCAAAGAGTAAGGTTTCCCTGTAATAAAGCTGTGTTAACATTGTGAAGAACATTGAAAAGATGCGGATTTCCTACAGATGTTTGCGACCTTAAAAAGAGAAACAGCGTAGCTGCGTTTACCAATCACACCTGCAGAGATAGAGCAAGTCGTGTATATTAAAGCTAAGTGTATTTTACCTTTCGGTCAACTTTCACACCTGAAATTAGAGTAACATTTCATGTCAAGGTGTAGCTTCCTGTCTCCACAGGGACCAGGTCTAATTGAAACACTTCATATACTGAACCAGGGACTGGCTGTGATGTTCCATTTCTCCACATTGCCTTGGTCAAACATCTATAGCCCCCACACAGCCTGCTCTTTATTAAATTGTCCATTGGACATTAATGATATTGCTGTGTTGCATGCTGGGATTTAATAGATAAGGTCTTTAAAGGTTTTACAGTATTATTAAAACTCTGAGGTGGCCTCCGCTTTACTACATACCATAGGGGTTTTCAATTGACTAATCAGTCATATTATTACACTTGACACATCTGGAATGTCAGTCATCAAAATGGTTACCGGCAGGGTGGCAATTAGTGAAAACACACAGATTTTATCTACAGGAAATGGAAAGAGAGAAAGAATCAAACAGAAACAAAGGAATCAAAGCGATTCTGCACAGGAGTGGAATTTAAAAGAAAAAAAAAAACATAGAAATCCACGCACTTTAGTTTCCATGCTCAGATCTTTCAGTATGGCAGCCTATTTATGTGTTACGACAGTGTGCCTAAAAATTGACGTGGCTTTCAACTCCTTCACCGGGTTCAAAAGAAAACAATAAGATAGCCAAAGCATAATAACATGCAGTCTTTGTCTATTAGCTGCAGTAAGACTAGGGGGTTTACGGCACAGGGTTCTGTAAACAAAAGATTAAACCAAATCGAGCTGCAGAAAATGAAAGGAAAACATGAGTGGGGTAATGAGGGTGCAGGCGTCGTTTCTGACCAGATTACAATCTCCACAGACTACTGGAGAGGAAAACGCCTGATTGAGCTATTTTACCACACAGAGAGTTTACGCCTCTCTCCACACAAAACCAATACCATTACCACGCTGGTTAGTGGGTAAGCCACATGTGTGAAGCAAAGCTGTTAGTACTCAGGGTCACAGTGTTCTACATTGATGGTAATGTTGTTTTGTTTGTTTGTCTCATTTAGAACATTAAGACATTAAAGCCCAGACAGCTCTGTGTCATTACAGCCATGAATTTTCTGCAGAGAAGAGACACTGAACTGACCTTTGGTAACCTCTCAGGATCGCCGGGGTGTCTGGGGATGACCTTCTGCAGCCTCTGGAAACCATAGTCAATGGTGGGCTCATTCAGGGCTGAAACAATGAAAGGGAAGAGGAAAATTAGGACCATTTCAGGGCCTATTTTGCTGGAGACAAGAAGAAACTAATTGAGAAATCTGTTAGAGTTTACAGTACAAAATTCATTTCAGAATTCCTAATTTCAAAGAAACCTCAGGGGTGATACAATGTTTTATGAAACATCATTGCTCTACAGGAGGGGGGGCGGTGAGCGATAGAAAATGACACAGGTTCCTTTGACACTTGTGTCACCAAGTGCTATTCCATTAACAGCCATGATGACCTACATCAGTCTGAGGATCCCCTCCCCCTTTTTATCTGCTTGAGAATATTGACTACAGCAAACTACATAGCAGGGGTCTTTTAATCTAACAGAGCTTTAATAATCTGTGAAAGGCTGTCCACACATTGATCTAGTGTAAGTTGCTGTCATTTCACCCTTCTGCACCAACTGTACTGCAACACTGGGCCTGTGAAATACAGCAGCAGATCCCAAGGAGCTATTAATCTCTCCCACCCCTCAAATAGTAATCTGGGGCAAGAGGCATATTGGGCGATGAATCAGAGGCACAAAGTAAATGAATCATAACACAGACTTTGGTGAGAGCGGGGCGTTTTATGTCTGACAGTCCTAATGGGTAATTGAAGGTTTCCTTACAGCTCCGCCTGATTCTAAACAATCATGTGTACACTCATGGAGAGGGCGAGGCGAGAGAGGGAGGGCAGAGGGGAGAAGGAGGGGGAAGCAAGCAGGAGAGCAGTGTAAAAGGGGAAGGAACGACTTAATAGAGAACATCACTTCTCAATGTAGATATCATTTTCAGGAGAGTAACTCCGCCAAGCAAGGCGCTTCATAAATCAATGGCTTTCTATGGAGACTAATAAGAGCTGCCTGACTCTATTCATTGTTCAGCCTGTAATTTGGCCCATCACTCATTACTCAGCATGTAATTTCAGCATTAACACCGCACAGCTCGCTGAACCTGCTGAACACCAGAGAATGTGAAAGCAAGTGATTGCACCCCCCTCCAACAATCACAAACACACACACACACTTACAGGCAGGGCTACTGAGACACAAGCCCAGGAGTCAGGGAAGGCAAAGGAACATTTATGCTTCTCATTCTTCCATTTGTTCCCATTCATCTAAACACACACACCTCTCAAATACAACCCTCATACGAATACTGTAACCACTTGCATTTGTACGTACTATCGAACACATTGCGTTGCTTGCGGTAAAGCCTGAATACAGTAATTGCCAGCTCAACCGTGATCAAATGGAGCAATTATGTGTTCAAGCATGGACAATGCGAGGTACAAATCAATAGCAAGGATCTAACTTACAAAAACAGTGGTATCCAACCCTATAGGTCAGACACACCCGAATAAACCCCACACCACAACAACACACACAGCTGGAAATCTGATTTGACATGTCATCATGTGTCTCTAAATGACAAAGACCTGTTTGGGAATGTGGGTGGAATGCCATCTTCTCCTTAATAAGGGATTGATCTGCCACATTGATTGCACATGACAAGACTGTAGTAAAGAATTTGCCCCCTTTTTCTTTTGTTATTTCCACTACCTCTTATTTTTATCTATGCACTCTGGCAGCACCGGATGAGCTTTTATATAATGTGAGTGTGTGTGAGTGCACGAGCCTGGTTGCAAAAGTGTATGTGCATGCTAGCCCTGCCAGACCCCTCTGCTCGGTGTGATGTAAATTGTGTATGTGTAAAAAGCACTCCATAATCAGGCCATCCATCATCAGAGGCTGTCAGTGGGCTCTCTCCGGGTGATACATCACGCTCTCCTGTCCTTTGCCTCAGCTGGGGCCTACACAACCCGCCAGGCATGCTGGGAACGCAGCCGGAGAAACGTACAGTATGGGACGAGACATGAGTTGGGAGAGGTGTGCTGTTTGACATGCGTCTCTAGTGATAATGTTGCTCCACTGTAAATGCACACCGAAGAATTTTGATGAATGTGATTTGGAGGGTATCCTCAATCCTTGAAGCACACTGTAGATTTATTTAACAGTTCAGATACGGTATTTTATGCATTTTAAATTTAAAATCCAAATATGTTTTTAGCATAGTATTCAACAAAGGAAAAATGATATTATAACATGTCTAAGTAAAGTTTTTTAAAGAAGGACCCAATGTTGTGTTGTTTCAGACCAAGCATCAGGCATGATCTCTACATGTCTACATGTCACCATCTCATCTATCATGGAGATGATCTTTGTAACAACCCCGGCGTAATGAAATTGGTGACACAGACCGCCATCTGCTATTGATTTCATGCAAATGCTTTTGACAGCTGATGGAGACTTGCATTAGCGCTAAACGGTGCTGTCAGTTGATGAGTTGACAGTTTTGTAGTCATAGCATGTACACTGGTGCAGACAGACACAGACAATGTCAATAATCCTGTAAGAGCTGCTGATGATATATACTGAGTACTTATATTCAATCTAGACAGTAAATGTGTTATGTGTGCAGTCACTGCACTGCTCTGCACATTTTTCCCCTCTGTGCAAAGATTTTCTTTCATCTGCTGAGCTTTTACAAGAATCATTGATGCTGCTCTGCTTACTTTTTCCTGCAGTGCACACACTGACAGCAGTTTTTTAACACTTCCACCTCCATCACCTCCATGTCTTTTGTAATACTTGACATACCGTTATGTTTTAAACTCTCGTTGGTAAACTTTACTCTCTCCTGAAGCGTTATAGTAACGCCATGATGTTCGTGTTAGATTTCATGCATGCCAAAATTTCTTTACTTTTCTTTTTTCCTTCAAGCACTGAATAGGAAAAAATAATAAGGAAGGCTTTGTCTATCCCTGCCCCTCCTGTAAAGCTTCATAGCCAATACAAGGAAACATGAAACCCTCCGCACATCCTATAAATCCTGCACTGGGTGGGGAGTCTAGGCATGAGGAGGAGGGAAAGAGAGTACTGGTGGAGGTATGATAGGGGTGGGGGGTGGGGGGGTCACTGGCACGTTCCAGTCACGCCCGCTTCCCGGCCCGCGGCCAATCAATACCACTTTCCTGTTTTAGAGGCGGGTAATTATGAGGTGGAGAGATTGTGTGACCTCTCACCCTTGCTGCATTACTCGCCTGATATTAAGATAAATTGCCTGATTTTGGGTAAACATATGCTGCAATTCAAACTGTCAGCACTGGTTTGCTCAGGGATAATTTGTATTGATCTCCTGGCTTCTTCCCCATTTTGCTTACTGACCTCATGGATAATTAGAGAAAAAGAGACACGGGGAGGTAAGGCAGGGCTTGCATTTGAATACTTTGCAGGCGAGATGAAGAGCACATGGGTGGGGGTTAGAGGGAACATTAGACACTAATAGAATTTTCATTTTCTCTCATTTTCTGCTCAGGTTTAGACAGGTTACATGTTTTGTTCAATTATGTCGCTTATATCTTTTTCCTGGCTTGGATTAGAGATGCTTCAATGCGTAATTTCTGAGATGATGTAAATTTTTCAAACACAACGTGACAGCAAATATGTTTCAAATTAAACAGCTGATAACTAAAAGAATTATTGCCACGTGCGAGTAAAATTAGCATGATAAGTGGCAAAAGCTCAGGTGCCCCTCCTTCATGAAGGTTTAGAAGAGCATTTTTATGAGTATTTCAGTAATTCTCTCCAGAGAGTGAATGATCATGTTTCCAAATATGAAGAAATGGAATGCATGACTCGGTGCGCAGCTGTGACCGTGTCATTTCCTCTTCCTTTTTTTTGTTTTTTAATATCCCGCATGCGCACAGGCTTCAATGGCAGGCCTTCAGTTAAATTCCTCTGGCTAGAATGTGCCCTTCCTAATCTTATTTTGATCTGACACCTCAATCAGCTATCCTTTGACACATTTTCTCTGAGAGCTCCTTTAGCCGCTTCAGTCCTGCCACTTCACTTAAAATGTAGAGTGGATGGAGTGAACATGGCATCTGAGCGGGGTCTGCTGCTCCTTCTCCATGTTCTCTAGAAATAGGACATGAGTAACCGCTCTGCAGGAACAGCGTAACATGGCCGATACTGGCAGCCAGAAGTGCTTACATGGCAATACAGAAGTGTGTGCCCTCGGTCTATATGAAAGTAGATTGAACACATGTATTGACTTACAGTATCAGGGTATAAACATAGGGAAATGTTTGAGCAAAGCAGTAAATTCAAGGGAAATTGTTCCTTGTTAAGTCTATGGGCCTGAATGGGAGCTTGCACAGAGTACTAGCATTCCTGCCAGCCATTACAGCTTATTACGATAACTCTATCTTTCCAGGAGATAAAAACCTAGCCTTGTTGCCATTTGCCAGCTATTACTTTCGCTAATTATACTTAACTGCTTCGAGCTTATCTCCACTCCTCCTACACCATTGAGCAGTTATTTTTTTCTTTCCCCTTAACACAAATTAGAGGTGGAGTGGGAGTTGGAAAGGGGGGGGAGACAGATAAACAGCACAGGCATAAGTTCATTCAAATGTTATTGCATTTGTAACTTGTCAAGAGTCTAACTGAAGCCTTCAAGGCACCTGCAGTCCGTTAGGTAGATGCAGTTCACAGCAGTGTCAACACACATAATGACCTCTTCTAGCAGTCTATTGGAGATATAGAACCGGTAAATGTCCTTTCAGAGATACTGTTAGGAGCGAATGTTTTCCCTATAAGGAAAGCAGAGTAATCAGAAGTCATGTTGCTGCTGCTCAGCAATAGATGTATTCCAGTGTTGAGAGAGTACAAACATGCAGATGTAAAGAGAGTCCCATAAACCAAACCCAAACCAAAGTGAATCAAACTGGAATTGTCACGGCAAACCAACACGAAGCAAACCTCATTTGTTTTAACACTGACCATATCATCTCCATCCATTGCAGCTAGTTATCACTCAGTGATTCCATCTCCAGCAGTCTCAAGATGAGCAGGAAATTAAAATTTCAAAGATCTGCAGTTAAGATAAATCAATGGAGACAGATCAATGTTCATTGAAATTTCATGAACTTTGAGCCAGTACAGATGAAAAAAAGCCAGACAGTTACAGTCTCCAGCAGATATTGCTCCTGCAACAGATAAAATGTAATTAACGCGGTTAAAAGGGAGCAATGTTACAGATTGCACATACATAATTTCAGCCTACCCTTCATGTCGGTTGTATTATTAGAAAAGGGCCAAAGACACCTGTTCAATCCTCTTAGATGACATCTAAAGTGTACCGCTTCTCTAAGGACGTCCGCGGACTTTCACACATTACCGGCCAACAGAAATCAAATGGGTTCCCTTCACAGCTGATTGCAAGCACAAATTAATATTGTAAAATGAAGATCAATACATGGACGGGGCACAGATCGATGACGGCTAAATTACGGCCGCATTTTCCCCCTCATTCAAGATGAGTTGTGTTTTCCTCTCAAAGTCAATACCGTGCTGCCTCCCTCATTCATTTCTCAATAAACTTGCCGATGAATTTCAATCAAAATGCAGCACTGGAGGGGGTTGGGGCCTGAAGTTCTTTTAAAGCCCTTTGGGTGTGGATCATGTTGAAAATGGGGCAAGAAGAGGAGGTAGAGAACAGAGGAGGAGGAGGAGGAGGGGAAAGATCCTCGTCTATCAAGAGTCCCCCTCCTCTGTCTATTTTTTTCTGTGGCAGT
>JBAMIG010000017.1:15504575-15533897 GCA_037177335.1 Kiunga ballochi | reverse complement strand
GATGGTCGGTTGATAGTGCAGCTGATGGGATTATACCTTTTACCTCTCCCTGGGCCATCTGTTCCCTTTGACTCTCTCTGTCTCTCTTTCTCTCTGTCTCACGCTCAGCCTCTCTCACTCACATTCTCTCCTTCTCTTTCTCCTCTCTTATATCCTTTCCCCCCTTCTTTTCTCCTTCTCTTTCTTCCTTTTAGGCCCAGCAGTCTGGATTCACTTGTCTTTATTGCATAAACCCTAACAGCATTACAGCCACTTGGCATGCAAATGAGGCAGGCGCTGCAGGCTCTATGCTGAGTCTCCTATATTGTCTGGGGCTCTATAATAGTGGAACTGAGCTAAGGAACGTCCATGTAAGAGCGTAAGTGTTTATGTGAGTGAGTAAGAATATGTTTGCATGTGTGTTTGTGTGTGTGAGAGCGTGGGGTGGGGTGAGGGGGGCGGTGGTTGTGTATAAAAGACTCAGCTATTTGTGAGCATGTTTATGCACCTTTGAGCCTGAATCTATACATGTTTGAGTGACAGGCAGCCTCAAAGCATATTCGTGTCTGAATGCATAATATGCTTGTTGTGTGACAGTGCGCACAAGTGAACAAAAATGTCACATGGTGAGATTCAGTCTGTCATCTACTGGCTATGCCCTTTCTGGGCCAGTAGGGGGCAGCACTTCTTGATCAATGCACAAGTGCAAAGTGAGCTGGAAGGATTCCTCCTTGTTTCAGCCACACAGCGAGCCACATATCTGAGTCTTCTCGCCCTGTGAACTCCAGAGGCGGAAGAATGTGTTGCTAATTTAAAGCACACTGTCTGTCTGCCGGCTTGTTGTCAGAGCAATATGGAGGACAAGGCTGGAATTACATTTTATGACCGGGTCTCCTTTTCTCATGTGTCACATCTCTGTTTGTTAAAGGTGACTCAAACAAAGTGAGCCATTGCTGTTGATGCATGATAAATGAGTTTGTTGTGTGCCTCAGATCTCAACTTGAGAGAGCAGTTAAGCAGAGGGAAGCTGTATTAAAGTTATGAGACAAAGACATGTTCAACTGGGCGGTTGACAATATCTTTCTCTTTTTTTTTTTTGTCTTGCTTTACGGGGTGTCACTCTGCTGCTTTGAAGAGTGTGGTGAAGAGAGGAATAAAAGGATGGGTAGGGGTAACCTGTAAAGAACATAAGCACACTCACACACACAGACAAACATACACAATACACAGGGGGATCCCACGGGAACGGCAGAACATGGAGGCAAGGGCTCAACCTCTTTAATTGCTCTCCTCATTAAGAAACCGGTTGCTAGGCGATCCACACCTATCGTGTCATAAACGTGAAACACACAAACAGAACGTCAGCGAACATAATGACTTTGGTGCTCCGGGCAGGACTTTAATTATTTGATTTTGTTCTCCAGTAGAGGAGTCATTAATAAAGACAAAAACAAATAGATTAGCTTTTTCCCCCACTAGGACTGGAAAGCACGGAGATATATTAATTGTCTGGTCTTTTTTTTTTCCCTTTCTTCCTTTTTTTCTTTTGTGTATTAGCTGTTGTTGTATTAAACATTACATTTGCTTTTGGTGATACCACCATTAATGCCCATTAATGTGTAGAGAAGCTTGTTTTAGTCAGCGGTGTATATAAACTGTTTGTCCAGCCATAATTGGCTCTTGAAATTTGAAGATAAGCCATTTGCACAATTGGCCGAGTCTGTTCAATTCTTTTTTCTTTTTTTTTAACAATCTTTCAGCTGTGTGTGCTCCCATCTGCAAGTGGAGGCCACAAGGGTCAAAAGGTTATGTTTAGTGCATTTTACTTTTTGGATTTCCCATGGTTTGGTGGTCCTTCTTTTCTCTCTTTTGGCTGAGAAGGCAATCAGTCTATCATATGGAATCAGTTGGAAGAAAAACAGTAAGTTCTGTTTTTCTCATAGGCCACCCCACCCCTCCACACACACACACACACACACACTATCAACCAAGTCCCCCCCCCCTTCGACCCCTTCTTTCTGTCTTTCTCTTTCCTACCCCTGTTTCAGCTCTCACACAGCTAAATCTGCAGAACCCAATGGCAGGAAATTGACCTCACAGCCAAATTCTTCAGCAATTTGATCATGTTTCACTAAGGCTTTTAGAACAAATGTAGGTGAATTCGAAGACTAAAAGCAATATAACATTGGTTTTGAGCATCATCATTGTAGTTTGTGATCATGAAATGATAAATATGCTGTGTAATGCATACTATTTCCATTCTTTGCATATCAGCAGGTATGGGGGAGGCAAAAAAGCAACTTAAAGGTAAAAATGAAAGTGATGGTGGAACAAAAGGAACTAAGGAACCAGAAGCAACTAGTAGTGTGATCTAAAAAAATTGTGAGGATGGCTGAAAGAAACTAAGAAAAAAGGAGCGTAGCAAATTATAAGATGTGAAAATGTGCCTACCATTCTCCAGATAAGGAGGCGTACCTTCTGAAGGGTCGAGTCTGCGAGCCCTTCGCCCATGCTTGGAATTGTTGTGTACGAACATGTTGTCAGAGACAGCCAAGACATGGCCGTCCACATTGACGGTCGTCGATACGACAACCTGCAGGAGGAGTAAAAGTAAAATGTGATAAAGCCGATAGTATAACAAAACATTCAGACTTGAAATGTTTTAGTGTAGTTACACGTCAGAGCCATACAGACATGTGAGATACCTGGATGTTTTAGAAATATGCATTGTGAAAGAGCATTCTTTTGAGATATCGATTACTGTCAAACCTCTTGAAGTGATTGTATTCTTTAGACATATCACATTACAGTCACCTCCATTTTGCCTTTCAGTGTCCTATTTTATGTACAGCTAATTGACTTTTTCAATTGCTAAAATACCATTTTCATTTACTCGCACGACCGATTGTTATTATAGTTGATGCCTGGAATTATTGATCATCTTGTCCACCTGTTTGAACATGAACGACTTCCTTCTTAAAATATTGCAGGAGTCATTTGCTACACTCCATCTCATCACTCAACAAACATTTTACCAGGATCAAATTCCAGGACACACTCCATATTTCATAATGCTTATTTTTGTTGTTGTTTTTTTCGGCTACCACATTCCAAACAGTGAGCCACATGTGAATAGCCAAAGTGTTTCTGAGCCGGAAACAGAGAGCCCCTCTCAGGTTTGCTTCGCCGGTAAGTGACCTCGGTGTAGCGGTGGAATTTAGGGGGGTACTTTTTTTGGTTGGTTTGGGAAGGGTGGGGGTTGAGGGGGAAAGAGGGGAGAGGAGGGGAAGTGAAAGAGCTCCATTCTTGTGAGCAGGTTCAGAGCTGGGCCAAGCTGAGGATGATGGATTGGGCCCTTTCTGGCCTCCAGCTGGTTTTGGGGGGTAATAAGGAGAGTGGAAGGCTTGTAGAATACACAACTTTGGCCAGAGAAACACCTATGGTGGAGCATCTGGAAAATCTATCTGGAGGAAATGGCGTACTAACTGCTAGAAAGAAGATAAGAAACAATCATCCAATAAAAAAAAGGGAAAAAATCTGCTGTAGAAAAAAAGGAACAATGCTTAAAACTTTGTTCTTGCATTACATATGACACAAAGAAGTGAGAGGTGAAAGCCTGCGATAGCTGTCATGCATCAGTCCACATTCACCCTGAGGGAAGATTTGAAGAGGCAAGGGTGGTCTGATGGTGGTGACATCAGGAGGGGACACCCTGTCTTGTCTGTTTCATGTCTGGACTGCCTCCTGGAGGATGCTGGCTTATGTGTCTATCACAGAACAGTGCTGCCAATGATGGACGTCCTCCTCTAGTTTGTCATTATCCTGATAGGACAAATCACACTAAAGTCTCACTGTCCCACCTTGACCTAGTGGGCTGCTTGTGGTAAAAATGTCTGAGTAAGATGGATGGAGAAATAGATCAGCAATTGGTCAGTCCTTTTAACACCTAACTTTTTTTTTAACACATTCGTTGCAAAAGTGTAAAAGAAACACAAAGAGTGCTCAATGCTAATCTCCCTTTAATATAAAAACCGGCTGTTTTAAAATGACTTGGGATGGAGTTCATGGCTATACAAAGAAATGCATATGTCAAACATTAGGTGCATGTGTATGTGCCTGATAAAAAGAGAAATATATAGAGAAATCAAACGCAAATATATGCCCTCCCAGCATTTATGTGCGTGCATTCATATGCGTGCATGTGATTATGTGCATGCTTGCGCATATGTGTGTGCCAAAAGGTATGCATTGCCTCTGCCAGACAGATCCAGAGTTAACACTGTTGTTACATGTGGTTGGATCGTCCTCCCCTCTGCGCAGAGGCTCAGAAAGCTGTCAGGAGCACAATTGATGGCACTCTTAAATCCTATATCCTTATTTGTGTCAGATGGTACTCCCTAATAAATATTCTGTCCATAGCACGCAGGACACAAAATCCCTCACTCTCTCTTTTCCTGGTTTTTGCTCCTTCAGTGGCAATAATAAAAACGTGTTCGTACTTGAATCTGTGTCACTGTGAGTTTGTATAGTGTGGCAGCTGTAGCTGTGCATTTCTACACCTGTGCACATTTGTGCGTGTCTGGAAAAGAAAAGAGACAGACAGTGAGAGACAGAGACAGAAATAGAACGTATGTGTGAAATAGGTTTCAGTCACCTGGAATCTGCGCATGTCTCGTGGATTCCCTGCATTCTTCAGACAGTTCTGATTGCACTTGAGAAAGAACTTTAGAAAGAATCTGAAAGAGAGCAGGACAGAAAAGCAAACACAATCACTTATCTCTCTTACGCACAAAAGTCTGAATAAAAAGTGAGAGACTATGTACGCCATCATCACACACTCGTGCATCATCTCTCTTGTTGAGCCTAAATGGTCACGTTCTTTTTTTTCCCTTCTTTATTTTTAAATCGAGCGTCGATCTTTTTGTGATGTCATCCTTTCACCTGAGTTTACTGGTCTTCCCAACACCCATCTGCCACTAACATACAGGAAGTCACTTGATATTCCACCCACCTCTTTAATCCCAGGACACCCCCTGTGCAATTAAAGTTCTCTTGTTCAATAGGGAAGCAAATGAGGCCCACCTGTGACCAGGTCTTGTTTGAAGAGCATCAGGGATAAAGGACCTAACAAGGTGAGAGCGCGCCACAAAACTTATAGTCCTGTCAGGCAATTAGGCGGACACTCCTGGGACTGCTGTATGCCACACACACACACATAATGCATACACACACCCATGTACTTGTGGGTGGGTGAGGCAATTATGCCACAAATTACAACCTGGCTAATCGTCTCTGAACAAATGTCACGTCTGAGCGAGATCTGGGCTTGGTTGGTTTGTTGGCTTCTCTCGCTTTCTCCCGGGTCTCGCTGAATTTATTGATAAGGCCTCGAATTGAGTGTTGCATATCAGATGTTGCCTTGCTGACATAAAACAGTTAAGGATGAAAATTTCCTGGGCAAAAATCACTGAGAGGAATTATCTCAGATGTAACCTATTGTGTAAAATCTTACACGACCACACAGAATAAACAATGAAATTGACTTGTTGTCTTTGCAAATTCTCCCCACAGAATTGTGACTGATTGCGCCTTTACTTTCTCCCATTCATTATAAACACTGTTTTATTTATTTCACATCACATTGCACCAGTATTACTATGTGCAGTACCATGGTTTCCATTGTAAAACCAACTTGGCTCGCAGAATCATAGGAGCTCATTGGATTACCATAGATGCACCATAGATTGCATGACCATTTCATTCAGCAAAATTCAGTGGCTTGTGTGGCCCGCTTTCACAACACTTAAGACTTCTCGTTCACCCAGTGGGATCCTGGCCAGGCCATAAATCAGACTCTGCAATGACCCTTCTAACCCTGGCCACATTAACACATGCACTGGTCATTTAGAAGTGTTCTTCGATAGACTCCTATACCTTGTGCTTTACTGAGGGCCCAGGAGGGAGAGAAGAGGTGAGAAAATATTTTCACTCCACATCCAAGGAGCTTTGGCTTGGACATCAATAAAAGACGTTTTAACCCATGCCAAAATGCTGATTGCCTGTCGGTGTGTGGCGAGCCCATAAAAAACCTGACTTGTCATTAGTGCATTTCACTTGATTGTGTTCACTGTGTTTTCGGGTTGCATCTGTTGGCTGATCATCAAAATGACCATTATGTACTCTAATTCCCTGACCCTGTTTTTATTTCCCCAAAGAGTCATAATGTAGAGCAGCAGACATCTGCGGAAAGCAGACCTGAAATACGACTTTTATTTGTCTGTCGCCTCTCATACAGATTGGGTAAGACCGCCGCTGTGTATTTATGTGTGTGTGTCTGTGCTCTGAAGTGTGTTTGTGTGAGCATGTGCATGCACATGCATCCCCTATTGAGAGACAATTTATGTCAGAGCAAGTGATAGAATATATTTCCCAGGCAATACATTCACTTCATAAAAGAAACACATTACTTTCAGAGTTAGTTTTGTCTGTTTCTTGGATACTTTAATGCTTTTACAAACTCTTCCTTCTACAGCGAAACCAAAAGTTAGGAACCAATAAACACAAGAAATTGAGTGCCCACGCAATCATAAAGTAGCTCCTTTATGTTTACTGTTATGAAAGCAATTAAGCACAATTCCTCTCCTAAAAAGATAAGTTTAATTTTCATAGTCCACAGCAGTGGTAGTGCTATAGCATCCATTACATTTGAGTTGGTTAAGATTCTCCATGAGCACAGAGCAAATTGGTCCTTGGTGAAAAGGAGAGCAATTAAGATAAGGCCCCTCTCTTTCTCCTTTACTTCTTAAATATCTACAGAAGTTTGTGCTGGTGTTTTGGCACGCACAGAGACAAAAGGAGGTTGTTTAATTGTTTTTTAATGGGATATCAAGTCGTCGCTGCCATTAGATGTTGGCAATGGAGGGCAAAGGGGGATAGAGAGAAAGAATGAACTGCAATTAGGTTTGATTAAAGCTATCCTTCTCAATAATCAGCTGTTCTGACAGGACAGGGGGACCCTGGTGGCCGCTGAGATGGAGGAAGGTGTTGAGTGATATTAAGGCCAATGAAGGGGATATTAACATGGCTAATTAAAGCTCTTCCAAAGCCCGGAGAGGAGGCTCTCAGTGGACCGCACTGGATGAAATAATCGGCCAAGGCAGCTATCAGTTGGAGGAGAGAGAGAAAAGGAGTGCAGGAAGGGGTGGAGAGTAGTCCATCTGAGGGAAGGTTGGGGGGGGGGGGGGGTAGAGGGAGGCTTAAAGGAAAACTGTGAAGTGTGAAGAAAGACAAAGAGGAAGACATCGGCAGGCGTATAGAGAAAGACTTCCAGGGCAGCTACAGAAGCTCATTTTGACATCAAGCCTTTCTGTCTGCATGCCCGATGTCTGCCAGTATAACTAAGACCTGACATGGGCTTTTATCTCCGACAGCTAGTCATACAGGTCCACAAATCAGCGTTAAAACAATCCTGCTCATGCCTTGGTCTAAGGCAATTAATACGGTTCTCCTGTAGTACCTCCATGCTCGCCCACTGCCGAAGCTACTAATCATGCCATAATGATTTCTCTCCCTCTGGTCAAAGGGGAAATAGATTGTCTCTTTAGTAATGCAGCAGGCTCTGCGCCTTCCACTCCCTGGCTTCACAGACCCGGTAATTGAGGAGAAAAAGGCCGACTTTGGCACTTTGACTGATTTGAGGGCTGCTAGACCCTCTTATCTTTACTCTGATCATTTTAGGCTGACACTCAAAGGAAGACCCAGCGCCCTAATTCGAGCTCACCCTCTACCATCATCAAACAGAGGAGGGATTGAAAAAAAGAAGAGAGAGGAAAAAACAAACACGCGAGGTGAGTAGGGCCTTCTCTCATTTAAATGGCCAACTTAATTGCTGGGTTGATGTCACTCATGCATAAATGTCCATCCTTTTGATTTGAGTGAAGAGGGCAAATAAGGATAATGTTGTATTATTAAGACGGTTCTATCGACACCAGAGACTTATTGCTCTGTCAATTTCATTTATATATTTAACCAATCATTTTTCAGATTTCTAGTCTTTTTATTAACCTACAATAAATCTCTATTATCTTTGGCATATTTGGATTTTTATTTCGCTCACAAATTTCTTAAATTACTCACTAAAGAGCATCTTTTTTTCATCGATAGTACACCTTGTTCTTATTGTTCAAAAGAGCTTCCCATATTTACTTAGGCTGTTACACAATACACTGACAGATGGCCACAGTATCTGTAAGAGGCAGGTATTGACAACTCTAAGCTCCTGATTGGTGCCCCTGCACTAATGACTAGCATGCAGTGTCCACAGCCGGCAGCCATGACAGTGAGGTCATCCGTTGCAGGGTGGTGAGTATCGATCACCACCCAGCTCCAGCCCATCAGGCCCCAGCTGCCTCCCAGACTCAATGGGCCCCTGTTAAAAGAGCCCTGTAAGAAACGGCTCCCAACACCAGACTACAATCTGCTGACACCAGATCTCTACACTGAGATAGTAGTACACGGGTCAATAGCGTATCGGATTTCCAAAACGCCAGGGTCTTAATGTCAAGCCTTCTGCCTTTCCTACCTACTGCTCCAGTTATTAGGCACTTCACTGAACTGCATTCAGATCCCTGTTGTGACAAGGCGGAGCAGGTAAAACGAGAAATGGAGACACTTATAGATCTTAATCTTCCCAAACACTTATTTATGCAGCTGAGTGGGCTTGGATATAAATGCCAGTTAAGTCCCTGGGAGGCCGAACTGAGCAGCGTGGCCATTTCTGTCGTATTCTGGTTTGCCACTGTCTTCTCTCGTCAAGCAGGGCTGTTTTTCTCGCCTTAGCTGAAGTAAACCACAGCACATTAACAATATTTGCTCTACCCCTGTACAAGCGCCGAGGGACCAGACCCACAGATCCTATCACTTCTTTATCAGGGAACAAGTGCCTCACTATCCAACCTTATTGGGTTTGGAAGATTAACCCCTTCCACTCTGCCCGCCTCCTCCAAGAGCAGCAAAAGCAGATGTCACTATGATTATTGTTGTTCAAATATCCCAAGTACATGTCCGTGAGGATTTATTTGTTTTTTTTAAGGCCATTTTTGTTGTATTTCTTTATTTTTTCAGCTGCTATTGTCAGTTCGTTTTGTTGTTTCATATTTCATATTTTTGTTGGAGGTATGTGTGTTGCAGGGGTGTCACAAATAATTTATGTGCTTCCTCTGCAACGTAAGATGTAGCTATGTCCCTCCATTCATCCCTCTTTACCCTCTCCTCCACCATCCCCCTTTCTCTCTAATGGGCAGAGTGGCATTGACATTATTTCACTTGAGGATCCCTCACTCTGTCAATCCCTCTTCATTTACTCCATGGCTACAGGACTCATTATGGTATCTCTTCCTCCTTCACTCTCCCTCACACTCTCACTCATTCTCCTCACCTCCTGTCTTGCTTGCTCTCCAGCTATCTTTCTCTCTCTCTCCCTCTCTACACTGTTAGTTTCTTACTTAAGAGAATCGCTCGTCTTCACAAATGGTTTCACGTCAAGCCCACTCCCAGCTAGCCCCCACTGATTCCCTTCAGGCTTTGGCACAGGTTTACTGTAACAGATTAGACGAAGACCTGGAGCTCCTGCTAACTATCCATCACTTGCTAACAGTGGACTAAGGCTGTGTGCTTTATACAGCTTTAAGCTCCAGCCCGCCACATACTGCATGTTTAGCCCCGAGCTTTCTCTCTGCCTCTCCCATCCCCTCACATCAACATACTGCTGAGGCTGTGTACTATTGCACGCTGTTCTTTGTTTTACTCTGACTACGGCTTTACTCTACCAGGACTTTGAACACAATATAATAAGACATAAACATAAATAATTCTGCGTTGTTTTGTCTTGTACCGTCCTGTTGTAAAAGCATACCAGACACTGGTTGCTGCTACAGCGCAAGCATCATCTGCATCCAAACTGGAGTTCCACAATTTCACTGAATCATCATCTACCCCCATAAAAAGCCATGTGATGATTATTACTTATAATGGTAGTCTTAACAATGTTAGTCAGGAGGTTGCTGACATTACAAAATCACCACGGACATCAACAAAACAGCCCTCAGGAACATTTGCTCGTCCTGCTAGCTGGACTCGGTAGAGGTGTCTTCAGGTTGTTTTTTGCACGAGGAGAAATATGGTGCTTCGATTACTGATCAGCTCTTGAGCTCGAGGCCTTGAGAAAATACCAGACAGCACCTTACTGCACTAGCAAAATGGAAGATAAGCATATGTTGAAGTTAGTAAATGAATGAATATAATATTTAGGGTGTTGGACATAGTATTTTGAAGGCGTGAGAGTTGTTTTACAATGAAAGTCATGCAGCTCTGGTGGTCTCCTGTGGCACCTCGGATTGATCAGACTCAGGCGAGACGCTGAAATGTACAGCTGTACAGCAAAGACCAGCAGGAGGGCTGCAACCGTGTACTGTCTGTACTGCTGGACTCAGCATGCCAGTGGATGCTGATTTGTATGTGTGTGTGTTACACTTAGGTCACTGAGTCAGTGGTTTGGCTGTGTATCCAGGCATGCACGTATTTATGCGAGTGTATTCCTACATCATATTATTACTAATATATAATACATACATCCAAAGTGGTTGTCAGGGCTGGTCAGTCATCATGAAACATGAGGCAGCCACTCTGACATTGCCACCACATTAACACATTCACAGAAGATTAAAAAAAAAAACACTGTGGACTGTCATGTTGGTAGGGGGGATAGAGACAGAAAGACAGAGAGTGGGTCGGTGCTTAAAGCTAACAGGTAACCTTTCTGTGCACCTAGGACAAAGGCAGAGGGAAAAAGAAAATGTCAAATTAAGAGAGGCCAGGCAGAGAGAGACGTGGCTGCCATATTTGTGTGAAAGCCCAGTGCTGTTGGCAGCAGAGATGGCTGCTTTCTGATTCATCTGGGGCCGTATGGCAAAGCTTTGTCAGTCTGTGCGAGGTATAAATAATTCAGGGTGAGAGATGGCAATTACAGGGCCCTGCACAACCAAAATGAATATTTTATAAGGACTAAAACTGCCCTGGAATGAATCACACACATGGAGTCAGACTCACACACATGCACACACACGTATAAGTGAATGTGTGCACATGCACGGATGCAGCCAAACGCGCACACACAAAGGTAGCACTATGAACCTTTACCATAGCTGTTGTATATTTGACAGTATTACATCCTATACACTCTTGCTTTTATGGGTTAATAATGTTTATTATTCTTGTGAGCCATGTAATTTCTTCCGTTTAGTTTAAAGTAGTCTGCTAGTTGTTTTCCTGTTTTCTCTTTCTTTTCTAAGTCTCCATCACCATAAACTGTGAAACTATTCAGTAACCTGTAGGAATTGCATTCTGAAGAAATCTAAATAAAAGTGAAATGTGTTGCAAATATGCAGCCAAGATCTACTGTCTCCAGAGATTCAGAGCCTCTACTTTTGACCCTGTAAATATGGTCTTTGTGTGTGAGCAAAGGAAGAAGGGTGGGGGGGTGAAATGCTAATGGGAAAAGATTAAACCCAAAAGCCGCCTGGAGCATTTACCTCTAAAAGGTTTTGTCTGTCAGGTTTCCTGCAAAACTCTGTCTTTATAATTCTGAGACAAAAAATAACATTGTTCCCAAGTCCTGAGGAGCGCAGTGGCTTGGTTGAATGGCCATTGTGTGGACCTAGCTAATGATACCTTAGCTTTTGTGAGAGGGAGGCCAGGTAGGTCTGTGACATCAGCGCCACACAAGTGCTTCTCTGTCCGGATGTTTAGGGAAGGATTTCGCCCATGGTGGGAAAAGTGTACAGAGAATAAACAGGTCCTGCTTTTGTACCTTTCCGATACACAAGTATCATGAAAACAACTCTACTAATTCAAAAATAACCTTAAAATCATAATTGCTTTCATGTCATCATGAGAATCTATTGTAGTACCTTCAATTACTTGAAGATCTGCCTCAACAGAGAATGATGTAATTCCAGGGATGCCTCTATCCCCCCCTCCTTCCTTTTTTATATCAGTGAGTGTGGGCGTTTTGTCAGTCCAAAGGGAAGATGGCAACCCTCTGAGGGAGGAGAGACCCCAAGCATGAAGACACAGAACGCATGTGTTGGAAAAAGTGACAGCAAGGCAAATGCTAAGAGAAAGCTGCTTCCTTACCGAACTGCACTCTGTTAGCGATACAGCTAGCTGTTGTGAAGGCAGCTGACAAACCCATAGCGTGGCATGTCTCGCCCCGTTTGTGAATTTTCAAAGAGTGTGATTTGCAAATAACATGAGTCTCTGGGCATAGACTGGGCATGTAAGTATGGTGAATAAAGCCCCCTGCTCTGCTGAGGGAAACCCTTACTTGTCAGTTCAGTTCTTTGTCAGGAACCTGACAGATAAATAGAGAGTGTTTTGCCGCTCTCTCCTCCTGCCTTATGTACACAGAGGCGTGTGTCTGCTTCCACATACAGGTTGACTTGCTTTAGGTGAGGAATTTGTTGAAAGACACCCCACCACTTCTCAGGGCAATGACTGAAAATATTGTGGGCCACTTCAGAGAGCCTCAAACAACAAACAATGGGGGATGATGTGTAACCAGATAAAAACCAGATCGGATAGCTGGGTCTAAGCACCACTACAGGGCTTATTTTTCATGCAAATTACTACTAATGAGCTTCCTGAAATCTGACTAATTATATCAAAGTGATTTCTTTAATTAGTTTGTAATAAGTCCTCGCATAAACATCATAGTAAACAGATTAAGCTATATAAAAATATCAATTTGTCACACTTATATAAGATACTGTGTAGTTTAGGGTAATCTAGCTTTTCCAAATGCTAGTGCAAACATTTATTAAAGAATTAAATATGTACTTAGAGAATGTTTGGTAATATTAAAGAGGCCTATCTTTTGCATATTTGTCATGGTTTCTCCACAATTATTTCTCCAACATGTAAGGGAGAGGTCTCTGCTAGATTAACATAATGGTAGTGTAATGAATTCCACATATATAAGTGGTGAGAAAGACCCTAGTTAATAATGTAAGACTGCAATAAAAAATTCTGTAATTAAAAGTCATGAAATATTTTAACTATCTGCCTTAAACAGAGCCGGCCTTATTTTAATCCGACATCAGAGATTACACCTGTGAGTGACTGGAAATACTGCCTGTCAAAACCAAATACCTATTTGAAAAATAACAGATGACTCGAGAAGAGATAAGGAATTGAATTTATCTACCATTTTGCACCTCTTGTTAATCCAACTACCTTCCTCAAACCCCTAAAGAGTAAAAAATATCTAATATAGTAGCAGTCACAAGAGAACTGCAAAGACTACCGATCTTTCTGATACCCTCAATCTGTACTGAGATGGATTAAACATTCAATTTGTTACTCGCCAGACCACCACCTAGGTTCACCACTTACCATACAAATGGAAAACACGCTAGTAATCTATTAGCCTGCCTGGCCTGACACTGTATTATGTTGTATTTGTATTATATTTACTTCAGGGAAATTACGATTCAAGTCATATTTATCTTCATGTGGAAATGTGTGTCTAAATGGAAATCACCTATAGTGCGAGGGTGGATGCAGAGCAATACTAATGTGATCCATGAACCGTGCGATTTAGTCACCCTCTATGGATGCACTATGGGCTGATTCTACATATCAAACATGCTCTCCCCCTGTTAAAGCCCATACCCAGAGCCCCCGATGCTGTTTGATAATTATTACGCTTACATTACAACACAAGACCTTGCCTGTGGAGCTGGAAGAGCCAACCCCTTTCCCATAAACACACACACACCAACTCTCACACACACACACAGACACATACACGCACAAACTCTTTGTCATATACAGTAGTAAACAGCTTCCCAGTAAGCTGTTTGCACTTCACTGCCCGCTTTAGGAAATAAAAACAAAGAGCAAATTGGGGGTTTTGCGTCTCAGTGAATAAATAAGGTTGTTTTACTCACAGAATTCATTACCTTTTAAAACATGTGCCTAATGCGCTGAGCCTTTTCATTCTTCAAACAAAGCCTAAATTAGGAATTAAATACATTCGTATTTAGATAACGGCATTAGCTTTCTGACATCAATGTAAAAAAGTTGGACGCCATCCATATCATTCCCATGCCTTCATTGTTACGTTAAATTGCAATATTAATCCTGGCTAAAACCAAGGTACTGCGGCTTTTATGCAGTACACTTGAATTATGCTATTGAAGTAATTGATAGTGATTCAGTCATTGAGGGTACTAATCCCATGATTCAGTTCATCTCTCTCAGTGCCATTTACCTCCAGATGTTTAGAGTTTGGGGTAATCAATAAAGAGGGAATAAAGATTGGCATTCACAATACTCCCCTTGACAAGCTCCAGCCGAATGTTTGTCAAGCAAATTAAACACACTTAGACTTTTCACCTGCTCCTACAACGACACCACATATGGCCATGAAGTTAAAAATAAGAAACTGTGCATACATTACCATGCATAATGCACAACTCCCTCCATTTAATATGCAAATTTTGTAAAATATTACTGAATACCTTCTGTTCGGAATGAATAAATTTGAATTGCAATTAGAATAATCTTGTATAATTAATGAAAACTGTCAATTTTGGTTCCGAAGTAATTTGATTAGCATGTTGATAGGACACTTATCAAGTTCAGTAAACTGTTAGATTAAGAAGATGAAAAAAAAAAAAAAAAGATTCTAAGGATATTTTTTCTCAACGGCTCTGACATTTTCCCTTGGCATTGTAAACAAAGACAGTAGCTGGCAAACTTCCTGATTCGAGGGGCGAGGAAGGGAGGTGCGAGAGAAAGAGAAATAGAGACGAGGACAGAGATAGAGAGCCTCTTGAGATAATCTGTGAATCTCAGTCCACAGATGAAAAGGAGTCTATCGTCAAGGCTCCTGAGTGAGCTACTCATCTCTGCCCTCTGCTCTCAAGCTAAACCCAAGTTTATGGGATTTATCTTGTGAACCATTTGTAGTTTTCACATCACATGATGAAGTTAAAAACAGCACACAGCTTTTTCTAAATGTTTCCAGGCTATAAATGTAGAGTTCTCAGCTAAAACCCACAGACAACTGATCCCAGTCTGCAATTCATCAGAGAGTAGCTATCTATTAGCGATCAACAAATTGATGCACAGCATTGTTGTATTGTATAAAACAGAACCATCTGTACTGTCTACAGATGAACAGAGCCAGTGACCTCCTTTTCCCCTCTCTTTCTCTGCTCATTAGCTATCCTGAACCTCTTTCTCTCCTGCCTTTAGTTTTCAAACCCCCAAATGAGACCTAAATCGCTTGCAATACAGGTTAGCTGGAGGAAGGGGGGGAGGCAAACATCTGTCGCACTAGGTACCCGCATGCAGCTCGGGGTATCTCCTGCGAGGAACTTTGGGGATGTTTAATTCATAAACGCTGTCATCCATGTAAACCTCCTGATTTCATAATGACTAACTCTTGGTGGTTTAATTAATTTAATAATGCCTTTCAGAAGCCATAAATGAAAGGGTCTCTGAAGTGGTGCATTAATTAGCTAGCGCCGATGCTACCCCTGTCAGACTGGTGGCTGTCAAAAGCAGGCCACAGCGGAGGATGGGCACAGCTGACGTCCTGAGTTCAGAGGTCATGCCAATCATGCTCTTCACCACACTTAATGAGTGATAATTTGTGTGTAGTATACACATGTATTCGGGTCAACCTGTGGTCATGTCCATAACTCTCTCCCTTTGCTTGGTTACATGAAAATAACTGCCGGGACGACAAGGTACATTCTCAGTAATAAGCTGTGCCATGGCTACATTATGTTCCTACTTGTATTTACATGGTAACCCCCTCTGAAAGTGCAATCCATCAGAACTCTGCTCTTGCTTTATATAGGGCTCATGTTGTGGCTCTCAGCTTCTTTTGCTGTAATTACAACATTATGGCTTACTTGCTCACAAGGTCACAACAAAGAATGAATCAAACTTCATTAAAAGTCTCAGTAACTCAACGCATGAACGCACAAAATCATCAGAGAACCAACCGGATAATATTCCAAACTAACTCCTTGCATCTCATAAGGAGGTTGTTTTCCTTTTTCATAGTTCATAAATATGAACCAGAGTGGTTGTGTCTGTGCCTGTCCATTTATTACCATAAAAATCAGCTGACTGAAGTATCTCACTATCTGTGGAGGCAATTAACTGTTTTGAGAGAATGTGTAATACGGGACTTTGTAATGGTATCATTTGGAGTCAAGGCACAGATGCGCCGTGCGGAGCCATACTGTAATTAGAGAGAAACGCTGTACAGGTTTTCCACTAATTAGCAAATTATGCTGAAAATAGCATCAAGCTAATTAACAGTTATTATGGCATTTTTGAAAGTATGACTTTAATTAGCAAAGTCCTGACGCAGGCAATTTCAAACTCGTCTCTGAGAAGATGAGGAAGAAAAGCAAAAAAAAAAAAAAAAAACATGGGCATGATCAAGAAGATACCCAGATTATTATGATGCTGTCAAAAACTAAAGGAAAGGGAGAAAAAAAGGAGGGGAAAAGAGAGGCTGAGTGAGTGAGTGAGAGAGTGAGGGTAGGAGGAGGAGGGTCGGAGAAGGAGGAGGAGGAGGAGGGGTAAAGCTTTTGTGTGTTGTGTCTGAATCTCCATCCAAATGAGGGGACATGTGTGCTGTGCCACGTTGCCAAGAGGAGCCCTGAGCCGTGTGCCCAGTGTCAGGTGGCAGCGGCTCACCCCTCAGCTACCAGGCGAAGACGAGAGTGAGCTCAGCTGGTGCCCACAGCCACTCACTTATTCTACTCCGCTGCACATTAAAGGAGCCCTCGAGTGGAGCCAAGCAACGCCAGCCAGCCAACCTGACAACAACACTCCACCTCCTCCTCATTTCCAACAGTACCTCTTAGCACTTCCTTGGACCCACCTTGGAGCTAATGATGCCAGCAGTTAGACCTGGATCCTAATATCTTCCCGGTCACTTTGGAAACGTAGTCTGGAAACGTATTATTTTTGTTTGGGGGAAAAAAAAAAAAAGTCATGTCATTCATTATGAGTGCATATTTCGGGGGGTGGGTGGGGGGCAGCGCTCTGTCAAGGAAAATGTGTTGTTAAAGGCACCTGTTCAAACCCTTTTGAAGGTAGGAAGTGTCACCAATGGAGGTGGGGAAACAAGTAAAAAAAAAGTGGAAGAGATGGAGGAAGAGAGGAGAGAAGAAGAGGGGTGGACTGAAGGGTCTTTGAAGGCCCAGTGTGTGAGAGAGAACAGAAGTGTGCCTAGCCCCAGGCAGCCTACAGCTCAGGCCCATTAGCTAGACTGACCTTGCCCGCGCCTTTGTCTTTGTGCTCTCCTCCCGCTGCTTCCCCTTCTCAAGCATTCCCTTTTTGTTGTCTCCGAGCGAGATTGGGAAGGGGGCCATATCTTTCAGCTTTTCTAAACCTCCCAACCCCTCCCCATGGTATGACTCCAGCACCCCACCCCCCAGCTAAGCGACCCCCCCGCTCTTCCCGCCTAGCCTGGAGCTTGTCCCTCAGAGGGCTCTATACAGTGACACGCCTAGCCGGTGGCCACCTCTGCCCCGACAAGAACTTGGCTGGAGCGGTCAGTGCCCCGAAGACCCCCAGAGAAAATGTTACATATCTGGGGGCCCAAATCATGGCGCTGCAGGCCTTGCATACGTGCACCCACTCTGGGCAGCCTGCCTCTTTATTGCCTGCCTCTCATTTGAGAGGATGGAGACTGGCTGCCAAGTTTTGACACCGCCACATATGGCCTCCTCCATCAATCGGACTAATCAAGCATCAAGGGGAGGCAGGACCAGCTTAATTGCCAGCCAGATATAGCTGCTCTCACTTGACGTGCAACCTGAAATAGAAACAGGTCTAAGGAGACATGACAGAAGATAAATGAATGCACCCATTGTTCTAATAATTGTATAAAAATCTATTTCTTCAGACTACAAAACTTAATCTCTACACAAATAACAAGTAGTGCAATAGATGTAGTTGATTCAACATGGCAAATCAAGGCTATTGCAAATATTGCCTTAATGTAGCATCATCCACTCATTAAAATGTGGATTATGTTCACATTTGTAATGTTTGATACCTCAGGTTAAAGAAGTGTACAGTGAGTTGTTAGGGAGGTGTTTTTTTCCCATGCAGGCTACAGTGCTCTGCTCCTCCAGAATCCTTGAGGCATTCTGTCTGCCTCTGCTTGCCTCTCTCAACTTCCTGTTTCCCCACACCCCCCACTGGGGTAGCAGCCACAGAATAACTTAGCACATGCAATGAGGAGGCGAGATCAACAGCGGTGATCCATTCATCTTGAGTTTCTCCTGTCACTCTCTCTTTCCGTTTGTAAACACTGAAGGTCTGTGGTCAGAATGGCCTTTTGTCCACTGTGTTTTTCTGCATCCCTCTCTTATTCACTTCAAAGGTAACAAGTGACAGATGTCTGTCTTCTCTGCGGTCTTAAACTCTAAGGCTCTGCGATAGCATCTGGGCTGAATGTCAAACTGTGAATCTACCCTGAGAACGCACTGTGGTTATGCCAAGCTCATTGTTATTAATGTCAGGGACACTGCCTACAGAAGTATTTAAGATACTCCCTGTAGTTCCCAGCAGGGTGCACATGGGGTGGGGGGCAAGAGTTTAGAGCATGTATATAGAAATGATGGACAAAGATTATAATAAAAAATATTAAAACATAAATTACTACAAAAGGCAAAACGAACGGACAAACGGTATAATTACATCAATATTTTCTCGTGGGTGCGCAATATGACTTTACATGAATCAATTTAGCCACAGGAGGTGATGAAAAAGGAAAGGAATATAACGAGCTAAAACAGAAGTTTAGCTGGATTAAAGAGTGATTTAGAATTGAAGGAAGCGATACTTGTGGCAAAGGTGAGGCTTTAATCACATCACAGTGCTGTGTTTGCTTAACTCTCGCTTCTCAATTGCTGCCTGCTTTTGGTATTTACATGTTTAATTGAGAAGTGTGCTGCTGGTTTCTCCTGCCCATCTGCCGAGTCCCTTCCTCTTATCAGGCTCATTCCTCAAACTGACAGCTCTTCCTTTCTGCATATCTCTCTTCCACTCCCGTGCCACTACGCTGCTAACTCCTCTCCCTTCCACTCTTCCTCTTCAGTGTGTGAAGGCTGGATATGAGTAATGACAACGCGCTTTCTTTCAAATCAAACCAATAAGTAGCAGCATGCACTAGAAGGCCTCGCATCCTAGTCTGTTGTGTGGTCCAGGTCTCTCTTTCAGTTTGTTTTTTTTTTTAAACCCCACATCTAAATCATGTGGCTGTCAGACGCAACATGTGTGTCATTGTATCCCCATCAGCGTGTTTCATTGTACACACCACCACCTCTGAAGAGCTGCCTCTTATCAGTGGAGTGTCAGAAAGCCCCCAGCACCACCACCTCCTCCCCACTGCCTTTCTAAATGCTTTTCTATTAAGAGCAGCGTTGTGTTCCTCTGATAGCTGCAGCTTCTCCACTTCATCATTCATAATCCCAATGGGCATCAATGGACTCATAGCCTCACCACACCAAAGGCTTTGTTATTCAGTGCAAATGAAAATAACCAGAATGAGAGTGAGATTCTAAGAAATCCGTTAAAAAAGAGACGAGGAAATGGGCCAATAGGCCAAAAACACTCCAGTTGTGAATAGACCACTCCACACTGGTACCATCTCATATGTTTGGAGTGGGCTTTTATTCTTCCAAGATGACAGAAAACATATGGAGGGTATTACAGAAGTGTAAAACGGTGCTACTTATGTGCCTTGTCTTCTAAATGCTGTTCTATTTTAGATAAATGCATTGTATGATGGAGGAAAAACTCTAAATTCCCAGAGGCAGACAAGTGCTCTGCAAATCAAGTCATGAGCACCAGATGAGAAAACAAGGAGGAAAAATATCTATCGTGATAAATTATACTAACGGAATATAGGCTAACTTTTACTAAAAAAAGTCCAAACTGATGTTCCTGCCCTTCCCAGCATGCAGAAGTCCCGCTGGGGGCCTCAATGTGATCAGCAGCATCCCCACCACGTCTCCTCATTATTGAGTAAATAGGTTTGGGCATGTCCTCAGTAAACAAAGCCAAGACTGACAGTTAAGGGAGTGAGAGGAGTGGGAGGCAGCCTCGTTCCCAATTAGAGTCGCCTCAGGCAAAACTTTAAAGAGGAGATCAATCCTACAGATCGCTAAACTGATCCTGTCACAGGCTGGGGATATTTAAACCGTGGTGCTGAGCAGAGCGATGCAGGGCACTTCTCAGTACAGTTTGACTGTGTGTGCTAATGACTTGGGGGTAGGCTCTCTCACCAGGACACACACCCCACAGCGAGGCGGCTGTGATTGACGGGTGAAATCGGACCTCAGCTGCAGTTCTCGGCACAGTAGGGGCCAGATGGGGAAATAGTGATTTGCGTTTTTTAGTATGCAGCTCCTGCACTTACAGATATTCCCTAATTGTCTCCCTTACTTACCTGAGAGGCCGTTTCCCATCACAGATGCAGAGTACATTTCAAATTAACCTAGGACGTTTTGATTTTTTTTTCTTCTACACCCGACACCTTTGAAGCAGACTTATTAAAATGTGCCAGTGGGGCTCATTCCTGTCCATCTACTAGAAGTAAAAAGGGAGACAAAATAAAGGGACTAACATGAGCTGAATGCAGCTGAGGTGGAGATGACACCTGAATTAAATCGCGTCGCCACTTCATGACACCCAGCCAAAGCTTCAGATAGAGAATCTTTGACTACAAGTAAGAAGCTGGCATACTCCAACTCCCAGGCACACACGAGAAATGTGTAATGAGCTACCAAGCTCTCTGCAACTGCAGAGGAACTGAACATTTAAATGAGCGAATGATGTATTATGTATATCACTGAGGTTCCTGTGCAGGAATTAATCATGATCATAAAAGCCAGAGACAAAACAACATACTCAAGCCTTTCCTAAATAGTTGTGATCTAAAGCAAAACAAATTCATTTTTCATGCCATTAAAGATAAAGAATTTTCTAAAAGGTTTGGTTTTGCTTCTCTGCATCTCATATTGAGAGTCATTCGCTTTCAACTTTATTTGCGGATTATTGCAAATCCCCGGTACAAATCATATCATGAAATCATGTAGCTGGGACATTGGATGTGTTCTGCTAATGCTCAAGGAAGATCCCCTGAGGGAGCTATTGAGTGGAGGAGAAAGAAAAGAAATAGAAGGGAAGGAGAGAAGCAGATAGAGGGAGAGAAGCCAAGAGCGAGGTGGAGAACGGGTTACAGGATGGGGAAGAGGGAGAAAGGCGGGAAAGAAAGACAGAGAGGAGGGAGGGCGGCGGCAGTCAAGCTGCACTTTATCCTGACAGATCTCCTTTACACACTAATTTCCTTGTTAAAGAAGAGAAAATGGCACTCAATCCGGAGAAATCCTTTTCTCCTGGAGCAGGCCTGTCAGCTGAGGGATGAGTGGATACAAGCAGAGCTTTCCTCCTTAGGCGGGCTCCCCCTGGCAAACCGCAGCAAGGCTAGCACTCACAGCACAGCTCCCTATCTATAGCCATAATTAATACGCCATAAGAATATAATGAACCATACCATGATACATGCATTTTTGTAGGCGATGTCGACAGCAGTCATTTAGCTGCTTGTTGGAAATCAAGTCTGAAGTGGATTGATTTTTTGTTCATGTCATCTCCATCACAAATGGCAAACAAATAGTGTGTAAACATTACATGCTCAGTTGCTGTTTATAAACGCCCCTAATGACAAAATCCTCCCCTCACTGATTCCCAGTAAAAAGAAAAATCCAAGCCGGGCACTTCTTTCATCAAAACATATTTATCACTAATTTTCTAATTCACTAAAGTGCATTAGCCCGGGATTAGGAAAGTGGAAGAAAAGAAAAGCCCGTTTTATTTTGGGTCAGGGATGTTAGCTGTTTGGTCTGAATGTTCTCATCTCCCAAGATTACGATTTGTGGGGTGTGTGTCAAGACTACTTTTCAGAAATCTCGGTAACAATTCAGATGCGATCGATAAGGAGTGACAGTTTATTCTAAGGCTTAGCACTGGCCAAGAAAAGAACGACTGAAGCATCAAGTTTAGAGGAATGAATTTGTTTTGTATTTGATTTTTCCATTAAATTTATCACCACTTTAACTCTCCCTTTTCCCCTTCTCCTTTTCACTCCTTCCCTCTAACTTTCCCCCTTACTCTGTCACTCACATCGACAACAAGGCTGTAAACGGCTGTCAATTTCTCATCTGTGATTCCCATGTCTTCATTTTCATCCATTTTGATTGCTTCACACCCTATATCTATGATGCTTTTAGTGCTCATCGGTGACCTTGTGAGATGATGGGGAAAATTATAAAATAAATTTTCAGTGGCAGACTGAGGCTGCCCTTTATAACACTTCATCATATCTGCTGCAGACGGAAAATAGTTGCGAAACATTTTCTTACAAAACGGCCTAATGCTGGTTTGGCCCAAAATCATATGGTAAATCTATTACCACTTTGTCAAGAGAAACCACTTGAGGTTTCCCACAGTGTAACAGCAGGAAAAGTGGGAAATTGTAACCCTGAAAGTGCTGTCTGATTTCTCTTATTAAAGTGTTTTCAAAATCTTCTCCCTTCTTGGGTTTAAGGGTCATTGAGAAAGCCAATCAAAGGGACAGGCCAGTCAAAAAGCCAGCAGCATGAAAAGGACAGGAACCAGCTGATGAAATTCATCCATACTTCTCACTTATGATGACATGATTGATTTTCCCTCAGAGTGCTCAAATGTAGGATTGTCTTCCTACCCCCATCTCCTCCTCCATCCCGCCTCAATCTGCCCACCCACCCACCACACCAGCAGCTAATGGATAAAGCCTCTGTCTGTCTCAGGCATGGCGGAGAGTTGACGAGTGGAAGAACAACTGCAACGAATGAAGGGTGAAATCTGAGAGTGCAATTTTCCGTCTGTCAATCTCCCTTCAAGAGAACAAGTTGACCACCAATCAGGGGAGTCGATTTGGGGCTGGCGGCTGATGGGAGCGCTCTGAGTGACAGCATCGTGTCACTACATTAACACGGCAATGAAAGACATAAAAAAGGAATTTTTTTGAAGGACCTGGCTAGTTATTTCATTTCTGGATGTGATTTGGGGGATCGGGGTCATAGTTTTCTGGCTTAAAAACTTAACAAACCAGCAGGTTAATTCAAAACTTGCTACCCTTTAATTCATGGTTCTGGATTTGGGAGACTCCACCCATCCACTAGGTGCTTCAAAATACAACCAATTAAACTTGACTTAATTATTAAAGGTAAGAAGTGAGGGAGAAATGTGCCTTAAAAACCCTTGCTTGCAGTCAATTATGATAAAACTTTAATGAGGCTGGATAGAGAGCCATAAAAACTGATAGCCCCTTTGTCATGAATTATATATCCATATCGATTTTGTTTCTTTGCTATAAGAATTGCAGGTAATCGTATGTTACCACATGTAAAGTGCACTTCCCCAGCGAGGATAAATATTAACTATCAAATATATATGAGGTGTGTGTGCATTTATGACCAAGCTCATGTAGAAAATGAAGAGCAGGAATGTCGAAGCAAGGGCCATTGGGAATGGATGAAGGGTGCCACTTCTGACAGTAGGAGAGACCCTTAGCGGTGCTGCCTTGATATGTTACCTAGTTAGCGTCACAAAGAGAGGAATAAATAGTTCTTTATTATTTGTGGTTGCCATCATGTCTCTTCTAATAGACAGGCTATACTGAGTTTAAACCACATTATCCTCGGCGAGACCATCGCAATTACTCTTGAGAGCTGGGTCTGATGTGTGGATAAGGCAGGTCGCCCATGTCTTAATGAACACAAACAATGTGAAATGGAGGAAGAAGCAGTGGGGGGAAAGATAATGGCAGGGGAGGGCTTGTTTTAATAGAGACAGCACTAAGTTGTTTGCTATGATATATGCGAAGCTGGAGAATGTTGAAACCCCCAATGTTAGTTTGTTGTGATCTTTTTTTCATGATCCTATTAGCCAATCAATCCGAGCCCTTTTCTCTGCATAATGGCAACAAGAGTAGGCGGAAATCCTGTTAAGGAGATTTGTTTGTAGACTTGCGTGTCTTGTTGTCACTGTCACAGAATCCTTGCTTGCTGGACACTCGTTGAGGTTAAAGGGCACCAAACTGGATCACTGCGACTCCCAGCATGAACGTTATCCCCCAGTACAAATGGCTCAGTGCTGGATTAATTGATAAACTGCCGCTCCACTTCATTAGTCAGACAGACCGGGCTTAACGAACGAACATGGAGAGAGTGTCACTCTGAATATGTTAATCATGACCAACCATTACGGGGCTCATCCCTCTATCTCCTTGTCTCAGTCTGTGGTACACTACAAAGACCACAGAGTCACTTCAAACTCTGTGCACGCTTGTCGCTTGTGTAAAGCGTTATTGATGACGATGAAAAAAAGTCAAATAGAAAAAACAGGAGTCAGACAAACTCGAGAGTGGGCCTGGTGTTATTGAATATAAATATATAATAACTGTGTAAAAAATGCATCATTTGGCCTTTTCACAAAAGCAGTTGTAATATAGCGCTAGGTGAGCACTGTACTTGACGTACACACTGGAGGTGAGGGTGTCAGGGGAGAGCTCGCCAGAGAGTGAGGAGGTTTTATTGTTGCCCAGCCCTTCCGCTTAAGTGCACATGGCTGGGAGGAAGCCGGGACCTCCAGCTCTGACCTCTGCGCATGTATATTTAATAGGCCATCAGTTGGCCGGGGCAGTGCTCTGATCAGGATTCAGAGAGGGGCTTTGAACACCCCTGTGTATTCCTGAGCGTGCAGCCTCAAGCTGCTCTCCCCAGCTGTGTCAATCCGACAGCACTGTTACAGGCACCCAGACAAGGCGCTGGGCACTCCACTGCTACCGCCTAATGACTACAGAAAAGAAAAAAAAAGCAAAACAAACAGAAAAACAAAAACATTTGGCATATGGAGCTCTGCTACCATCTAATGAGTGGTTTTAAAAACTGAAATATAACACCAGCTGATATGTTGCAGGGTGTGTATGGGATGAGTTTGGATTACATCAGCTATGCTATACAATGCTATGTTCCCCTTAATAATAACAAAAAAGGCAATCTCACAGTGACTGCACTTCACACGCTGGTAACGATTGAAGAAACAAGACGGCAAACAGAGAAGTGCCACTCGTGTGTCTTCTCTTCTAACAAGGTATCACTACTCTTTGAATCAAATCGGCTTTGTGTGCGCATGTGTGCGAAAGTGTATGACTGCCACAGTGCACGCACATTTGTGTGTGTGAGGGCAGCTTAACGAGGGTGGTTCATTTGACAGGCAATTAGTTTGCGTAGCTGCTATTGACAGCCCCTGTGCTTGTGTTTGTTCAACAGCTCTGGGTGAGTTCCACGCTCCCTGGGCTACGTGACAAAGCACCTCCGACAGGGAGCTCCTGATCTCCACCGAGGCTCGGAGGCTCGCACTGTGGGAGGGGGTGGGGGGGTTGTGACAGCCTAGCTGAGAGAAGAGAGGAGAGAGAAGGGGGGAGAGATACAAAACCCACAAGGGTCTATTAGGGGCTTGTTGCAAGTTAATGTAGCTACAATACACATTTTGTGTCGTATTTGGAAAGGCCTGAGCAATGATGTTGTCATTTGTTGTTTGATTGCAGGGATAGTAGAGGGTAATCTTAGGAGACGTGCTGGCTCTCACACTACATGCACACACATAAAAATGCAAGGAAGAGGAGACAAGGAGGTGGGGTAAAGCTGGAGGGAGATGGAGGAGAGGAAAAATATAACAAGATCCAAACACTCTTTTATCCTTGAAAATCCCATATTCTAATGCAAGGGCCCATCCCTCTTTTAGTTGCAACCGTTTCGTTTGTAGAGCCAAGCTCCAATCAATATCATTATTTTCACAGAGGATCGAAGTGCCTTCACCGAGTTAATGGGGGATTGAGGTGGTAAACGTTTACCCTCTCACTGTCAGCAGAGCAGTGGTCCATAGTGGGCCTAGATGACAGCACTGGCCCTACTGTGGACACACTGTGTGGAGATGTCCTGTGGGTAGACAGGCTGCATGGACTGTCAACCGCCTGCCATGCCCTAGATGGCCTAACATATCAGCTACTTGAGTTAGAACAGCAGCATGGGCTTTGACTTCTGCAAGAGCTAACAGAAACAAAATGCCTAGCACTGGCAGCCACACTGCTGCTCTGCTTCATATTGTTCTTGTTGATACAAAAGAAAACTGAATGTGATACTTTGCTTTTCCCGTATTTTCTTTTTAACAAGATCAGTCCATGTACTGCTGATGCGGTTAAGTACAATATTAAATAACATGATGCGTTAACATGTCTTTGACTACTGATCAGCTGCTCTGTCCGATTTTCGAGAGATGGAGACTAATCTGCATCTGGCAACTGCAAAGCAAATTCTCTTGTATAGCAGCATATGCTAAATAGCTCTTCAAGCGCACAGATGCATTGCTGTAAAATACTTCTCGTGTCTGCGTATCTGCATCTCCCAGATGGGTCCCAAGCTGTGCCAAACTGCATCTCATCAACTGCTATGAACTATGGCATCACATGACCACAGGAGATATGTGGGGTCCTATTCTGTCCTGCCTTGGCACAACTTGGTCAAGCGATGCATCATCGGGAAGCCGCCACTTTGTCAAAATGGAGGTAAGTGGAGGAAGCAAGGGAAGCGGAGCTGTTTCTGCTAAAAGTGTTGAAACTCAATAAACAGAAGAGAGTAAAACGTAAGTTTTTTTTTTCCTCCTACATTGAGAAAAGAATAATCAGCGCAAGTTGATCTGGGTTTGCATTAGGGTGTGACAGCAGTGAAAGATTTCATGGGACGTTGCCACATGATTCATTGAGTTATTGGTTTCCGCCCTGTTTTAATCGCCGGCGGTCCTGAGCCAAAAAATCTCGGAGGATTCCGGCGTGTTCTTTTCTCCACCATTCAACAGAATGGAATTTGGTCTGCAAGTGCCTCACGTCATTCGAGGCGTCCTTCACAGTTTTGGGGGCCCTAATGCAAACCACATGGAGGCCAGCGTCCGGTTACGGACCTCTGGAAAAAAAAAAAAGGAAAAAAAAAAGGGCACATTCCTATTGGCTGCTTCAGGACGGGAAATGGGGTGTCTTGATGGAAAAAGATAACAAACACATCTAAGTAGGAGTCACAACATAGCCAAAGCACACACACATTCACATGCAAAAATATACATGCACGTGTTCATTCACTAAGACATATACAAATATACATGCATATACACAAATATACACACAAACTGTGAAACATACACTCATGGTCCTGCAAAAGCTGTTTGCTTGACATGATGGAAGAATGAGCAGCAGGCTCTGTAATATTGCTCCTATTCTTCATTGACAAGCATATATATTTTATGCTGTTCCCAACTGACTTTGCAGCGCTGAACTCCATTTATGAATTATCTGACATATTTCCTGCTATTTTTTTGACAGGAGTACTCAGAGGAAATTTCAAGGCACCTTTCTCCTGACAAGTAGAAATATCAATATTTGAATAAATTGCAGATTTGGATCTCCTCACATGGATGCTCTCCAGCAAGAGAAGGTGCATGTATGTGTGCGTGTGTGTGTGTGTGTGTGTGTGTGTGGCTGCATGACTGTGTATTTGTGCATGCCTGTTTTTGCTTGTGTGTGAGTGAAGGGAATGGGAAAGGGTTTGTTTCATTCTGTTACCACAGTCTTATCCCCCTGAGCCCGCAGGCAGAAATCTGTATGCAGCATTTCATTAGGAGAGAGCTCAACTGAGTGACATGTGAAGCACACCTCGCCGTCGACCTGATGAAGTTTACTTCTCTCAAACGACAAAAAGCCACTTTGTAGACTAGCCCTTTTTTCCACAGAGGAAGAGAGGGGGTGATGGCAGAGCACCAATAAAAGAATCATGAATGTTGTTTCACAGAATGACAGGTCTATCTGTGCACAAATATTTCTCTTTGAGAAAAATGTAAGCTTCAGAGCTTTTTTTCTCCCCCCCTCACATTTTAAAGTAGATTTGACTTGATAGAACTGACATTGCTGGAAATATGATCACCTAAATTCTAAGCCTTGCAGAAAACAGCTGACAGGAGGAACAAAAGGGAGAACAGAAACAGATTGTTCTTATCGTACAGAAGTTGCAAGTTTTATGTAAGGAAAGTAGCATTTCACCCACTGAACTAAATAACTTACAAACAAATACACCATTGTCCTACAACCTTGATAAATACACCATCTGTGCATCAGAGGTCAATGTCAAGCATCTATAACACTCAGCGCTGTCCTCTTAAAGCTGCTGGTGTTACGTATGAGAGACTTCTGCCTATCTGTCTCACTCTGTTTAGCTGCAGTAGCTGCCATGCTGTCTGCATGTCTGCTGCTGCCGCTGATAGATCACTCTCCTGCCCACCTCTTCAACCTGCCCCCTCCTCTTTGCACCCTACCATCATTTCAGGGAGGCTGAGAAATGACTTAGCCATGTGAGGTTACTCAGGTACCAAAAAGGCTGTGACCCTGTGACCCCCAGAAGCGACCTTCCTGACCGGAACGCCATACTTTCTCCCTCTCCAACAGAAAACAAAAACAAATCTTATCATGCAGCTCAAAGAGGAAAAAAGAAAAAAACCCTCTATCAATGCGGAGCTTTGACAATCATCTATCCACATGACCTGTGATTTCACTGACAGGGTCGGCTTGACACTCGCAACAGAGAGGTGACGGCACGCAGGTTGTCCATCTCTCGCCTCGCCTGCCCTTATCTCCTTTCCTCTCCATCTCTCTTGTCCCTTTGCCTTGTGTGCACAACTTAATAAGCAAGCAAGGGGTAGATTCCCATTATGGAAACCCTGGAAAATGGCCCGGACATTTTCCCCCATATCTGGGATCTCCATCTGGAGAGCGCACCCTCGCTCTCATTGCCCCCCTCGTCCAATCTCAGTGTGTGTTCTGGTGAGCCTATGCTGCCGAGATGGCTTTCACTCTCCACTGGCTACAATGAGATTGGCCCACCAGGTTGACTCTATTCGAATCGACAGCCCATTTCAATAACGTAACAAAACAGAACAGAGTGGTGATTCTGAATAAAACATTTTTGAAGAGTGCCTGGAGGGGGGGGGGGGGGGGGGGGGGGGGTTCAAAAGTGGGTTTTCAACTTTCCCCCCTTTCACCCTTCCCCCCCCCTTTCCCCCCCACCCCCCCTCCCCCCCAAAAAAAAAAAAAAA
>JBAMIG010000017.1:15486303-15504565 GCA_037177335.1 Kiunga ballochi | reverse complement strand
CTCCTCCGCTCCCTTGTCTCCCTCCCGTTCCTCCCCTCCTTCTCTCTCCCCCCCCTTTCCCTTTTTCAAGATGGGATTTTAAATGGTCTAAATTTGTAAGATTTCAGCCCATTTTAGCTTAAACATCCATTTATCTCCACATAAAATAAAACCGTCTCATACTTGGTGATTTAATAGTGGAGTGCAATGTAGTTAGTTCCTCACCAGTCTGAACTGTGTGTCTGTGTAAGTGCTCCCACACCAGGTAGGGCTGCTTCATAACTAAACTATGTAGTTAACAGACTAATAAAGATTACACTGAGGTCAGCAAGTCACTAATCCCTAGCATTATTAGTAAAAACACAGCCCACAGCTTACACCATGCACCTCATCACATCTGAGTGCCTATGCACGTGCATAAGGTCCGAACATAATATGGTGTGACTTAAACCATACAATGAGAAGTGAAAATAAATATGCTAAGAGCAGCAGGGGTGGACCGGGCCAGGCCTCTGTGGACCTATGTCATCACTCCCTCTGGTCTCGGCTGCACTTCCCACCCGAGCGAAAGGCTCAATGATTGCGGGGGCTCAGCTTCCCTCTAAGAAAGCAAACCGGAGCTGCAGTCCAAACAAGGCCGAGCCAGCAGAGAGGGAGCACAGCCACACCAGGCAGCTCGGGTTTAGCATCGCCTCCGACCTGGCTGGCCCCTGGGCTTGCATTAGTCCCCCAGCCCTGCCTCACCAGGACAAACAAACAACTGCCACTTACACAGTCAGGGACGAGCAGTGAGGCAGGGAGAGCTGGTGCCACCAGCACTGTGCAGAGGGGAACTTGACCCAATTGGATTTGCTTTATCACCCCATATAATGACTCCCAGACCGGCCTGTTCCAGTGGTCGAAAATAAAAGATTACAAAAAATATCTGCTTGCCTGCCATTCTGAGTTTGGCCCAAAATGGGCAGCTCCCCCAAAACAGATGGGGAGGCATCTCAAAAATGTTCTCTGCCTCTGGGGACATGTGGTTTTCCCCATCATTATATAACTGTAAACTCCTGGATGTCAGAGATTGGGGATAATAACTTTCAGATGTTGGCAGCCCAGGCCAATGCTGGGACCTGCTGGATGGGAACAGTTATTTGGCAGAGAAAAGGAAGTCCGAAAGATTAGGACTAAGATGTGACAGGGAGGAAAGTGGATCTGGCTGGAGCTCAATGAGTGGCCTCGGTCTGCTCCAGCATGTTCAGCATTGTACTGGGCCCTAATGATGATTGTGTGGGAGGCAAAGGCTCTGTGTGTGACAGAATGAGAGATAAATTAATATCAAAACCACAGGAAATCATGTCATTGTGTTAACATGCTAAAACCAAGCTAAAGTGATGCACCACTTCTAACTTTCCCTTTCAATTCTCTTTTAAATTTGATATGACAGTTTTAGCACTCCCGATTGTCGTGCAGATGTGCCTCTAATTCAGAAACAGACACACCTCCTTCAATAAACGAATCCTTATAGAGGTGTCATCCTGTTAAACCATTTTTATTGGTTTGTATCACATGGCGGTAGAGTATTACTGTTCACCGTTGCCAGTTGCTGCTGTGGTCAAGGTTTGGCCACTTAAATTCTTCCTCAAATGAAATGAAACATCTCCTCATATTTTCATGTATCCCAGCTGGCCGCTGCATGTTTAAAAAAAAAAAAAAGCCACCGTCCTGTTTTTCTTCTTTTTGAATTTTTTTCCCTCCCTTGCTTTAAAGTATTGATTGCAGTGCTGAACAAGCAGAGGAGTGTTTTTTATTGTAAATCAATACTGATCGATCTGCAGCCTGGGTGTTGAATATGGATCAATATCACACCAGGCTGTGGAGGAGATCTGATTTCAATTGGCAAGAGGAGCCCGCAGCAGGTTTCCATCAAGCGGTAATTCAAGACATGGGAACATAAGTCAGATGGATTGATATAGACTAGCCAGGACCTTTCTTGCCACTGAACCAGCACAAGGAAATTTCTGTCATATATCATTAACGCAGTTGGGGCAGGCCGTAAAAAAAAAAGAGGGGGAGCCGAGTTCCTCAGTGACCCTCAATGAAGAGCTTTGGTCAAACATTGAATAAACGCTCCATTATTAACGTGCACAGAGTGCTTTTTTTTTTTTTTTATAAAGAATAAAAAAGAAAGCGAGTCTAACAGTAAAAGCTGAAGCTTGACTCTGTGCACACACAACACAATGCGGTCATGTTCTGGGGAACTTCTGGTACTGATTATGCAGAGGTCAGCCTGAGATTCATACTGTAAGCTGTTATTAATTTACTGAACAAATGTCCAAGAGAAAACTAGTGAATGGTGAAATATTTTTGCTACACTTATCATATGGTTGATCTTTATTATACCAGCACATTTGTTTAATTTTACACAGCAACAACACATGTAATTTGATTTAACGCACATGTTCCTAAAGTGCATTGAGCGTGTGTTTAAAAAAGATGGTCACCTGATTCATTCATCACTTGTTTGTGATGCTTGAACAGAAGGGCACTGTTCCAAATGACAGCATTGTAAAACAATAAAAACAGAGCTATAGTTAGAAATAACTTGTCACTTTTAATAAATGACACTGGTTCAGAGCTCTTTCTCAGGGGCTTCTTCTCCAATACATCCCAGGCACCCCTGGGGCCAACAGAGCAGCCAGCAGACCAGCTCGTTTCCCCGTGGTAACTGATGACCCTATCCCTGAATTCCCTCATCTTTGTCCTGTGACCTCACAACAGCAGGAGCAGGACCATGTCCGATGAAATCTTCAGACTGCTTCCCATCCTAATCCTGCCCGTGTCACGCTACAAATTGCTACATTCAGAAAATGGAAATAGATTGAGGTGGAGGTGGAGGGAGGGATGGACAGAGGTAGAGAAAAAGGGAAGGAAGGGTAGGGAGGGGGCAGACGAGTGTGCATCGACAACCAGTCCCCTAAGAAAAATGCTCGAGGAACGAACGACTCGGGAGATCCCAACATGGAATCACATCTCAGAGAACATATTGATCTGATTTACAAAACCTCCACTCTAATGCGAAACAAATGGCATGGGCGTGAACTGGTACTTAACCATAAAACCCCAGCATTACTCCGTCTCCGATGAAATACCACATATATCCCTCACTGGGGCCTAATGTGCTGTTTTACGGCCAGATACGACTGAGGTTGACCCAACAGTTTGTTTGACAATTAGGGGAAACCTAATAAGGATTGAATGGGAGTGAGAACACGCCAAAAGAAAGAAAATTGACCCTTTTTAATAAGAAAAAAAAATAGCTTGAGTGACATTAATTTGATTCACAGAATCGGGAGCTGTTTGTAAAAGCTCTTGCAACGTTGCATTATCACCTCAAGAAACCAGACATCTTCAAAACAGCTACAAAGTTTAATTATAAAGGAGAGCTGCTAAATATTTGAGGAGTGGCATGTTTAATTTACTTCAGATTTAATTTCAACAATGTGAGATTTTCACTCCAGTGGCTTATTGCAACACTGTCTCAGGAAAAAATGAATATAATTTAGTAAATTGTTTTCTTTTATAATATCAAAATAGATGACTTGCGTTGCGCCACAGCTGGATTTACACCAAGAACACCGTAGCAAACAAAGTCAGTGAATGCAACAGCAGACAACAAACTTTAACAACATATAAAATACACACACACAAACAAAATCCCATCTCTGATAACCTTTTCTTCCTCCTCTTCAGTATGTGTATGTGTGTGTGATTGTGTGTATACAAGGTTCAGTGTTGCTCTTGGCCCAGTATTCATCCCATCACCCAAGCTCTGGCCTTGTTTCTGTCAGCAGTGAACCAGGGGAGTAAAGAGTAGGAGGTTGGGGGTGGGGGGAGCAAGAGAAGGAAAGGAAGAGAAGGAAAGAGGAAAAGAGAATGGAGGAGGGGGGGAGTAAAGGGGGGGAAGGGTTGTCTCCATGGACAGATGGACTGCTCTTTCTCAACACATGTGGAACCATGTTTCGTCTTTCACTGCCGTCAAGCTGGAGCCGAATCCGTCGCTCTGTTGGCCCGCGCCACTCTTTCATACCGCACACCTCTCTCTTTAGCACAGCACACACACAAGAAACACACGCATGCACACACGGCACACAAACATCTTCGTCTTCCTCTCTGCACACATGTTAAAGTCATCACCCCTGCTCAGCGCTAGTAAAACACAACACCCCCGGCTTCTCTGCTGTTGTCAAGTCTTGCCATTAGCTGATGCCACTGGGGAATCCTACCCAAGTGAGGTGGGTGTCCCTCGGGAACATCAGGCACCACGTTACATTCAGCCGCCACTCATGTGAACCCAAACATGTGAGCATAATTTGGAAAATATCATTTATACTGTGCGTCTTTGTACGTGTCTTGACATTTACAAACTGCGATAAAACCGACATGAGGGAGGAGGGAATAGAAAACAGGGCGAGAATAATTTGAGGTAATGTTTTGCTTAGTGAACAGTATTACCCAATCCTGGATGTTGGAGCACTGGGAAGGAGGTTCTGGCTCTGGGACTGCAGAGAGGGTCTGGGTTTCATTTTTAGGCAAGTGCAAGCCAAAGGAGAGCTGCCAAGTACAGCTTTCACTCTCAACACTTCCTGCTCTTCCTACTCCGGCTTGGAAGGAGACAGGCTTCGCTTTAACATCACGTCGACTTAGGCGGGGTGGCCAGTTTGTTCTCCCATTTCTCAATGGGAGTCAAAACTCACATCTGTCTCGTGAATTACGACAAACACCTCCATAAATGTAACACCTAGATGGATATACTAATAAGCTGTGAGTAATTAGGTGGTTGCAGGTGTTTGTATGGGTGTGTAAATATAATAAGAGGGCATTTCCTATGCAAGTTAACAGCTTTAAATGATTCCCTGTAAAGTACATAAACCTGTAGTGCGGGTCCCGCAAATCCATGGAGTAATCCAAAGAATAAATGAAAGAAACAAGAAATCTCTGCTGCAGTCAAGTGAATCACAGCAACAGTGACCCTACACACTGCATTAAGCATAGCGAGAGCATAACACTAGATTAACACTACCTACTGAGTGCCATCTTAATTGTCCCTGCGCAGATGCAATGAAAACATGTCATTTAAGTACTTCATAAACAGACTTCTCTTTGCAGGTTATCAAGACAGCCGCTCAGTGAGAACACACCCCCTTTTCCAATGCTGATGTGCAATTAAAATGGTTTTAGAAATCCTCTTTGACAGTCCAGGGCTTAGCCAAAAATGTAAATGACATTAAAGGAGACAATGAATTTAATTTTGTTTAATGTCCCCTTTCGCTGATTCTCATTTACATCACATTTCCACATAAAGGGCTGACCTTATAAATACTGGCATTTGTTCAGCTTTTGGAGGTAATCACGGTTTTGCAAAAACCAGATGGGAGCACGCAAATTTTCCGATTTGTTTCTTAGAAGGCCGAGGGAGCCGCGCGCGAAGCGTTCTAAGGCTGCAGTCTTTTGTTTCTGGTAAACAACTTGACAACAAGTCAAGTGCACTCTGGGAAATGACCTCGTAGGTGTTCCGCAAATGAACGATAACGCAAAGTCATTTAGAAAATACAGGCTCGCTAATGAGGGACATAACAGAAAGCTAAGCAAAATTTACATTAGGCCAAATTTTAATTGCATTAACACACAAACAGGTGCAGCGAGGCCTTTATAAATGAGCTAAATGAATAAAAGCCTCCCACAGCACAACCATGTGTGCTGACCAAAAGGAGATGAGGGGAATGGAGGGGGTGGGGGGGAGAAAAAAAAACAGGGAAAAACAAGTCAATGTCATGAATTATTCAGTGGCTGGGCTGCAATCCAAAGGTCAGCGCTCTTTGACCTTTGTGACAGGAAGTGAAAGGGAGTGCCGTAGTCACTGGAATAAATGGAGTTGACATGTTTAGGTGTACTTCACAAACTGTTTGTGAATGGTGGTGTAAATTGAGTCAGGATGTTTACTTCCAATAACAAGCGTTACAACCAGGATTCTCATACACCTTAATATCACACCCCTGTCTGTCTCTCAGAAACTGCCCAGTCATCCCAGAGTAAAAATGTGACCTCTGATCCCCGATAGGCAGGATGAGTCATTTCCCCACCGTCTTTCAGCAACATGTGCTGTCCTATTACAAAATCCATGTGTAAGCCTGAGCAATGTATCTAATCTTTCACACAAGAGAAGACGAAGTCAATATGCAGAAGAGTGAAGACAGATACCAGACCAGGAGAGTCATCGTAAATTGAATTATGTTTGGATATACACTCCGTGTACTGTAAATGGGAAAACCATCTAATCAGATATTGGGTACCTCATCACTATAACTCTAAAGACTCAAATTACTGACTAAATAAACCGACACCCCCGCTTACTTTAAAGTGCCATTATCTTATAAAAGTGGCATCTGTAGCACTGCTGGATTTATGCAACCTGTTAAGTGATGCAGTCATAGCAACAATGCTGCAATTATTCTCCGTCTGAATTTACGGATTCTTTTATTTCTGTGCACGCTTTCAAAAGTTTTGATTTTTTTTTTTTTCAGATTTAACATTTGAAGAAAAAAAAAAGTACAACAATGACGTACCATAGATTTAATTTTTTTCCCCTTCTAGACTAAAATATGCACATGCTTTTTCAAAGAACATTAAAAATTTGAGTCACAGTGCATATGAAACCACTGAAATGCAACAAAACTAGGGCCTTTCTTCATCCAAAAATGAATATAAATAATGCAACGGCATCAAATGTAAGTGCTGAAATATTTAAAGACTAAGCAGAGCTGAAACTTTGTGACAGCTGTTGGGCCTATATCTAACCAACTTTTTTTTTTAAAGAGAATCCTTCCTCTTCAGAAATCTGAGTGAAAATCTGTATCAAAACTCAGAGAGAAAATAGGGTAAACAGATGTCTGGCTTGACCGCAGGAAAATAGGACACATTTGGAATGATAAGTTTCCCAAACTCCGTTGGATATGCCAGATCCATGGGAACGCCAGTTAATGTCTCGCTTGATGCCAGCTAGCTGTGTGCGCTTTCCCCTCTTACCATCTGGGAAAATGTTACAGAGAACGAACGCCATCAATGATTCACTCCAAATCTGTTTCTTAAGGTTCGCTCATGCTACTGTTTCTCTCGGAAATGTGGCGGTGCTAGCTGGTTTTCCTGCTGTAATTGTAGACAGATGAGACGTGCCTTATTCAACAATCAAACCTCTACTCTAGGTTTATGTCACTCAGCTATGTTCTACTCAATTGGAAATAATCAGTTTCTGCCAGCAGCGACCACAGTACAGGTGCCTCTAATGATGTGCATGAGGAAATGACAGATGTAACAGAAATGGCTGTAAAACATGGAAGCTTTAACTAAACGCTTAACCATATGCACTGTGGGAAAAGTCAAGTAATTGCACTAAATAATCCTAAAGTAAGTAAGCCTACAGTGTGCTCTGGTCATGACCGTAACTCTTACTAAACCCTGCAACCTTTCACAAGCACCCCTCTCCACAAGCCTCCCTCAGTCACTGGGAACCTGTGTGGGTCTGTTAGGGTGAGTTGACGGGCTCATAGTTACGACATGGAGACAATGGGAGGGTCTAATGAGGAACATATGCTTTTGTGTTTCAACAGAGCTGCTCATTGTGCAAGGAAAGGGATACTCTACTCCTATTCAGGCTCGTCACAATGAAAATCCGAGCCCTCCCTGAGCCAGTTGAGCTTACAATATCCATCCGCTTCTTTTTTCCCCCTGTTCTTTCTTTCCCACCCCTTCTTCTTGACTTTAATTCTACGTGCATTCATTTTACTTATTGTACTTAAGTTACATGTTTTGTCCAGTAGATTGAAGAACAATGCGGAGCGAAACTCTAAAGAGTAAAAAAGGCAGCAGAGCAACACAAAGCAAACATGAATGCAGCGGAAATCCGGCAGAGTGGGCATATCAAGTTGTGTGTTTACATTTGCCGTGTCATCTCGTCATTAATAAATGCACCTTGCTAATAAATTTCGAGTGTTTGTGCTAGCAGATGTAGCTTCTCCCCTCTGCACTGAGACTGCCATAAAAAATATAAACATTCACCCACAGCAACAGCGTAAACAACATATACTAGATGTGCATGCGTGTGCGTGGAGGTGTCTGTCTGTCTGCATTTGTGTCCTCATCTGAGTGTGTATCTGCGTTTATCTACATGTGTGTCTGTGTGAGCTTGAGTTCAGACAGCAGTAGCTCTGGTAATCCATCCAGGCTCCCAGGGCAGCCAGCTCCTACTTCCTGATGCATGAGAAGCCGCTGGAGTGGAGTGGCAGCAACAACTGCTCAGCCCTATTTGATTACTAATAAGAGAGTTGTCCCCTCTGTCAGATACCAGGCATTCTCCGCTAAGCAAACAGTGATTCTGGCTAGTCAAACATTAGCATTGCTGCTTCTCCTACTACGTGGTGAGAGTTACATTGAGAACGCTGCTCAAACTACACCCCCTACCTTACCTCAATATCCATCACAGACACACAAACACGTGCATGTTCATCCACCTGCCTAAATATATTCACACAGACCGGAGCACATAGTTCTGCCTGAGAAAAGCCCATTTATTGTCCCTCTTTAAAAAGGCATGGGGATATAAATGCAACTTCCCTGAAAGGTGAAGACCAAAACAGAATGTTTTTACCCACTAAAGCTAAACTTTAGTGGCATCAATCTCACATCTAACTTAAGAAAAGGTGAGACTGTCAATGAAAAAAAAAGTCAACAGTGTAAGCATCACTGTCGTAAACAAAGACGGGAAGCCAGCCAAATAAATGCAAAGTTGCCTAAGCTAATTAGGAGTATTCCCAGCGTGATCCGCTCGTGATTGAACCACCTGTGATTGAACAAACCCTATCCAGGTGGTGACCGCCCCTCAGAGCACAGGTACCTGGGAATGACGCCCCTCAGCCGCTCACACAAAATCACCCACAGTTCCCACACTGTGGGCTGTAAGATGCAAGTCAGCCCAAGTGGGCCGTCTGGTACACCGGCAGGGATCTAATTTGTTCACTAGCTCATCCATGTGCCTGTTCATCCACTCAGTCACTCATCCGTCTAGTCAGCGTGACACTCACTCATTCACTTACTCATTACCTGTTCACACACAAACACACACACACAGGATGTTGCACACAGCCTTACCTGTCAATGATCACTGGGTCTGACGGAGTCTCGTTCCTGTTTCCACAGCTTTTCTTATCACAGCATCGGCTGCAGAGACACAGAAAAAGGATTTTAAAGACCAGAAATACTTTGCGAAAAGAATTCGAAAATACATTCGGTTAGTGCATCTGAGTGGTTATGATATGAAAGGGAGAGGGGGAAAAAATGCCACGAGACTTTCTTCACTCAATCTATCTAGTTCCATTGATGCTGATGGCTGATAAAAATGGTGAAAACAACATGTTGTGTTGTTTGGCTTAGTGTTGAAGGGGAGGGGTGTGGGGATTGGGCCAGGAGGCAGGGGAGTCACTTTTCACAGCTTCAGCTTTTGTTTACCTCTAATTGCCAAGCTGCTATTTCTGAGGGAGATGCAAGGTGCCACCCTCAACCAATATTTCTGCAGGGCATTTATCAATTATGGCCTCAAAAGCACTAATCTATCTTCCAGCACATGTTTCAGCCATCTCCTCTCTAAGTCTATAGCGAGCTGCCTCTCACTTCTTTGATTGGGACTTGAATCCAAACTGCAAATATAAACAAATACATAATCTCAGCTTCCATTTGAAATGAAAACAGAAACATATGTGAAAAAGATTGATATCTGCCATATGGTGGAAAGAGAAAAAAAAACAAAGATTCAGTGCAAAGCTACTGTCAGTCAACAATTCAATATCCCTTATTTACAAGAAGCAATAATAAAGATGTTTATTGCTGGAAATATAAAAGAAATGTGTAATTCAAAAGTAGTGTACTCCAGGCCAAAGAAATAAATAAGGTAGAACTAGATAAAAAAAATGTCTTCTTTTTATGTATATATGTGGGAGTAGGGAGCTCATGTGGGTATTTTATTCAGCAGCAAAAAGCACTTCCTCATGACAAAAAAAAAGAAAAAAAATTACCTCTACAGAACAACCATATTCAGCGTGTCACAAATAAGTGATGGATGCATGTATAAATTGAGCGTGAGTGATGAGTTTATGCATGAAAAAAGACAAATCATTCTCAGCTCTCATGCTGCTCTTGCTCTCAAGCAGTAACTTGAACAATGCACCGGTGCAACAAAGCAGAGGTTAACCGACAGTATCCAAATTCAATGTTCACAAAGCTCATGCTGAGCTCAACAATAACAACAAAAGGCGTTTTTCCTTTTAGTATCAATGACACCGATGAATAGCAGCGCAATATGAGCAGTTGAGATTTATGTGGTTAAATGACACTAAAAGGCTCGCTGATCAGTGTTGACAGGTGGGATCAAGCAAAAAATGACTGTACCCAAAAAAAGGAGAAAAAAAATCATGTAAAGAATGAATGCATGCAGCATTTATGTGTAACACGTTGTCTATGACAGACATTAATACTGGCATGCAGCTCTTAAAATATTTAAAGAAAAAAGAAAAATTACTTCTGCGCTTTGTCACTGTCTGTTTATTATGGATTCCCCTCAGTAAAAAAGACAGTCAGTTCATTTTCACTGTCATATTCATATCAAACTTGAATCACATCCTATCAAAGTTGGACATGACAGCAGCTCTGTGTGTACATAGCTGCTGAAGGACCAGAGGACAGTTTGGATTGTTGCACCACATCATAAGTGTCAAAACTTATTGAGGGGGGGGGGGATTAGTAATAATTTCAGACTTGATCTGCAAAATGGACCGAAGCAAAGATAAAAAAAATAACTAAACTGAATTAAATTTTAAATGATAATAATGATAATAAAATATTCTTACCTGCACATAATTTCATGAGTGAGAAGAACTCTGCACATTTCTGGATTCTTGTCTTGACCCTCATAAACTATGGCCTTTGGAACAAAATGAGATGGAAATACAGTCATCTCTTAAATGCATGTTCATTTGTGTGCATAACAAATAAGTGGACTAATAAAAATATTGCTTTTGCACTGGAGAAAATAAATCAAGACATTAATATACATGACGTTAGGACATATTAGATGAGAGCAAAGACTAAATCAGAAACAAAGTTAAATCATCTCAAAAGCCCTATGTTAAAAAATACCAAATCATTTAATCATTAAAAATGTGACATAATGATCTATTAAAAACTACAACCTACTAAATTAATAGCTATAAAAAAAATATGTGGTAACAACGATAGTTAAATCATATAATAATACAATTTGCGGTAGTGATAATTATAGAAATAATAATAAAATAAAACTGTATTTTTTTTATAATCTTGATCAAATCCTTTAGCTCCCACAGACAGACAGAGAGACACAGAGATTTTCATAAGGAGAGATCCAATAGAAGTGTCATCAATATGCTTATAATCTGGGGATATTTGGGGGAAAGTGTTAATGGGCAATCTGTTGTTTATTTTGAGCCGCTAACAATGATCTTTCTGTGGATAAAAAGCGGTGTCTGGCGGTACGGTTGAGTAATTTTTGAGCATTGGCTGAAACAGATGGCGTGGAGCTATCAGTTCTGCCGCTCTTCTCCTCCTCCCTCGATCCCTCCCTCCTTCTTCCATTTCTAAGGATAGACACTTTACTCCCTCGTACTGAACCGGCACCAAGTGGAAATGCGAGCAAAGAACCACGTTATTGACATAATACCCCATATTATAAATGTAATAAAAATACATTTTAAAAAAATTAGGAACACGATATTTTATCTGGGTATTTTTATTATTTGTTGCCACTAATTAATTTTAATAAATTCTGCTGTGATTTTTTTTCTTTTTTTGGCACGCTTCAGGCCAACAGAGAAAAAACGACTTTGAAAAAGTGACATATCTGAACCAGGTCGCATCACTCTTCTTGCTTTTAAAAGCTGTCCCATTTGACCTGGCGTTTTTATTTCTATATATATAGATATATCTATATATATCTCTATATAGGCCTATATATGATTTTTACTCTTTTTTTATTTATTTTTTTTATATTCTGGGAACTGAGCGATTATCTTTATTGGTATGATTTATGTCGCTTTTTGCAGCTGTGGAAACAGAAATCCATAAATTGCCTGTTCTGCGTCATTGACTCGGATCATTCACACAGGAATGTTGTGTGTGACCAGTGGTCCAGGCTTCACGGCTCTATTCACCGGGCTCTACCTAAACCTTCTGTTTAATATCAAAATAAGATGGATGGAGCCAAAATTAAGGATGTTTGTTTTAATTTCCCTCTTATAATATGTTCGCTTATCTTGACGATAAATAAGACCTGCAGAGCTCAATTACGTGGAAAATAAGTGAAATACACACGTGCAAAGTTAGAATGCATTTTAAAAATGTAACATGTTTATATATAGGCTATATATATATTTATATATATATATATAGGCCTATATTTATATATATATATATATATATAGGCCTATATTTATATATATATATTTAGAGCGTCACCTCTGACTTCTTGCAAGTAAAGTCAAATCAGATCATATGGAGCAAAGGTAGTGTTTAAATTTTAATGCTGGACAAACTGAGCCTACAAAGGAACCCAACTCTGGCAAAGTGAAATTGACTTTAGAGTCTCGCAATATGATAGGGTCAAACGTAAACAGTGAAAATGGAATCTGTCTCTTCTTATTACGCCTGTAATTTGATTTTATTTTGTCCCACAAACTGCATATTTTGCAAGCAAGTTTAAGGTAGTGTGTGTGCGTGTTTGTGTGCGTGTGTGTGCACCTCAGGGATGGCGAATTTGCACGGCATGGTGAGATTTTTCACAAATGAATGTGCAAGCACTATGCATGGAAACAAGTGCAACAGCAGCTTACCTGCTTCGTCATAGAATCGATTAACCGTATGTAAAGATCCTGTTCTGTTCTGACGCCTGGGAGAGAGGGGGGGGAAAAACTTATGAATTTTCACGGATTGATTACAATAAAAGAAAATTTCACCGTAAAACTTTCAGAAAAACGTAGACTTAGGATACTGATTTAAAAAAAACATAAAAAAAATATTATAGCCTGCTCTATTATTATTATTATTATTATACATTTAATGATTTTACGCACAGCCAAAATTGTCCTCATGGTTTCACTTGTTTGCAGAATATTATTGGTAGTTTCACTCACCGTTGCTGTACAATAACTGTAGTTTGTAATGTATCCCATTGTTAGTTTTTTCACTGGTTGGTTCCTGCAGAAAACAATAGTTTGTGAAAATCAGCATCAATAAAATAGGTGTCCATCACTACCACATCTCTGTATCCTGGTATATTATATATCATATGCAGAGTTTTCCTATGAAAAAGAAACGGCTTTAGTCTTAAAACGACTCCCTGTCATCAGCGGATTGAGTTTAGAAAAAAAATCAATATTACACGTGACTTCCCCTTAGTAACCTTTTGCCATTTCAGAGAACATAATTTCGATACATGTGCTGATTATGTGCAAGGTTGCATTTTTATTTTTATTTTTAATGCAGCGCTTACTTTTTCTTTCTCCACAAAGTCCACAAAAGCTGTCCTTTCGATCTCCACGGGCTGACCCTGTCTGTCATACAGCGCCAGGACGAAATGGAAAAAATTGGATTTTCTGAGGTTGGAAGGGGGCTGCTTTTCATAATGTGCCCGTGCCAAGCCGACACCGCTGCGGGGAGAAAACAAGAGACCATCTCGGTTAAGCAGCGGACACCGGGGATACTAGATGATGGAGAAGCTGATGGAAACATTGGAGATGCAGAAGCACGCCTGAGTACGGGGGAGATTTCTTGATTTGTCACAATAATGGGTAATCTGATGTAATGAAAGAAGGGAAAGCCGAAGGGGGGGCATTTATTGGGAGACCGTAATTGATACAGAGTATTCAGGGGATTGAGGGGTCGATATGATGAGGAGGGAATGCGTGAGAAAAATCAGATGCCTTTGGCATGCGTACCTTTGGGCGGCTGTGTTTGCATCAACCACCCCAGCTGTGTGCATCCAGGAGCGGACCGAGTTCAGTCCACCTAGCGGTTCCTCCTTCATCGTCGTCCCACCCCGCGGTATAGTTTCCTGAATCCCAAACATTTAGGACAATTTGCGTGAAAAAGAGTCTCCTGCGAAATTAGGAAAATAAACGTCCAAGCGCGTTATCCTTCAGGGTTTGTTTGGTCTTTTTTTTTTCACGGGATAAGTAGAGAGAGACGACTCAGACTTGCGAGGGAAAACCCGGTCCACAGGTCTTGCTTCCCTCTTCAGTCCGTCCGATGTGAACAATTCTCAAAGTGCTGTACTTAGTTAGAGCGGTATCCACAGACTGAACAAGTGAATTGTTCAATAGACAAGAATTTTTTTTGTGTTGCTATTGTTCCTGTTTTTTTTTTCTTTTTTTTCTTCTTCTTCTTCTTCCTTTTCTTCTTCGTCTTTTTTTTTTGTGCTATTCAGAGAAAAATCGATGGCAGTTGTTTGTGTTTGTGGGTGATGCTGCTCTCAAAGTGCCCACATCCCTGAAGCACCGCATCCAAAACCTTCAGGACTTCTTGCTGAATAAAAAACCCACTCCTGAAAAAGGTGCTGCTGCTTCTCCACAAGACAAACACAGGCAAAGGCTGATCACCAGTGGAGGTGTTCCTTGTACACAGGAGAGGTGGATAAGGGGCCCTTTCGCGTCGTGCAGGATGGATGGGAACATGCAAAACTAAGCCCTCTTTCCCCGAGGACTGAAATCTTTCCCGGGAGCCAAAACTCTAAACCCACGGGAGAGGCGCTGTCAGAATATGACGCTGCGGGGGCGTGGTTTTGACCATATATGGAGCTCTGACGGTTCCTGTCAGGCAGTGGCGCTCCACTGTACGGGTACAGCCCTATAGTGCAGCAGCCTGAGAACACTCATTCGCTCCACTTTTCCTCTTGCTTAGGCCCTATATGTGGTGAGTTTGACTTTTTTAATGATATGAAAAATTCAACCGGGTGTAACCATCACACATAATGAGAAGAAAAATAATAAAAGAAAATACATAATAATAATAAGTCAAGATCAGGGTTCATTGCTTATTTGTAAATGGCCTAATGACCACAACTTCCGTAATTAGTTTTATTGTACAGGATTGAGACAAATATATTTTGTTGTATTCATTCGTTTCGACTTAATAGCATTATTGCAAATTGACTTGATGGGATTTGTTCATTGATGACTAGAAAGCATCTCAATAGCTATGAGAAAACAGGCCATAAATTATAATTCAGTATTGGCAACTCTTGCTTCTTAAAACTGAGATTCCCCACCCCCTATGTTGTACACTTTAACTCTGTTCGCTGCCGGTTATTTCATTGTAATTAATATATTATCATTTTAATGCAGCTTTCAAAGAATCACACATTATAAATCTATTAACTGACATTAATTTTTCATTTTGAAATTTTAACAGTTGACTTTAAATATGTTTGCAGTGCATGCCAAAGAGAATGTTTTTAACTTATTGCGCAAAAGTAAAAAAAACAAAAAAACAAGAGAGAGAACAAAGTTTTACAAATCCGAAACAAGCAAGACTTTATTATTATTATTATTATTATTATTACTATTATTATTAAACTAAACCAGTCAGACCTCTTAACTGTTTTTATGCAGTAAATGAAATAGTGATTTTACAAAAATGAGGCGGCAATGTCTCACAACATTAAACAAACTTAAGGAAATCCGTGTTGTGTGTCCTCCTTATTTCATGCACGTCCCGTAAAATCGGTAATAATCGGAAACATCTTAATCATTTTTAAAGAACCAACTGCTTCCATGTCCGACTCTGTCCGAGAGGGACAAGCAAGCAAGCAATCCGGTTCATTAGTGGTGAAAAGGGGGAGAGGATGGAGGGCGAGAGGGGAGGGTGCGAGGAAGAGAGATGTGTGCTATATCCTGAGCAATCTATCTAGCTGGTGCTGAGGGTTAATAGCTGCTGCCAAAGATAAGTGAATTATAAGCTGTTGCTTTCACCTCTACAAAATCTATTGCCAAATTGCTCAAATCCAAAATGAAGGTGTACTTTCTTTTGTGGGTTATTTACCCTTTTTTAAAAAGATTAATATTAGTCACAAGAAATACTCATTTCAGTTTGTACAATTAAAATTAAAAATGTAGTTGATATTTTAAATAAGAGTCTATTAATTCCTTTTTTCTTAAACGCTTTAGTCGTTTATATTTTTTTGCCTGTTCCACTGAGATTGCAAATATCTTTTTCTTGCAGTGTCCCTTTCTTGCACAGTTTCAAGTCGCTTATTATAACTTAACCCCTGATTACACGCACCAAGGCGATTTAAATCTGATTATCAAATTAGGAGACTTTGAGACAAATCCTCTTAGATCTGATACTGTTGACTGGAGAGGGAAAATGGATCTCCACACCCGTCACGTAGGTAACGATGCTGTCCTGAAAGGGAGTTTTAAACCGTATTTGACAACAAATGCAGCTGTCCCGCTATTTCAGAAGATATTAAAGGAAAATGAATGCAAATCTGTGTGCAGGAGCCATCTGGACGTGGAGAGAGGGAGTCAGCTGCTCCACACACTGAGGCGCGGAGCCTGAATCCGTCTCAGCTCATTCTGTGGGATCATCTGCGTGGAGGGCTTACACCGTGGAAAATGCGCTCTCCATCATTAGGTGAAATGTTAGCATCAAAATAAAAGGAGTGTTGATCCCCGTTTGTTTTAATGGTTGCATGCTTGAAAACTTTGCACCGCCGTGGATATTAAAGGATCTTTAACATTTTCACGTTTCTCACCCCCCCCTCCCCCTCAAAAATAGCCTGTTTGTCAACAGCATTGCATAAAGGTGAGTGATTGGTGACAAGAAGGGGGAAACAAGTGCGAACTATTTCTGATCTCTTCCATCTTTGCGCTGAGCCAGGCTGAATTGCTCGTTTAAATGTCCGGCTGATGACATGAAGGGGGGGCTGTTATCTCACTCTTCTATTCAGTGACCACAATGAGTGAACCCCCAAAGACTTGAGCCTGAACACTGATATCAAACCAAACTCCTCGGGACCCGTGGTTTCCAATAAAAATGTACAGGGGGTGACTTGGAAGACCTCCCGTCTCGCCGGGACGAGCCTCCTCCGTATTGAGGGTGACGTCTTCTTTTTTGTGTGAATTTACGGGGCGAGGCCCTCATGATCTCCTTAAATTTGCATGTAAATGGCGACATCAGCCTTTACGCGTGCCAGGGGCCAGCGGGCCTCCCAGATGTCAAGGCAAAGTCAATCAGCCGGCCGCAGCCCAGCTGTCCATCGATGCACTTTATTGGGACAACACTTTCATTATGCTCACCTGCATTGTTTCCTAATGGATTGATTGGCAAAAGGAGGGGGAAGGAAATCTTATTAGCACCCAACGAGTAAGCTCGCTCACGGCTTTATCACAGAGGTTGTCTTAAAGTGATCTTTTTTTTCGATTAAATATTAATCAAAACCGCCTACAGTTACGCATCATCCAGATTCCATATGGATCAAACAGTCAATCAGCCATTTATTTTTTACAGCAAGTGGGAAAAAATTACATTTACGATTTTACCTAAATGTCTTTATTAATTAATCCATTTATTTACCCATTTATTTACACATTTATTTACACATGAAGCCTAAATTGCTAGAAAAAAAAACAGATGTAGTATAATCTACTCATTTTTTTAAATCTGCGCTCTGCATAATTTTTCTCACATGGATAAAACAAATAAACATTTTTCTCCACAAACGTATTTAGAGAAATTGTCCAAATCCCGCTTTAGTGAGCTTCATTTGTAAACTACAGGTTGTTTTAAAGCAGGCCTGATGAATGCACACCCCCAATTTGATATGGCATATACACATATCATATTAAAATACAGTTTGCGTGTTATTTTTAATTATAGCGGTAAAACACAAATGGGCAAGAGTGATGAGATCAATCATTCGGGGCTATCCGTGTCAGGTTGTTATGGCTGATAGACGGACAGCGCCCCTCGTTGGTTACACTTGAGATCATTGTGTCGATATGAGGCAGCTGTATTCTTAAGTGACAAGATGGTTAAATCTCAACGTAGATTTATCAATCAGATCTTTCTCCCGCAACGCAGAAATAAAGGTAAAAACGAACAGATTTTAAGAAGGACAAAAACCTTCATTAAAAGCTTGTATATAGCCTATATATACATA
>JBAMIG010000017.1:15467607-15475107 GCA_037177335.1 Kiunga ballochi | reverse complement strand
GCAGCTGTATTTTGATGAGATCAGTGTGTGTCTATTCAGAACAACAAGACTGGAGGATATTTACAGAAGTTATTAAGGATAGCCTTTGACATTGATTCTTTTGAACCACAATTCAGTTTGATCAAACTTGATTGTTAAATGTTACAATGATTTACATGTGTGTTGATTTTAGGGTCTTTAATCGTCTATATTAAGTTCTTAAAGCTGTTATTTAGACTTCACTCTATTTTTTTTTCCAGCTGACATTATTTCAACAGTTGAGTTCAACTATTCTGGAGAATTACTTGCAACTGGAGACAAAGGGGGCCGAGTAGTGATATTTCAACATGAACAGGAGGTAGGATTAACAGACAGGTTAGGTGTGTTTTGTCAGGAGTTCTATTTTAATGGACTTGTTTAGTAAAAACCTGTATCCTTTGTGACTCATAGATTCATGTATGTTCTTGTGTCCTTTATGTTACAGTCTAAGAATCGTCCGCACTTGCGTGGGGAGTACAATGTCTATAGCACTTTTCAGAGTCATGAGCCAGAATTCGACTATTTGAAAAGTTTAGAAATTGAGGAAAAAATTAATAAAATAAGATGGCTACCCCAACAAAATGCTGCTCACTTTCTACTTTCAACAAATGGTGAGTTGTTTTTTTTATATATATCTCAATTAATCATTATCTGTCTAAGTATCTGGAATTATCATAGTTTTTATTGTTAAATTTGACTTGTCAGATAAAACTATCAAATTATGGAAAATAAGTGAAAGAGATAAACGAGCAGAAGGTTACAACCTGAAGGATGAAGATGGACGACTGAGAGACCCGTTTAGAATCACTTCTTTACGGGTATGTGTGACCACACATCAGATCCGACTCGTTTCTGATCATAGTGAACAATAAAAATGTATCAGTTTTCGGTAACAGCATGCGTTTTGTGTTACAGGTACCAGTACTGATGCCAATGGATCTCATGGTAGAAGCAAGCCCCCGGAGGATCTTTGCAAATGCGCACACCTATCACATTAATTCCATTTCTGTAAATAGTGATCATGAAACTTACCTCTCTGCAGATGACCTAAGAATAAATCTATGGCACTTGGAAATCACAGACAGAAGTTTTAGTATCCTTTTCATCATCAGAAAAAAGCTGTTGCATATGTGCCGTCCAGTTTGCTTTGTATCATTTAGAGACATAAAAACCACCCGTTCCTTAACCGAGTGTTCCTAGATATTGTAGACATCAAGCCCGCCAACATGGAGGAACTGACAGAAGTAATCACAGCTGCTGAGTGCCATCCACACCAATGCAATGTATTTGTGTACAGCAGTAGCAAAGGCACCATCCGCCTGTGTGACATGCGAGCAGCGGCTCTCTGCGATAGGCACTCAAAGTGTAAGTACCTCCCCTGTATTTCCACAGTATTTAAAGATCTGTCCTCCTGTGGTAGGAAATTAATTGAAATACCACTACTTGGATTAAGATGACTTGGTTTACTTATTGTGGCCTAAAAAGAATAGTTTTCCCCCTTCTTCTCGCTCTTTTTGTGTAGTCTTTGAGGAACCTGAGGATCCAAGCAGCCGGTCCTTTTTCTCTGAGATCATCTCCTCCATCTCAGACGTGAAGTTCAGTCACAGCGGACGCTACATGATGACACGTGACTACCTCTCCGTCAAAGTTTGGGACCTGAACATGGAGAACAGGCCAGTAGAGACGTATCAGGTGCGTCTATATGTTTCTATTACTGGATTCAGATGCTACAACTAATGGCCCTTATGAATGAACATAATAATAATATGTTTGTTTTCTTAATTAATTCAAGACATTTTAATTAAGATCTGAATAAGATGGTTTAATATTTAATTTAAAGATAATTAGTAAATAACCTTGCAGCAGTGTACATTGAAACATGTAAAATTGTGTCTTTTATATGTAGGCATTGTGGATGAATATCCTTTTTTAAAGCCAGCTATGAAATTGAAATACCACCCTCAAAGAACAAAACAAAAAGATGCCAGCTCCTTGTGACTTAGAGAAAAAAATGTTGCCTCAGAGGTGTTTTTTTTTTCATGTTATCTGAAAGCGCTTTTATTAAGAAAAACAAATGTCACCATTCACTGAGGTTTAGATGAAAACTAAATGGTTAGATGTGCCGGAAAACAAGTATTTTTTAAGCTGCATGAGCCATTTAACACTTACCAGGTTTCCAAACAGCTGAAAGAAATTCAGTGTTAAGATTTAGTCATGTATTTTATTCCAGGTTCACGAATACCTTCGCAGTAAACTCTGCTCTTTGTATGAAAACGACTGCATCTTTGACAAGTTTGAGTGCTGCTGGAACGGCAGTGACAGGTAAGTGTTTGCTGTTTACGCAGATATGCTGCTGCTGCTTTGTGTTTTAGAGCTCTGCTTGGTTCATCAGTGAATTATTCGTTTTTGACAAGCCGGTGCAGACGGTCATTCAATCTCCTTTTTCCTTCAGTGCCATCATGACCGGCTCATACAACAACTTCTTCCGAATGTTCGACCGCAACACCCGGCGGGACATCACACTGGAGGCGTCCCGGGAAAGCAGCAAACCACGGGCTACGCTCAAACCACGTAAAGTGTCCACCGGAGGCAAGAGGAAGAAGGATGAGATCAGCGTGGACAGCCTGGACTTCAACAAGAAGATCCTCCACACTGCCTGGCACCCCAAAGATAATGTGATAGCTGTGGCAGCCACCAACAACTTGTACATTTTCCAGGACAAAATCAACTAGAAGATTTGGGGCTCCAGAGGATAGGGCTTTTACCGTACCTGTGTAGTTAAGCCTACTACTTGTCTATCTGTATAAGAAGAAACAGCCTTGTTGTCCTCCTGGTGAAGAATTCGAAAGCACGTGTCTATTTTTTTTTTTTGCCACAGGAGGTTGATCCATAGGCCTGTTTTATTTTGAGTCTGAGCTTAGGTTGTTTTTTGCCTTCGGCACCGGGGCAATCAACATGCCCCCTGACCCAGAAAGCCCAATTTGGGTCTAATTGATGGAATGGCACTCCCTCGAGGTCAAACTCTTGAACGTTGGTGTTTGTGTTGACATTTTAAGCCTTCATTTCACGATTTAACGACAGAACTCTTGGAAGTCCATAAAATGACGTCTTGTCAAGGTTGTATCCATCTTTCAAAGATTTTGGGCCCTCTGAAGCACGGATTTATGGCCCATAAGCCTAACTGTAACATTCCCCCATTGGCCGTGTATTCAGGTCAAACTACTGGTGGAAAAGGCCGTGAATTTGGAAAGTGGACTCGTTTCTTTTCCTCCTTTCCCTTCTCTTATTTTACCCCAGTCAATAAGGTGACATAATTTCACTGACTGTATCTACTCAAGTACACCTTGTCATCCACATAATAAAAGAAACTAAAACTACAGATGTGTTTTTAAATTTAGAAGTATGTATTAAAACATGTTTATTGCTTTGCATGTTTTTATGTTGTAGAGAGGTGGAAAAATGTCCAGTCACACCACTGTCTTTTGAGCAGATCTCAAGAAAACTTGTCAAGGAAAATAATATTTGGGGCTATCAGTTTTAGAACCAGTCGGAAACAGCTGATCGCTTTTTGTGTCATGAGATTAAGTTCTACGTTTGATGATGTTTTAGAAAGCTAGCTGGAAACTGAATGGCACAATATAGGGTTCAGGACAAAGGGAATCTGCAGCCTTAATACCTACTTCTATCAGTGACAGCTACAAGTTTTGTCCCCAGACGTTTTACAGACCTCATGTGCATTATTTGTAAAATCCTATTTTATAGAGTTATGTCCGCATACGCTGCTGCTATATGTGGCTGTCTATGAAAACACATTGAGGAGGAACATTGCACATCATACAGTTTATGTGAGAGTGCCTCCAAATCATGTAATAAGTAGGAAATAAAGACAGGCCTCATTCATGTGCCCTTATTCATTTATTAGGGATGTCGCCCAAATTCAAACCGCATATTGCAAATGTGGATCTTAACTCTAGTTGTGAATGCAGAATTGAAGGTTGAAAACACCAAACATACTGATGACGTTAAAACACATAATGCATTGTCTTTGTCCATTGAATCCTAACATGGTGGCAATGTATTCACTTGTTTATTATTTTGACCAAAGTTCAATAAAAATTTTAATTGTGTTCATCTGCATGTTTTGTTTCTGTTATTAAAGTATTTGCTTCATTATTTTCCAAAATAACGAGTTAAGAAGTCGGAGCCATTCATGTTTCCTATCAATGAATGAATCGTGTGCTAACAAGCTAAACAGTGCTTTCTTTACAATCATAATTCATCAATGCACTTATAATCTAAGCTACTGATCACATGGATGCTCTAGGTTCCTTTGTTCCATGCAGACCTAAAGAGCGGTATATAATCCTAAATATTTTTTTTTTTTAAAAAGGCAACATAAAAACTTATTAGCTCCCTAACGTGCATTTTTTAGGAGCAGCGAGAAGCAGAACAGTTATCTCCAGGTCAGAGACAACAGCAGAGAGCCGTGGATTATTGTTTTTACAGGTTAACACCACAAAACAATGACAGATCCTGAACTCTTCACTGGTGTGGGGCACTCAGTCGGACTATGTCACATGTTCCCATCTCCGTTGATCTTCAGCGGGTCCCATTTTAAGGCATACCAAGCGGCTCTTATGGAGGATATCACCTGTTTAGTAAGTGTTGTGGGAAGTTAGGCGCTTCCCAATATATATCCTGAAACAAAAAAAAGAGTAGCGTGCTTTTAACTATGCAAGCTCCATTCACCTTAAACTGTTTTTATAAGTTTGACTAAATATGTTCTGCAATAGCTCTGTAACCATGAGATTATAAACAATTGATTTAAAGGGCTTTGAAAGATGCATAACAACGCAAAAAAATGTCTATTTTTCAGTTCACATGTATGCATTATGACATATCAAATAATGCACAGAACAGCAGCTATATTAAGCCAAATGCCTTTTTTTTATCTTATAAAGACATCACAGTGTTCTCAGAGCTAGAAGGTAATTACCGGTGTGCTGCTTACCCTAAGCCAACAGCAAGTATGTGAGAAATGATTAATGAAGGAAGGAAAAGCTTCAGAAAGTCAGCAGAGAGAATGCCTCCCTTCTTCATGACGCTGGTGTTCCTTATGCTGAGGGAGGTAGAGCGCTTAGGGTACTTCAGCAGGAACTCCCTGTAGAGCAACACATTAATATTGCATTGTTCAGCATAGATTAAAAATCAATGAGATCCAGTTTAATGTCATACTCACACCTTTTCTCAGACAGACATCATCCTAATGTCTATAATTACTATTATTACAAATCATGTCATAGAGTATCCATCCTCAGCCTAATACAGGCTAATAGTTCTTTTATATTATTCTTATTATGTCTATCATGGGCATAATTACCAAATATCTTACTGATATTACATTGTGAATTGCCTTGTACTTCTTTTATTACCTTTTTATTGTACCTACTTATAGTCATCAATGATTCAGACTTAAATCTTGAAGTAATTATGCAAAACAGAAACAACTCATTACTTTGGTGGATTGTTCTCGGGTCGACTGGACCAGTCCCAGATCCAGTCAGCATTTTTCTTCATCAGGTTTTCTACTTCCCTCCGCCTCTCTTGGAAGTCTTCCTCAGACTGAAACACATACTTGCATTATCAAAACAAAGTGGCAATCACCTTATAGAGACAGTGTTATTATCAAAACCTAATAGGAGAGACAACCTTTTATCCCCTGCGTTTATTTAACACGTCAGGAAAGGGAAGACTTGGAGTAAAAATGTAACTCGTGATTACATTAATACAATTTAGCTGTTAATACACCTGCTACAGCATGTCAAAATGTGTGTTGTGAAAACAATGTGTTACAAAAAGCAAAGTATGACAGACTATGACAAACAGACGTGGATACAGGTTGGCTGGTCTATCTTATATACCTGTGAGCTGTTTCCCTCTGAGCCTCTCCACAGAAGAAGTGGAGTCTGTGATCTGAGTGGGCTGCAGACATACAGACAAACTTCATATCTTTTCTTTTACAGCTTTTTTTTTAGGCATTACAAAACAACTTTTCACACACACACACACACCTATTGCATTGGGAGCTTCCTTTTGAGCTGTTCCTGCCTGACTCATGTTGGGCTTCCAGCAGCATTCCCTCTAAGTCGCCCTCCTGGCTGGTCGTGGGGATTTGCTCCTGGCTTCCTCGGTGGCTGGCAGCTTGCGAACCAGTCCCACTGAAGTGCAGCTCCACCCAGGAACCTTAAATAAAAACAGTCTTAACACATTTCCCACTCATGGAGACTACCAGTTGAGTATATAGACAGCTCGCAGGCCAACAACAGCGGAACAATAAACTATCTGGAACTGTCCTTGACTTTCTCTGCTTTTTTTATTTTTTCAATGCGAAAAAGGCCTTATAAACAATAATTAAAGATAAAATTTGATTCTTGAAGTTGTAACAATATTTATTTTGTAACATATTTTCATACAACTGAAAAGACTGAGTATGGTTACGTCAAGTGATTTGACGCTAGAGATGTTTTTGTACCAATAAGCTCCATAGTTAATATTTACCGTGCAAGCTCTCGTCAGATGTCAAATCTTTCAGAAGCGACATTTCTGTAGTAATTTAGCAACACTGCTGCTTTAGAGGCCTTTGCATTAGCGAAATGGTGGCGAAATATAAGCAGCTGGAGGTTCAACTATCACAATAACAATGACGCAAGATTATGTTTACTTTACATGGGATTGGCTCAGAAAGAAAGGGAACGCTTCACGCAGTCTGCGTCCGCGTCTGACGTCAGAGAAACAGACGCATGCGCGTACTCACTGACACGTTCCCTTATAAGTTTTAGTTGTAGTTGTGCTTTTGTTAAAACGGCCACTAAACAGCACATTAAACACGTCCACGCTACATATCTTTACATTTAGATTCTGTTTTGAGGATTAACAGTAGTTCCACACTCTTGTCTGCAGATGGCAGCCATGGTTGATGTCTCAATTTCTGCAAGGAATCCACATTTGCTTGTTTTAATGTTTTCTTATGAACTGGCCACCAAAACTGGGCCGCCAACAAAGGAAATCCACACTACTAGACAAAAATAGGCCTAATGAAATAATGCAAATTTCAGTCATGTTTTTTGTTCATGCTTCTTATTCTTTTCAACTTCCTTTCTGCACTCAAGAATAAAATAGCCTATATAATATTAGAAAAACGAATTTATTTAGCCTATCACCAGTGTTGTGCAAATTACTTAAAAACGAATTATTTATTAGTTTTGCCCAAACTCAGTTGATAAAGGAGTTAGAGAATTATTAGCATAACCACTTAATCAGAAAGTGAATTGGGTGGACCCCAGTCCATCGCAGGGCAAACACACAGAGACGAACAACCACACACACTCCTATGGGCAATTTAAAGTCACCAATCAGCCTATCCCCAAGGTACATGTCTTTGGACTGTGGGAGGAAGCCGGAGTACCCGGAGAGAACCCACGC